>NW_004624742.1:10218471-10272847 GCF_000247695.1 Heterocephalus glaber | reverse complement strand
TGTGCTTGCACAGCAGGCAGCAAAACCACTGAGCTAAATCCCTGGCCCCTCTGATTTCATTTTTTCCAGGTCCTCTTTTGTTGCCAGTTCATGGAGTCCAGGTGGTTGAGTATCAGAGTGTTCCATCTCATTTCTCGTTGAGGTTGCTTTAGGTGATCTGGAAGTCTAGTTCTGAGACTTGTTTACGTGTCTTCTCATTTCGACAGGGTGGTGGTGGGTGCTGCTGGTACCCTCGAGGCTAACCTCCTATGTGCTGATGGCGGTGGTATGGCAGCCCGGAAGCCTCCCTTGTGTGCTGAGAGCGGCTCACCTCCTGTGTTCTGGCAGGGGTGGTACCACTTTATTAGATTTTCATTTCTAAACCAGAACTAAGTAAGTGCAGTCAGGCAATGATTCTCGCCAGGACATATGCAGGCTTATTGGGAGAGTTTCTTCCCTGTACTGAGAATCTTCAACTGCTGTCCTTGATTTGAAACACTGTGGAGAAGTGAATATAGCAGTTTCTCATTTCTATCTTCAGTGCACTTGAGCATTTTTTTCTGTATAGAAAAATCACAAATTTTAGACTAAATAAAAAATAATATGGTGAGTCACTGTTGTCCCTTTCTTAGATGGTAGTTTTCCTTAAAACAAAATAAATAAATAATAAAATGAGATGGATGGATTTCTGAAGTTTTAGGCCAGTATAGTTTTGACAGCAATCCTGTTGCAATCAGTACCTGAAAAAAAAGCCATTCGGATCACAAATTAGAACTGTCCTTCTTCATTCCCCCTTCTCCTCTTCCTCACTTTGATTTTCCCTTTTAGATTAATTTAGAACAAACAAACAAACAAACAGAACACATATATATATTAGATCAAGAAAATGTGGCTGTGGGCATAGGTTTGAATTTTCCTGTTTGTTTTGTTTTGTTTTTGTTTTTGTTTTGTACCGTGGATGGAACTCTGGACCTTGTGCTTGCAAGGCAGGCAGTGTTCCTGTGGTTTTTGATTGTTGCTTTCCTATTGGCTGCTTTGGGATTAGGGGAAGGGATTGTGTATGTTCAATATGGAGTTGGTCTCAGGACCTTTTTATATTATCGTTGAAATTAGATTCTTCTCAGTTATTCAGGAGCAGATTATCCAGTTTGAAGACTATCTGGGTATTTTGTTTCTTCTCTTTCCTCTCTCCTCAATATTGTTGCCAATGTTTTGACAATTTCCTCCCTCTGCTGACATGTACAAGATTGACCATAAAAGGAGAAAGGAAACATCCAATCAGTTTTGTTTGTTAATTGCTCTGGTACAGTTTGTTCAGAAGGAAAAGAAAATATAGGCTCAACTGGAGTTTGAAGATTATCTGTGAGTTGAATCTACCCATACTGTCTCTAAGCCTCATTTGTACAGATAATCGAGGGTTGGCAGAACTTCAGAGAAGTATCTCTTAAGGGAGATCAAACACTTCTCAAAACTCAACTCCCTCTGAAATGGCACATTTTTTTCATTCCCATGGGAAAGCCATTGCTTAGAGAAGCAAGTAGACAGAGGTGCTGAGAGAGAATTCTTCCAGTCTCATCTACCTTTAATGAGACAGGCTCCATAGCAAGTGGCTAAACTGGTGGTTTGTTCTGGGCCCAGAAGCATACCTAGAAGTACATGCCTGTGTGTAATATTCAAATTCACCTCGAGGCAGTCTGCCAGGAGAAGAGTACAGTGGTCAGTGCCTGGGAGCTGCAGCCTACTTCTTAAGGAGTGCTCTCCCCATTCCCTGGCTCCTCCCTCTCTACCCTCCTGGGTTCAGGGGCTGGTCTCCAACTCTGACCACCCAGTGGTGTGAAACAAATGATTAACCCTTTGGCACCAGCATGACAGAGTTTTCTCTACTAATTGGTAATTGAAAACCCATTACTGAGTGATGTGGGGATACTCCAATTCCATATGTCAGAAGTTAATAAAAAATTAAATATTGTATTCTGCTGGAGGGGGATTAAAATTTTTAAGTTGGATGATATCTTTTTCTCCTCCTGCCAGCAGCTGAGACTGACAAGCTGTTGGTCTCTATGAACTGGCCTGCTCTCTACAAGTCTGGAAGGGTTTTATCTGGAAGGTTAGAAAACTTTTGTCACCAAATCCAACAAGTTCCATCTAGAACTATCCTTCACAGTTTAGAAATGGAGATGGCTCCCAGGGGCCATGTAAAAAGTAGACTTAATTGCCCAATAATTGCTGGCATTTTGCCAGCAAATATATTTGTTAGTTGAAAAAAATATATTTTTTTCCATATTTAGGCTCCTGGAAATGGATAAGAGGGAAATTTATTAAGAACTTTATTTGGACTTGAGGACCCATTTGTGCAAGTGCGTTCCTTATTAATAGGTCTTTGTTCTCACTGTAACCCTCAGACAGAAGTTTTTGAGAGACATACTCATTTTCTTCTGAGTCCTAGCAGCATAGTAATCACTCTTGGCTGAAGACCAGCTGCCATTTGCATGCTTAATAAAAGTATAACACAAATATCATACTCAAAACTATTTTTCCTTTTTAGTCAAAGATTTTAAAATAATCTGGTTCCCCACATCTGCCAAAAATGCTGTTTACCTTGAGTTGAAGTACTTAAAATAGAGAGATAATGCTAAAACAATTTGATCACTCTTTCCTTCCCCTATCAGTCACAAACCATCTCTCTTAATTATAGTGTAAGGACATTTACATAACCAGGGAGAGGGTCCTCTAACTACATTTCTATTGTGCTTGGCACTTGTGTGAAAGGATATTATATTCATGTGCATTAGAGATTGCTTATAAAAGATCAAGACAATAATAGCCGATCAGACGATAAAGGTCTCTTTTCTCCTCCCAGACAGGCTGTCTCTGACAGAAGAATACAGTTCATCAAAAGTGTCTGCAGGTTGTCAAACTCAGGGAGGTTTGGGGACCCTCTGCGGCTGTCATGGTCAACAAGAAGATTTTCTGTCGGGCTTCTCCATCACTCACCCTGAGGAAATAATCATTCACTACATTCTGCATGTTCTCATGATGGAGCTCTCCATTTGAGAGAAAAGAGCCATTTTTTCAAAGGACAATATAGCCTTTCTCTGGGTCCATGTAGCTTCCATTATCAGACCATAATAAATCATATTTATGTTCTCAGTTAATAAGACTGATTACAGCGCAGGTTCCAGACATGGGGAAAGCAAAGCAGGTGAAAAGATGTTTTAATGAAAATATGATAAGAAAACAGCTTCTTTTGAACATTTTGTGCTATTATTTGTAATGATTACAGACAATTTTTGATGCATCTTCTTTAGCAATGGTTTAAGCTGCATAAATTGGCTCACTGGTAGATAAGTAAAAATGATAAAAAAAATCATGAAATCTTCTTATGTTGTCTAGAATCATTATGTACATAACAAGTACAAAATGGGTTTAATGTATATGCTGGGAATGGAGAGGAAACAGATTTCTCAGAAAAGCATGATTTGGGTATTATTCCAAATGATTTAGAAATTTTCTCCTCATCTTGCTTACTAAAGGGGCATGCTCCCTGAAATTTGGGAGTGCTAGTCATTAATTTCATCTTCCTAAATGAATCTACAACTCTGTCTCTTTTATTCAATCTCAAAGTTGTTGTTCCTGTTTTTCTCTTCTTGCTTTCTTTTTCCCTCCCCTTAGAGCTCATACAAAGAGACAAAGAGATATATATTTCCTACTCGATGTTTGTGCACAACTGCCATTAGTGCTAATGGGAGTTAAGTGCCTGGTAGGGAGGAAAACAGACCCTAAAGTTTAATATTGAAAGCTACCTTATTAAAAAGGTCTGGACATTTTTAGCTTCAGTGAGTTCAATTACATTAAAGTACCAACTTTCTAAATTAGTACCAAAAAGAAAAAAATTGGATAAAATATTGAAATAGCTTCAGCCATTAGCTGTATAATACAGACAAACATCTGAAGGCTGAGGACTCAGGATGTGCAGTATGACTTGTTCGTTCATATTAATTTACCAGTTTGATGGTGTAACAAATAACAATTCCAGGTTAGCATGTAACACTTAGAGTACTTGTTTCCACTGTCCCTTTGTAGCCTTGCTGAGGATTTTGTTATCCTTGGATTTTATTTTCTAAAAGGCTATGAAGCGTCTTGTATTCCATGTTACTCTGACAGTGGTATTCCAACATTTTGAGTTAGCACAATTCAGATTCGGCAAGTGGTTGGGATATTTTATTTATTTGGGTTGGGGCGTAAGAGAAGGTTGGCATCTTTCTCATTTAGGCCTCACATTATGCACATATGAGAGTTTCTTTAAGAATTTGCTTGTGGAACAGCCATTGTTATAAACTGAAAGTGAGCACATTCTCATGGTCAGACACGTGAAAAGGCATGATGTTCATAGCACTGCAAGCTCTTCTTACCCAAAGAAAACTTAACCAATATACAGTGGCTCAAAGATTCTAAATTTTGTTCAGAGATGCTTGGAATCTACTTTTTCGAAGGGAGTTAAAGCTAATGTTAGATGTCAGAGTTGACAAAGGTAGTAAGGCCTAAGAGATTGACCTCATGTGTCAGTTAAAAAACTCACAAGGAAAGTTTATGGATTTAATTGGTAAGGGTGGGCATATACACATGTATGTTCATGTGTGTCTGTACAGGGGTCTCGTGGTTTTCAGCAAAACTACTCTGTTTCCCAAAATTAAAAACCTATTCAGATTCAGTCCCCTCGCCCTAGATCATTGCTTTCATTGTTGGCAATTTCTCTTTGTTCTATTTTAACATGAATGGAGGAGGGGAAGAATGATTGGCCCCATGTCATGCACATTGTGACTTCCACAAAAATAACTGCCAAGACTTCTGTTGCATCTTCCTTTGATTTTAACCCTCATTCCATTTTTCTTTTCAAGAGCTGACCCAAAAATACTGCCTGCAAGAGAATTCCATAATGCCACCATATATCTAATATCTATTGCGGTGTTTTATTTCAGTATTGCTAGACTTAACCACAAAAGATTTTGACATTGATAAAGAATCTGTCAAGTCTACCTTGATCAGTACATTAAAATCACTCATGACAGAAAAGACACAACCCCCGAAAGCAGTGGTAGATTAGGGGAAAATGATTTGAAGCTTCATTGTTGTGAAGCCATTTCATGTTGGACCATATACAGAGCCAAATGTGTTTTACTTGTCACACTCCATTAGCATGTGCGAAACAGTTGGGAAAATGGCCATATGATTAGACAGAAGGAAACCTGGATTCTTCATATTGGGACTTGTTACCACTGAATAATGTCTTTGCAAGAGGGATTGGTTTGGATTTTGTTAATATCTTGTGTGATTGAAAATAAGTGGCATTTGTAGGTAGAATCTGCAGAGGTTGACCACAACCTTTAGTCCTTAGTCCCTCTAAGTCTACTTCATTCAAAACATTTTAGAAAGAAGGCTTGGTAAAATCCACAGTTTTATTGGCAGAAATTTCATTGACATTTGACTCCTAAAATTACCTCCCTTGATCCCTTGAAGGAACCAGTAGATTACATTTTCCTGGGGCCTAAGCCATCTCTTTATGGCTAAGAAACAAGTAGAGGATTGGTTTCAAATGAAGACTTCTTGAGGAGTTCCTACCTGAACTGGATCCGAATTTGTGTAGATACTCAAGATACTTCTGTTGTCATTGCTGTTATTTTGTTTGCTTGTTTGTTTTTAGGGAGAATGTCAGCACAAAAATGACTTGGAGGATGGGAAGACAAGAGAGTCGTGATATAAAGAAAATTCCGGCACTGCTTAAAGCACCATGATCTGCACACTAGGAAAGGGCAAGGGCTGCCTCTTCCTCCTGGGGGCAATCTGCTGAAAAGCCGCAGTGAGTGAAAGAAAATCTATTATGGGAAAGAAAGATGGCTCTCTTGAATATTGCCTGCATAATTACATATGTATGAGTGTGACAATTTCTTAGAATGAGATCTTGTCCCACATGTGATTGGGGAATTATTAAATGTTGACTATTAAATATTTTAGTTAGTTTCACACTGTGTTTATTTCTCCAGAATGATGAATATGCAAATTTAAAATGGAATTTCTTCATTCCCAAGAAGATGACGAAGCCAAGTCCTTGGCAGTGTCTAGCTTTTACAGATGAGCCCTTTGATAGGATGACTCACCACCACAGGCGGCCCAGAAAAACTAGGCCACCTCCCTCCTCTGAACAGGGGGACCGTTTAGGCTGAGACCTCTGCTGAGCGTCTCTGGGCACCTGTGTGAATCTGCGGCCCGATTCAGTTCCCAGCCCCAGACGCTTACCCATAGCAAGAAAGGCTGAGGACAAAGCGGCAAGGGAGAGCAGTTTATGCCACCAGACGCCCAGCTCTGTGGGCAGGAATTAGTACAAAACGCCCACCTCTGTTTTTCTTGAGCTTGTTCACCTTGTCTGGCTCCCAAAGCTTGCGAGTGAGTCCAGGAATTCAGCGCAATCCTCCCCTGTGACTGCACAGAATGTGTTTGCAGTGCTGAAGGCCAGCCCAGGACTAATTTTGAAAAGTAAATCTGGGAAACAGTTTAATTTCATTTCCCTAGAGTTTTTTTTTTTTTCTGGGACAAAGTTAGACGGGAAGACAAGTCGAACCAAATAGCAGTTAAAGGCAGAGGCTACCCCGAGCAAAAGTCTCCTGCATGATCCTCACTTACCGCTTTCTTTCCTGTGAAGGAAGTTTAATGGATTTTCAGTAAGCCGTGATAATTTTTGATGCTATACGGAGTTTTTACAACACTTGTGATGCTGGTATAAACTGTAGCATCTTTAATAAAGCGTCCTTTTAACACCTAGGAGAAAGGTGAAATCAACTATATACAAGTGACTTGTGCTTTGCGATCCCACCACATAGTACAGGTTTATTGGGCACCTACTATGTGTCAGGCAGTGTGACTCACAGACTGCTCTTCCTCCTCCTTTACCACACACTCTTCCCTGGGGAGACTGAGTTAGTGGCTCAAAGTTATTGCTTTTGAATTTGTAGTTCTCAAGTCAAAAGCAGCCATGTGGGCACAAACTCTACCATCCGAATATGAATATAAATGAAAGGTGCGTTAACCTATTCTATAGGAATCAGTGTAGAGTGGTCTATATAATAACAGCCTGGAGGTGCCCATTTGGTTCAAACCCTGGCTCCACTGCTTTCTAGTTAGGTTGCTCTGCAGTAAGTTATTTAATCTCTTTGAGTTCTAGTTTCTTCATCTATACAATGACGAATAATTTCTGTCTCTTTCTCTCTCCCTCTCCCTCTCTTTGTCTCTACAGTACTGGGGGTAGAACCCAGGGCTTTTGCCCTGAGTTATATCCTTTGTCCTTTTAAAAATTTTTATCTTGAGACAGAGTCTTTCTAAGCCACCAAGTTGCCCAGGCTGGTCCAGAATTTGTGATCCTCCTGCCTCAGCCTCCCAGAGTTGTGGAATTATAGGTGTGCATTACTACACCCTGCTAATAATATTACTTATTTTCCTTAGCATTGCTGGGAGAGCTAAATGCATGTGAACAACTGGCACACCCAAAGATGACTATGAGGGCAGCTCTCTAGGGAGTCAGTGTTTAGGGGTTGCCAAATACTCCAGGAATAAATAATGAATTGGTACCAGTAACTCAGGTTTCTGTACATGGCCCTGATATATCTGACAAGACAGAATTGGCCTTGTCCTGCCAGTGTCTTTCAGAGAAGGGGAAAATTGTGATTTGCCAGTGTTGCTGGGTTGCCTGGTGTAAATGGAAATCCTGCCACCAGGTGCCCTGAGACCAGCAGTCACAGTAAGCTGAGAATATGAATCTAGTATGCTGGGTTCATGGCTGATGCTAGAGAATTATACTATTATCTAACTTAGAATCCTCATTCCAGGCTTCCAAGCAGTTGTCGGATTTAGAGAATCATAAGAGATATCAAGAAACACTGTCCACTAGAAGTCAGAAAAATTATATTTTTAAACCAAATTCAAACAAGATTTTTACAACCCTATCAATAATATAAATCATCTCTATGCTTTGAAAGGAACACTATTCAGTTACGTGAATAAAATAAGTGAAATGAAAGGCAATTCCAATTAAGTTAAAATGTTTCCGTGCATGAAATAATTCTCTTGTTTTGAACAGCAAGAAAGATGAGTATGAGTGATATTAGTGGAAAATCAGCTTCTCCCACCCTCAGAAAATGACTGTTCGTCAATAAACCCTGCCTGGCGGTGTCACCAAACTGTGAGTCTCCCCAGCCGCAGGTCCTGTCTCTCTGAGCGCAGGGTCGGCCACATGGAATTCTCAAGAAGCACTCGCTATCAGAGTGCACTTATTTGCAGTTAGAGCAACTTATTTTAAAGTAACAAATTGTGAATTCCTGAGAAAATACTGAGTCAGGAACTTTAGGACTTCAAACTTGTGACACAAAGACAAAGGAGAAACAGTTACTAGAACTGCGATTCTTGCCTGGGGTGGCCCTGCAGCTCCCACCCCTCTTTCCTCTACTTCTTCCTATGTTGTATCCTTCTCCTCCTCCTCCTTTCTCTCATAACTTTCATCTGAACAGGCCAAGCCGTGCCCCAGTCTCTGTCCATGGCCTGCAGTGTGCCACCTTTCTTTGCCACCCGTCTTCCTGTCCTTCCCTTCGACCACCTTCCTCCAGGGACAGTGGTCAATGCACGGTTGAACAGTGAACGATCAGGAGGACGAGCTCTCTTCTCTAAATTTCCACATGGCCCTCCTTGGTTGTGGCTTTATCTCGCTGTTTTGTACAAGTGGAGTGATAGTCGGTGGCAGAACAGTGGGCTGAGGGGCAGGAAGTAGGGTTACAATCCCTGTCTGCCTCAAGCAGCCAGATTTTAGCATAGCTGTGAGAATTAAATGCTGTGTTATCTGCAGGTTTCCTGGGCATTGCAATCTCTAGAAGCAAAACACGGAAGCCGAACTGTATCTGTGGGTAAAATACTTTTGAAGAAGCCTTTTTCCATAAGCACTATTTTATGTAAAGTGCCAGAAAACAGAGCAGATCTGGCAGGATATATTCCAGATAAAGCACACCGGGTGCTCAGGGCCTGCCTACTAGCTTCCCATGACCCATCTTCTCCTCTCCCCACTCCTCCTCCTCCTGCAGCTCTTTGGTGACCTCTCAGAAACTTACCAGAACTCTGGGTGGGCTACACCATCTCCAAGATCCCCTTTGATCCAAGGTGACTCTGATAGTGAATCAACTCCTGGAGGATGGGCACTGGACCTTTTTTCTTCCACTTCCTCCTTCCACTCTGTCCTGCCAATGCTTAGAATGCTAGATATATGTAAGCAACTTGTATTTGTTTATTTTAGTCAAATTTTGGTGACTAGAAGTATCACTGTATGTAGTTACATAGACTTAGCCTATCTGAATCAGTATTTCTGAACTTGTATAGGGTTTTAGTAATAAACCTGGAGAAAAATTTCCTAGTAAAATGACACTTTCCATTCCCAGTGTTCTGAGCATTGAATGAGCAGGAGACAACTGTGGGCGTGGTTGTAGGCTTCAGGACTGGCACCAACAAGGGTCCCCCTGGCCTTTTCTGGGCAGCATGCCCTGATCTCCTGGTCATAGCTTATTGGTCCAGGAGTGGCCAATGACCAAGCCAATAAGAATCATTCCCCGGGTTTTCTAAACTGTCCACCCTCTGAGGGTGGCAGGCCCTGGATGCCAGACTTGGGAGATTTCTCCTATCCAAGTACTAACCAGGCCTGACTCTACTCAGCTTCCTGGATCAAAGAAGGTTGGGTACACTCAGGGCAGTGTGGCAGTTGCCCCCAGACTGAGGAGCTTTCTGAGCCATGTCCCCTGACATGAGAAGAGAACAAAGCCCCCACTCTTTAGAGAGGAATTACTATGAGTCAGTGGTGTTTAAGTTCCAGTGTCCAATTGGGCCTATGTCCTTGCTCTTACTGCTAATTATGATCCAGCATCTAGTCCCCTACTTGGCCTAAACTAGTCTGCTTCAAGTTTCTGTCACTTTCAACCAAAGGAATTCAGAGGAATCAGAGCCTTTTTTTCTGGTTCTTAACTGATTTCATGTCATTTTTCATAATGTTATTATTGAGAAGATTCCCGTATCTTCTTCTGAGCCTCTACCTGAAACGCAACACAGGTACCCATGGCCAGGAGGGCCACCTCCACAGGAAGACCCTCACAGACCCAGGCTGGTTGTGGGTTGTGCTTTCTGCAAAACTAGTCCGGGCTTCTCCCAGTGTTAGTGTGATGCTTCCTAGTTACCTCTTCATACTTGGGACAGCCTGGTAACCACTTGCTTGTCTTCTCCCCTAGGCTATGTCTTCCTTAAGGTACAGTTTCCCCATCCCCTATGCTAAACACGAAAGTCGGCACAGCATAGGCAGGAATTTTCTTGCATTTGTTTTTAACAAAATGCCTTGCCAAATATTACAGTCAAGTGGCTCTCCTTTCTTCAGTGAGGGGTTATACCTTTAACTACTAGTGCTAAAAAGTGTCCTTGCAATCACTGAGAGCAGCGTCACCTCCCTCAAAGGGTAGAGGAAATCCAGGGCATCATCCATGGCTAGCTCCAATGGCTTTGTGTCACTGACAGGTGTTGGTCTCCAAAGGCTGAGTATAAGTTACCTAAAAGGTATCCAGCTCCTAGAGGAAAAGCAGTGGGGAGACCCAGCAACTAGAAAAGAGGGTAGAACACTTTGGATATTGATAGTTTAATATAATAATAATAATAAAGTACAACTGAACTGCAAATGTGGAGCCTTTGGGAAGGAGGGGAGAAGATAGTTGTGGACCTCTGAGTTGGTGGACCCTGGATCTAAGACCAGCTCAGTGCCTCTGAGGCTAACGAGGACCCAAGCATGCAAGTGGAAAAGAGCTGGGCACCAGGGACTGCAAGGTGGGAGCCAAGAAGTGGAGATAGTCTTGACTACAGTCAGCACTGAGAGAAAATGGAGCCTCCCTTCCTGGGAGAAGTCTCATAGGTCTGGGCAGGGATCTGGACCCGGGAGGCACTTTGCCCACAGAGTCAGTTTGATCTGCAATTTTACAAGACAGCTTCACCACACTGCAAGGAGAAGTGGAGGAACAAGCAAGGGGGCGTCCACACTTCCTGACTACATGCATGGTTAGGTCTGGCTGTGCAAATACCCAGGGCTTTTGGATGGTTGGTCAGGGAGTAAGGAGAGGTAAGAAAGAGATACTGGAATGTCCTGCTAATTAGGAGCTTCCGGCAATTAGTTTTAAAAGAGCCATGACCAGATTTTGTATCCCAGTTTTGAAAGACAGATAATACCGGCTGCATGTTGAATAAACAAATGTTGCACTTAGTCAGTACGGCAGGCACTCCTCTACCCCAGCACAGAAACGCCAGATGTTTATGTAGGTTTCATGCCGCGCAACAGTCCTGTTAAAATAGGCAGGGCTGTTAGCACTATCTTCATTTCAGAGGTGAGGAAATTACTGCCTAGAGGGATGGACCTACTCACCATGGCTGGGACAGTTAATAGCAGAGCCTTCCCACTCTGGCCAGGTGTCTCCAGCGGGCACTTCCAGAATCGGGGGAGGGGTGAACAGCGGCGAGAGCGCTTGGCCCCTTGTCAAGTGATCTGGCTTCTGCTTCCGAGTACCGCAGGCCAACCCTTTTCAGGGGATCTTTAGGCTTTCCTTTCCTCATTTTGAAAGAGAAGCCAACTAGCCTCAGAGGTCCTTTCTAGCATGAGCATCTCTTGGATTTGGGGGTACAAAGAACAAAATGGCTCCTGGGTAAGTTGGGGGGGAGGGTACCAGTTGTCCTCTAATAGCTAATGTTCCTTTTAATTTTTAAAAATAAACTTTAACTTTTTAGAAGTTTTAGATTTACAGAATTATTGGAGAGATAATAGAGTTCCTATAAATCCCATGAAAAGTTTCTTTTATTATTAATATCTTTTGCTGGTACAGCACATTTATTACAATTAATAAACAATAGCAAATGCTTGCTATTTTTCTGCTTTTTAGATAATAGCTACCTCAATGTTGAAAAATTTTAAAGGGAAGGTTGGTGGATATCCAGAGTCCTTCCCCTTTTCTGGTAAGAATAAATCCTTCCCCTACTCTTTCGATTCATTTAGACCAAGTGAAGTGCATGAGTGGTGGGGAGATGAGCATGTATTTCATCCCACAGTGACAGGTTGCAATGACAGGCTCAGATGTAACAGGTGAGCCAAGATGCCCCTATCCGAATCAATCTGGGATTGCAGTGAAACTGCTGAGGTTGCTAAGTTGCTAGAAGGTACAGCTGGATCTGGTAGTGGCCATGTTGCCACCACAAGAACCTCCATGAGAGTGAATCCGCACCAAAGGCAGCAGATGGCAGAGCAGTGAAGGCAGATGGACTCCTGCCTTCATCTTCTGGACACCTGGTCTACTTTCCAACCTACAAGAATGCATCAGTTCTCTCTTTTGCTTAACTCTGTTTGGCATTGGTTTCTGACAGTAGCCATCAAGAGAATCCTGAGACATACGGAGTGATGCACATAGGTTAGAGAGTTACATTTTTTTACAAGAGTTACATTTTTTTTGTTGTTTTGTTTTGTTTTTTGGTACTGGGGATTGAACTTGGGTCCTTGCTCTTGCACAGCAGGCGGCGAAACCACTGAGCTAAATCCCCAGCAAGAGTTACATTTTTGAAAGCTTTCTTTGATAATTATGTGAAAGGAAAAATTGAGAAAGTAAGATCTAGAGGCAGAAATCTAGTTAGGAAGTTGTAACAAAAGACAGGGATTTCTATGACCCAAATTGGGGCCATGTCCACGGTGGCAGAGAGAAGGATGTGGAGTTGATACATAGCTAGGAGGTAGAAGGTGCGTGATTGGGCTGAAGGTTCAGGAAGCAGCAGGGCGACACCATCCTTTTGGCCTGGGGAGCCTGAGGATGGCAATGTCATGGACTGAAAAGGGCAATAAGGAGGTATGGTTCAGGGGAAAGATGAACAAGTCCCAGCACACTGAGTGTGCAGTGCCTGTGGATGCCCCAATAGAGAGGCTGAGCAGAAATGTGAGTAAATGAATTAGATCAGGTGAACAGTCCAAGTTGAGGTAGAAGGTCTGGGAGGTCTTGCCTGGGCTTTGGAGCGATCATGGTTGGATTAGACATCTCAGGAAGAGTTTACAGAGCAGAAAGGCAGTCACTGAGATTGCACCTTGGGGGCACTGGTGTTCTCGGACCATCTGAGGGAGGAGGAGCCCACTCAGAAGACCGGAGGAGCAGGCAGAGAGATGGGAGGAGACAGGCAAATGTACCAAGAAAGAAGTGTTCAGTCACACCCAAGACAATGGAGAGGTCAGGAAGGGGACAGACAGAGTCTGCATGGTCTCTAAGCAGGTTCCATGTTAGAAGTGGTGTTGAGCTTTGCCTCGGGCTGTCAGTGCCCTAAAAATCAGTGAGGACTTTGACGTTAGAGTCCACCTCTGCCCCATAGTGCTGGTACGATGTACGATGTTGGACAAATTTACGCATATCTTTGGGTCTATTCTCCAAATCTACACAAAGCAGATAATATCCCATTTGTACAGGATTACCACAGAGCTTCAGTGAGACATTGGCAAAGTCCTAAAGCCAGAGCCTGGCACATGCACGAATCCAATGTGTCAGCTTCTTTCTCTCCCACTCACTCCTTCCATATCCGTGCTGTCCACTGACCTCACTTCTGTCTATTCTTTGAGGAGAGGCAGGCTGCCTTTGAAGTGCCTGAGCAGAGGCTGGCTCTTAAGTCACCCTCTTCTTCCTATAAAAATTAAAATTAAGGGTGGTATAAGGAGTCAGTAAACAGGAAGAGAGGAGGCACTGGGTCCTCGGAGTTCTAGTGGCCGTGAATGGTCCTCAGTCCATGAGAGTGGTCTGAGAAAGCAGAGCCCTGAGGGTCAAGGACCAGGGACAGAGCCAGTGCTACCACACAGTGGGCCACCTGCAGCTGGAAGGCAGAGAGCCTCAGGAGGTAGAGCCCTGGCAGGGAAACAAACTGAAAGGGACTCTGTCCACGAGAAGGAAGATTTCAGGGGAGATTTCCCTTCCTGTTTTCACTCACACATGAGCACTTCTCGCTATGCGAGGGGCCCATGTTATAATCTGGAAACTGGTGGCTGGCGTAAACTCCCCACACACCTCACTCACTGCAGTCCTGTGAGACGAGCCTTTCGGATGCCTACTTCATGGAAAGGGCAGAAGCAATGCAAATTTACTCAGATTCCGTTAATAACATTTCTATTCACAACCATCTCTCAGTGCTCACCTACAAATATATCATTTTCTCCGATATCTGTTACTTATGGAAAGTAGTCTAACAAAAATAAAGAAATATGTAAAATAACCTAATTTTTTATTTTATGCCCAAAATGTGGTCAAGGAGGGCCATGTGACCATGGCGTCTGGAAAGGCACATGTTCAATTTACAAGCACTGGTGGCCTCACAAGGACTGGGTTAGTTGGTCAGGCTTAAGACACAAGAGGCCCTTTGCAAAAACTGGGATAGTGGAAAGAGTTTTTTTTCTTCTTGAGAACTTGAATTTTAAGCAGTATTATTCAAAGGTATTTCACATGTATTTTTGTTCAGTGCTTTGTGTAATCTGGTTTGGCTAATCGATATAGATCTTTCTACTAGCATGTTATTTGATTGACTTCACATCAGCTCCTGAGAGATCTCCAGAGTGAATTTCATATTCCCGCTCTAGAGCCACAAACAACGCAGAGCAAGGTGGGAGTGGAAATGAGGCAACATACATCCCAGCTGGATGTGGTGGCGCAAGCCTGTAATCCCAGCACTCCGGGAGACGGAGGCAAAGCGCAGCCTGAACAACCTAGCAACTTAGTGAGACCATGACTCAAAGTAAAAAGTAAAGAAAGGGGCTGGGGATGTCGGTAACTCAGTGGGAAGACCCTGCATTCAATCCCCAGTATTGAAGAAAGGATAAGAAAGAAAGAAGAAAACTGATTCCAGAGAAGACTTGGGGAGTAACGGTTACCGGGTCACAAAATTTGCAAAAGAAAGTCAAGGTAACTGCACAGAATTCTGTAGTTCTCTGTGGTACAATAACCTAGGAACTCTGGAGTCAAAGGCCTCGGGTAATCATATCAATCCCTCAACTGAGTATGCACTTTGCAGGGTTTATTTTTTCATCATTCCATGTTTTGCATTATCTGGCTTTAGCTGGGCACGGTGGTGCAGGCCTGTAATTCCAGCCCTCAGAGGGCTGAGGCAGGAGGATTGCAAATTTGAGGCCAGCCTGGACTAAATAGTGAGTTCAAGGCCATACTAAACTATAAAACAGTGTCTCAAAAAATGAGTTATTTGGCTTTGACCTGAATACACTTCAAAGAGGGCTTGACTCATAATGACTAAGGGACCAGAAAGGGTAGCAACCTCTCCCCAACATTGCCTTGCTAGAAGCCCTTGGAAGAGGCTTTCAGAATTAAGCCCAAACCTTGTCTTTCATACAGAGTTATATACATAGAGTTATATAGATAGATTGGTATAGAGTCTAGCCCTATGAAAGTATCATCAGGCACAATTTAATTTGCGTTTTTCTTTTTTGACAACCAAATTCTCTGACAACTGGGTTTTGAATTAAGTGTTTAACTCGATGACCAGAAGATGGCGCCCTTTGTCGTTTATTAACCCTATTACCCATGTGTAAAAGCAGGAGGCATAGCTGCTTTAATTTGGGTAGTATTATAAGTAGTGTTTTCAACTGTTTATTATGCATGAACCAAAATTCCATGAATGTGTAACATTTTCTCCTGTATTTCCCTTTTTTATAACATCATTTAAATTCCTTATTAATAATTTAAAAATGTTCTGGATTTTAATCACTTTTCTCATCTCTAAAATATCTGATGAGATGTTTTTCCCCCCGCTGAAGGTGAGACAGAGGAAACCGTCAGCAAGGAAGGAAGAGGAGACCCTCACACTTCAATCCAGCTCACCGCCCCCTCATGCTCATCACCCCATCTTTTCAGTTTAATTGAAGAGTATTTATTTAATTAATAAAAATATCTGTCTAGTGAGGGTTTCAAAAATCTAAGGCTAGAATAGGCTGCCATTAATAAAATAAGTTTTTTATATCCAAGTTTAATTATGGTGGTGTGTGTTTGATAGCTTGTTACTGTAAATAAAAGAGATAAAGGCAGCCCTTCACTGGAGGAGCTGGAGAGCTGTGAAATATGTACCTAATTAAAACTATTGGTGTAAGAGGCTAATAAAGTACATGTGCCTACTAGATGTCTTATTCTAATGAATCTCGGCTAATTTGCTTTGACTGATGAATTTCGGTGTTAGTGGTAGGGGCTGAATAATTATGAAATTTATCACAAGATACAAGGACTCATTAAGGATTACTCAGGTTGAGTTAGAGGAATGTTTTCTTTGTCAAGAACACAGGCTTTGACCGACATAATTGTGGCAATACCAGAGTAGCCAGATTCCAATTCAAACCGAGCGAGCAAGTGTTCAAGGCCAGGCGGTGGCACACTCAGGGACGGGGTGGGGTAGGATGGAGCCTGCCTGTCACCCCTGGAAGAGACACCTGTATGCTACTCAAGCCTGGATTTTAAACAGAAGCATTCAATGTACACAGACCTCCCCATGGATGGGTCTAGTGACAAAGACTTTCTTCTTGTCCCTTTATTGAAAACATGTCCCACCCTTCCTGAAGAGAAGCAGACAGGATACTGTTTATTCAGCAAGGACACTGCTGTAGAAAGCCGCATTCAGCCCCCAATTCTCTTTTCCCCTGTTTACAAGTTTTAGCTCTCTGAGTCTCCAGGCTTATTAATTAATCTGATTTCATTAACTCCTGCATGATAGACTGCAAAACTGGAGCCAGGATTGGAATCCATTTGGGCGGTTTCACATAACCACTTGCATAATGCCCAAAAGGTAAAATATATCTGTTTATCTAGAAACAGAAATTCTAATTGTTACAACGTGTGCTTCGGGCGAAGCAGAGGAGCGCTGTCTTTGCGGAGCCAACTTGGATGTCCTGCTTTGCATTGCCAGGGAACTGAGAAGCCGGTGCAGACAGACACACCTGCGCACCTTTCCCAGGACAACTGCCCCACTGTGGGCAGGCAGGGCCCCCGCTCAGGGGACATGAATGAACGAGTGAGTGAAAGGCCAGTGTGAGCAAGCTGGTGTTGACCTCTTCCCCTGAGGACCAGGCAGGGTGATGTTAGAGACGGGGTTCGGAGGGGGGGGAAGCAATGCCCTGTGAGTGATATTGATGACACCCCAGCTGGAAGTCCTGCCAAACAAATGGAGACTTACTTACCCCCAACCACCAGAGATGGTGGATCCCAGGGCTGAACTCACTGGGCATGGTGGAAGGTCCCCTGGGGCTTTATGGCCCTGACCCAAGGGCAATCGCAGTGTGAGAGTTTCCCCAGTTCATATGCTGGCATCGCCGTATGAACAAAGAGCTGTCAACTCTATGACATCAAACCATGTATCTATAAACATAGAGATAAATGTGTATGTACTGTGTATTCACATACACATAAATATGTTTCCAAATGTGATTTAAAACTAAAACAAGTAGAACTCATCTTGTACATGTCTGACCGTTAAAGCTTTCAAATCAATTAGCCCTCTGCCTTGCTTTTCTCTCTAAAAATAACTTTGAAACAAACTTTTCCAATTTACTTTCCTTTGAAGAGAAATGTCAGGCATGGCATTAAATGAAATTTCAACTTTTATGCCAAAGATCAAAACTTACTAGATTATTTGTTGAATTTTAAAATTATTGTATCCCCCGTCTCCCAAATCAGAAAGGCATCCTTGTTTTCAGAAGAGAAAACATCTCTGTCATTCATGACAGAGCAGAGATGAGACTTCCAGGGTTTCCCCTTCTCTAGCTCCCCTTCTTCGTGACCTTTTTGACCAAAATAAGTAATAATAATAAAATAACAAATAATAATAAATAGTAAGTGCTTACTGAGTGTCAGACATAGCACTTTACAATGTTATGTAATCCTCCTAACCACATCAAGAGGTAGGAACCATTATTATTTTTTCATTTTATGAAAGAAGAAATTTTTGCACACAAGCTCAAGAGCTGAGGGAATTTGTCCCACCTGGCCAGTAAGCAGTGGAATTAGACTGTCTTTCTAATCACTACACCACCCTGTCTTCTGACTGAAAAATGCTCTGTGTTACCTTGAGAATCTTCTAGAACTTTACCACAGTTTTTAATTTCTTACCACTTAAGCAAAAAGGACCCATGGCTCTAATACAAATCAATGCCAGATCTGTCAGTTCAAAAAAAGGCACGTGAGGTTAGCGTCTGTTTGAAAGGCTTTTCCCAAGTAACTGTGGGAAGGCAAAAGGCTGGTAATGGAACTGAAATGAGGCAATGGCTCAACATGGGGGAGGCCACTATTTTGCGCATTGTTTTCCCATTGTCACTGATCCATTATCAGTAAATTAGGGCCGGTTCAGGTGTCAATGAGTTGAAGAGCTGTAGTGAGGAACCCAAATAAATCCCCAAATAGATCTACCTGCCTCCTAAAACCTTGCTTCTTCCTAAGCCAGGATTTATATACATTGCTTTGTCTTTTATGGTTTCCTGAGTTAGTTATTTCAGACTAAAATTTGTGTGTTATAAGCCTCAGTGTGCACGATTTCTTAGGTCTTTAATTACAAAATGTAGTTTTGACCTATTAAATCATGTGTGAGGTAAATTTACCATAATAAAGCCTTATTAATCCCCACAATTAAGAATTTACAGTTCTTTGCTGAACTTTTTATTGAATTTCCCATGAGGACTCTTGCATGACTGATCGTGAAGAAACTTTTTAGCCTATAGCCAGGAAGCCCACAGAGTTAGAAGTGAGACTATGACTTAGAAAATTGCTTCATGTGTGGAGCCAGACTTCCTGTCTCTGCAAACAATGTCTCACTGAGGTCTCACAAAAGCCCTGTGAGGTGGCTGGCCACTGTCATACCTGCTTTATAGATGGGGAAACTGAGGCACAGAGTGTGATGTAACAGAACAACGTCATACAGCTGCTAAGTGGCTTCAACGGACACATCCCCCTCCAAAACTCATGCTGTAAACCAGAGTCTGCACTACCTCTTTCAATAATGATCATAAACACACATAGCAGCACTGCTGTGTGATAGCATATATTTATCATTTATTTAGCTCATTAATTCTAATAATAGCTCTGTGAAGGAGGTGGTATTTATCATCCTCTTTTATAAATGAGGAAACTGAGGCATAGAACAGTTATACAACCTACTTGAGGTTCCACATCTGAGGGTCCATATGCCCAAGCATTGGGCTGCTAGGTCTCTGCTCATCACCCCACCTGTCCCTGTCCTACCTTCTCCTTGCTCCCATCTCCCTTCCCTGTCCCAAGCCCCACCCAGGATACGTCAGTGCCAGCAAATTTGCTCGCTCCTCTTCTCCAAACTCACCATGCATTTTCCATCTATGGGGCTGCATACCCCCATTCTCTGGGCTGTGGAAGCTTCCTGGCCTTGACAGGCAGGCAGTCTTGGGTTTGTCTCTTTTTTGTGCTGCTCCTTGGCTCCCCTTCGCAGTGCCATGATGCAACACACTAGAAAGCGTGTGGCATGTGAAAAGCTAGGTAGGGGCTGTGGTAAGTGTCAAAGAGTGCCAAGGGTTTTCTATTTCTCACTCTCAAAGCTCCATTAAGGTCCTTTCGCTGCACACTGCTTACGCGGACAGTATAATCAGCTGACCTCTGAGCCTCCACAGCCCTCTGGGTAGGGATCCCTATTTAGCACTAATCTCTGCTTGCTTTGTGTCCTGGTTACGTCTGTGTGCCTCTGTCTCTCCCACTAGTCTCTGAGGTTCTTAGGGTCAGAGACCATGTCTTATTCATCTCCATATCTCCAGAGGCAAGACCAGGACCTTATGCATTCAAGCTTTTGAAAAACATTCGGTGGGTGGAATTGAAAACCAATGTGTTAGAATTGTGGGCTCCATTAATTGTGTGCTACATGCTCCAAGAAGATCTCACAGGAAGGGGAATGGTAACTCCCACTATAGCGATTTAGAAACTGTCAGGCAATGTCCTGCTTTGTCTCTTCCCACTCTATTCACTGCTCAAACCACTGATGATTTCTTGCCTGAAGCTTTCTTTTCTCTAAGTTGGGGCAACGCGTGCTGAGAAGCCCCAAAGTGGGGTCATGTGAGTCCTAGGAGTGATTGAGCAACCTTTTGCTATGATATGAACGTTTGTGTCTCCTCAAAATGTACCTGTCAAAATCTAGTCCCCAGTGTGATGGGGTTAGGAGATGTGGCAGTGGGAGGTGATTAGATCCTAAGGGTAAAGCCCTCCAGAATGGATTAATGTCCTCATAAGAGAAGCTTCAGAGAGCTGCCTTGTTCTTTCCACAACATGAAGACACAGTTAGAAACAGGTCCTCACCATTAGATGAGGTGCCTTGATTTTGTACTTTCCAGCTTCCAGAACTGTGAGAAAAGAAATTCTATTGTTTATAAGCCCTAGTTATATTTTTTAGCAGCAACCTGTACAGACTAACATTCTCTCTTTCATGGACTGGGGTCATGGCAGATGTAGCAGGCTTGCTTGTCTCCCAGGACTCCTCCACATGAAATTCTGACCTGTGATTATGGATTAAGAACACGGTCTCCCAAAGTTGTTCGGAGGGAATGTAGTATGGAATAAACTGTCAAAGCCCTGTACTCAATCCCAGCCTCTTAGCAGCTTTGTGGCAGAGGACAAGCCCCTGAAGGGTCAGGACCTGGAATTAGCATCTTTTGACCTAGGGTCTAGGTGTGGGTGGTGAGTGGGGAGAGAATGAATGACTCAATGTGTCAGCAAAGAGGGCCAGGACTCAGATGACAGTGAAGACCCTGAGCAAAGCACAGGGAACGGGAGTCTCAGAGAAGGGTGATGACGAGATGTCCCCAGTAGTCTTCCGTTTCCTTATCATGCCTGGAGTTAACTTAGCTGAGACTCTGTGTCTGTAGGCTATTTGCAAAGAAGGAACTTAATTCCTGCCTTGCTCCACGCGGGAGCAGAGGAGGGCAAAAGAATTAGTATACTCAGCTGTTAAAAGGTCTAACTCTGGAGCTGCATAGATGCAGATTTCTAAGAACCAGCTTGGTGACCCTGCTAAGTCTTCTGTACCTCAGTTTCTTCATCTATAAAATGGGAGACATTAATAATAATGCCTCATGAGGTTCCAAGGAGGACTAAATGAGCTCCTCTCTGGTAAGTACCCAATAAAAGACATCCAGCCTTCTGAAGGAGGCAGCCCTTGCTGCTCTGGATTCCTCTGCAGAAGGGACCAGGACAGTTGAGGCGGGGAGAGACTGAGAGGAGGCAGCTGTGACCCTGGCCTGGAGAACCTTCCTGGAGGATCCGGTTATCTGATTCGGCCTCCCTTTAAGGAAATAGACCTAAAAATACTCTGTGGCTTGACATGGTCCTATAGAGATGGCCACTTGGCCTAGGGACTGCCAAGTGGCACTTCCAGCCTGGGTCCTGGGGCTTGTGGCCAGCATGCGTCTGGTCAGAGGCACAAGGAGCAGCAGGCACCGTGGGCCACTGTGATCACCATCCCCAGACCCAAAGGCTCGGCAGGAGGAGGAGAGCTGTCAAATGGCGGTTTGCTCTCCGGTTGGCTCTCCTGCGTGAGGACAGTCCCTGCGCGCTTTCTCAATGAACTTGGGCCTTTTTTCTTCTCTCTGGCCCTCATCTGCTTATGGCAGAGTTTCTTTGTTTCTTCTTAGGCTTGGCCCAGCCCTTGCCTGTCTGTCTGTGGGCTTTGCCTTCCCCCACCTTCCTCCCTGGTTCCTATCAGGGATAGGCAGTGATTGAAATTATTGATTCAATCAGTTTATCCTCCTGCCAGATGCATCTTGGCTGGATCACTGATTTGGGCTAGGCCTCAGCACAGCCCGCTGGCTTCCTATGCTCTGTGCCAGGGGCAAATGGAGCGGTAGAACCTCCAGGAGTGTCATCAATGCAGACCAGAGGACTTGACTGCTAATGGGCTCCCTGTTCTCAACACAGCCGCTGCTTCTGAACGCAGGGAGAGAGGGACACATCCAGCTTCTCTGAAGGCGGAAGCCTCCAGCAGGGGCCACTGCAAAAGGGGTGGATTCTAGGGCGCCTCGTCAAGTTCCTCCCAGCTTGCATGCCGAAATGTTACGAGAAATCTCTCTGAGGATATTCCTTTCTGTAGGGTGGGATACTTTGGAACCACAAGAATGAAGACATTGCCGTTTCTCAAGTGATAATAAAGGCATCATCGTAGGGGCAATTTTGGCAGCCAAGTGGCTGGACTTAGTGTAAATGCCTTCCTATTTTACTAGGTCTCTTGCCCACTCTCATTTATTGTATAGGGATTCTGTGTAGCCAAAGTAATGTATATGAATATTGCATAACATTCTGTGGACGGATACAATATTGTAGAAATAATTTAATTGACGACCTGTAATGAAAAGAGCGCTGGGTAAATTGCTTGGGTTGCGATTTTGCTATATATTTTTACATTGCCAGGGATAGTGCTGTTGACAGGAATAGGGCAGTATTGATTTCATTTAAAATTTTCAACATCTGAATGATGTGAGCAGTGATCTGTGGGAAGATACTGCGGAGTTGTCGGCATATCCCCTGCTAACAAAATATCATTTAAAAAGGATCTTTCTATTACCTTCACAAAGAGAAGAGAGAATAAAAAGGGATAGGAGAATGTTTGAATTTTCACTGACCAAAGAAATATGAAATCACCATCTTTTTTTAACTCTTAATTGACCCCAATATTGAGTTATTGGACCTCCACTGTTAAGTACCTAAAAGAAAGCAGACAGGGACCTGGAGATGGGTGTATAGAACATTTTGTTTGGAGAAGGTAGTGACTTCAATGACCCCACAAGAAAGTCCCTGATGGCACTCAGACTTTCCCTAGAAACGGATTTCAAATGCAGCAGTGACTCCTTAATGCTGCCCTGTTAATGAGTTCCGATTCAGTGGCTAGAAGTTACCATCATTTAACAACAGTAACACAAATTGGATTTTTAAACTTTCCGAGATGTGATTTCTCACGATGCCTGAATCTGCCAGTCAGGTAACAAAAGGTTGAAGGAAGACAAGCACTGGGCAGGCAGCCAGCCTGAGAGGAGGTGGTGCTGCTGTTGTTTTTCAAACAGCAGCCCTGTGGTGAACGGAAGACACTGATTGGTTCCATTTCTGGGGAGTGAGGGTTTGAGGTTTCTGTTTTCCCTTTTTGGAGATACATTTCTGGTTTAAAAAAAATGCAGACAGTATGTAAGGTGCAACTCTTGCCTTTGTCTTTTGTTGGCCTGGAAGTTCACATGGACAGAGATGGGTAGGTTTGGTGTGAGCAGCCATTTAATCCCTGGAGTGCTAAGAAGCTACCTCTTGAGCTACTTCAGCCTTCTAGCCTTTCTAATGACTGGGCCGAACTTCAGCTCAGATAAAGCAAAAAGACTTGAAGAGAAAACACAGGGAAGGAACTTTCTAGAACCACTGAGACAGGTTTGATAAAAGAACTGAGTGCAGTGTTGTCCTGGCTGTGGATTCTTCCAGAACACCAGCCAGAACTGGGCTCATTTAGGCTGTAGTGCTCTCTTTCCTGTCCAGCCAAACAAAAAGGATCTTTGACAACAGAGAGAGAGAGAGAGAGAGAGAGAGAGAGACTGATGCACCTTGAAGAGCCTGGCCCAGTGAACATAAGGAAATGGAGGGGCTCTCATGAACATTGCCTTGAAGGGAATGAACTAAACCTAGTTTCAGTTGTGGCAGTACACTGGGGAAAGGGCCAAGATAGGGATGAGGCTGGAAAGAAAGGCAGAGTCTTCTGGTCTTTGCTTCAACAAAACAAGAAGTCATGAAAATGCTTTAAAATCCACAGAGACACACAGTTCTCACATATACTCAGATGTACCCAATAAAAGGATTGCCAATATTTTTGCAGACATTCTCAGTACACAACTTAGATTGCAAGACTATATATCATTTCCATAGAACTCAATAAAACTATTCTAATTTTGAATAAAAAAGAAATTCTGTAAACATTTGTTTTTTAGAAAAGGACGCTGGTTTCACATCACTCACAAAGAATTTTGAAGAGGCACCCTCTCCACCACTGACAGGTTCTGGCCAGCCCTGTGCCTGGGCCCAGGGTACTTCTGTCAGACAAGATGGCAGACTAGCTTATTCTCCCATCTGATTCACAGAATGGGTACTAGAAGCAAAAATTCCAGGGCCAGGGATTTAGCTCAGTGATTCCACTGCCTGCCTCACAAGCTCAAGGTCCTGAGTTCGATCCCCGATACGAAAAAAAAAAAAAAAGAAGAAGCAAAAACTTCACCACAAAGGCCTCCTCAGGAAGCTCTGCAAACCACACGCAATTGGAATGAAGCTGCCCCATGGAATCGTGGCCTGCTATCTGCACCCATGTCTTCTACCACAGCCTACTACTGGGCCTGGTGTTCCCTGAGTCAGAGACAAATGTTTGGGATGTGTACTGCCTTTGGGAAGTGCCAAGAAAGGGCTAACATTTATTATGAAACACTGGGGCAAGAGTGGATGATACTGTACCCAGGGACCCAGGAATCCTGAAATCCTTCCTGGGCAACCATCTCCCAAAAGAGACAGAGAGAGAGAGAGAGGAAGAAAGAAAGAGAATATGACATCTTATTACTAGCTAGACTCCTGGGCTGGACCCCATGGAAGGCTGATCCCCTGTCACCTACGTAGTTCTCTGTAGCCTTCAGCTGCTGTTGGCTGGGAAGTTTGCCCTCTTCTCCTTCAGCACCCAGGCTCTTGTTCGGAATCTTTCCGTTATGATGCCAGACCAAGTTGATCCATTGCACAGAAGATAGTAACAAGGGACCAGGGAAACAAAGCAACTTTGTTTTGGGTGCCCACCAGAGACCTGAATCACCTGTCCTAGGCATGATCCTTAGGCCTGGAAGCCCAGTGGGAAGCAGAGAAACCACTTACAGTGTTGGAAAAGGTGAGCAAAAAACCAGAGAGGAACTGCTCATGTGCTCCACTCCGTGCCACACTTCTGGAGAGAGCAAGATTTTACTCAAATGACTGATTTTTTTCAGCCCCCCCACCCCCGAAACCAAGAGAATGAGATCCAGAAGTCTACATCTGACTAATCAGCTTCGTATTCCTGTCCTTGAAATAATCCTCACATTGTTCCCTAATTAAGAACGGTATTATCAGTGTGTCCTAAGGGTGGGGCACTATACGTTAGGTGATTTGGGTAATTCTTGGGCAAAATGTAATGATTTGCTTAGTGAGAAAAATCATTCCGTTTAAAGTTCTTTCAATTCTTCTCATTAATTCAAGGAGACTGTCTCCATTGGAGCTATGTGTCTTTATTGCCTTTCAAATAGTGTGTTTAGTTTCCCTTTCTAACAGAGGGTGGGCCTTTTCCTCGGAGCCTTCAACTGGCCACAGTATATAGCAATCATTTAACAACACACTTTAATTTTTACTTACTAGCAAATTCATTTTAGTTTTAATTAAGTGAACCAGATCGCCCTTCTATACTGTTAATAAAAAAAGTTCTTAACAATACCCAAAGGTTATGTAATACAAGGGGGCAGGAACTTTTTAAGTATTAAGTGTGCCTTAATTCCTTTAATTCTCAATCAAACCTGTGAGACAGACCTATCAGCATCCCCACTTTACAGAGGCAGAGATTGGGGCTGAATGAGTAGGAAAAGCCTGCCCAAGTTCACCCAGGTAACACGGGGCGAGGCCAGGTTCCAGTAGTCCTGTCATTCTCAGAGTGGGGGAAAGGGATGGAAGTTAAGCACAAGGGTCCTGACGCTCTGCTCAGTGGCCACTGGTGAGACGCCCCAGTATCTTGCCTGTGAACAGTCTACCCGGCAGGGGAAGGAGCTCTGGGTCAGAATCTGAGAGCTGAGAGAGCACAGTCAGATCTTCTTCTCCGGGCCGCTGTGTCCTCGTCTTTAACATGGAGGCAGAAAGTACAATCTATCTTCTGGGTTATTAGAGAGATGGGTGAGGCTTTGACAATGATAGAATGGTATCCAAACATTCTAAGGAAGGAGAGGGGAATGATGTCCACCAAAGGACCTAGTTTCCACCTGGCTTCCTTCATTTACTGTCATGAGAAACTGAGGAGGTCGCCATTGGAATTCCTACTTGTTTCATCTGTGAAATAGAAATTAAAATGCTACTGATCTCAAGGAGATTTATTCTATTTGCTATTCAAGAACCTCTGGGATCAGTGAGCTATGTCCTTGAGTGAGTTATTGTGAGAGTTGGAACTGACCTGCATCATGTCATTAGTTTTGAAAATCTCCATATTTGAAAAGTACTTAAAAGACACTTTCATATGTTAAGTGTTATTCATATTTTATTGTAGAAAAGTTCTAAACATAGTTAATGAATAAGAAGGACAATCACAGACACCTTGGCCTAGAAGCTTTCTGTTTTTCTTTGAGATCTTATCAGACATATGGCTTTTTAACTCCTTGTCTCACTTGAATGGACTCTGGTTTCCTTTACCTTGGTCTGTGTCCTTTCTACAGCAGGAGGCAAACTTGCATGTTTCCGACTGGGAGACACTGTGTTTAACATGGCGGAGTCTAGCTCTCCCAGTTCTGAAGATTGTAAATGAAGGGTCTTATGATAGCTGTCAAGAGCCATTAGTGTAACAAGATACCACTCCAAAGTCAGGGGAAAAAATCGTTTTGTCTATATGGAGTTTGATCCCTTTGTATATTTGGGGCCTCATCAAAGGAGAGGTTTGAGATAGTCTTGCTCATTTTCCACATAAAACCCAACAAAATTGCTTGATCTAAAAGGCAACTTCTCTCTCTTTTCCATTTGTCATTTCTGAAACATTTTTAAAGAAGTGTTAAAACGAATGGAGTAACACCCTGCAATGTAGCAGTATGTTTTAGGTAGACAAAAACACATCCTAGTAGAGACACAAAGACATAGTTGCAGTTGATGAAAATGGAAAAAAGGAATAGATGTTGCTTCTGGTCTCAATCAATGTGATCTTATCTAATTTAACAAGTCAAGCAGTTTTGAGTTTTGTAATTGTCCTAATAGGGAACCAGTGGAGACATTATGTTATGCTAAGCATGTTCTGTTGGACAACATGGGCCTTTAAAGATCTTTTTATGTCTTTTTATTTTGAAAGTTTTTCACGTATTTGAAGTCTTGCCCGGTGGCCAAATCTTGGTGTTCTGTGGCTCAGTGGAAACACAGGCTCACCTCTTGCTCCCAGTATCCCACTCCCTCCGGCTTTAATTAATATTGTACAGTAAAATTCCTACTCTCCAGCCAAACCACCATCGGCTGTAATCTTGTCAGCTCTCATAAGCCAAACAGAAACACACACTTTTTCTTGTTGTTCAATCACCTGCACCTGCTATTTAATTACCAGAGGAACCTCATCTTGCTGCTCTGTGTTCCCCTTTCCTCCCTTCTGTTTATTTATTTGCTTTTCATATTTTGTTCCCAAAGAAAACCATAGATTATGAGCTTTGTGAATTGAATATTGAAGATTCTAATGGTAGATGCCTCAGTTCATGACAACCTAAGTACTCTTACCAAATTCCAGCCTTTGATGGAGGAAGAATTTAAAAAGCTGCCATAGCCTAACAGAGGGAGGCTTTACCTTTATAAGAGCAACAGCAAAGAACAGGGTGTGTTTCCCACCATTCTCACACACACTTAGCAGGAGTTGCTTCAAAACCTTGAAGTTGAATTTTAATGCTGCTTTTCCTCTTGAAACGTGCAATCGATTGCGTGTCACAGGCTGCTGAGTTTGGTACTAGTCTCTGCTTAAGCAGACCAACCCGAGCACACTTACTTGTAAGTACTCATGGGTCATATCAGTACCTGACCAGCTATTTTGTGTTTGGGGAGATCAGAACATCCTTATATCTGTAGAAGCGATACTAAAATATGCATTGAAATAATTCCCATTACCATAACCATCACCCACATCCACAAACCAGAATCTTCAGACACTGCCAGCAATGTCTCCCAAATACAAAATGACAAGTGTATGTGCTTTTTATGTTATTGATGTTATAATACTGTATCATTTCTTAGTACTTACAAATATTTTTTGGCTCTTTAGTACTTGTGTTGGTTTTTTTTTCACTTTCTTTTCTTCTTTTTTTGTTGTATTACTGAATACAAATTCTATGTACTATGGTAAGGTAATGGAAAGAAATTGTGCACTTCTACCCAGCTAGTAGAAGTGAAACGGCTGTAGAAAACCTTTAACTTCAAATTCCCTGGCTTTCATGTGAATGGAATTTTACCTCTAATGCAGCATTAATGGGGTTTTGGACTGAACTGCCTTTTGGGGTTTGATTTCCCTTTTAAAGAAGCTGGTGTTTGACTGCATATTCAAACACGGCGTGTATTCTTATGAGCGATGTGAGATTCAAATAAACACAACGAGTGTGTTCATTTTGATGACCTCCCCATCACACATTCAAATAAACACAAATGTTCTCAAATGTATAAAAGCAGCTGTGTTTATGTCAATGTGCAAAGCACCAGATATATACATTCAGATTCACTCATCTATCTGGAGCCATGTACCTCTGTGCATCGTTAAAAATTTAGTGGAAAATCATGCATGGGGCATGTGTAATGTGCAATTTTCAACCATACACACATCTCTAAACAAATTTTCTTCAAGGACGTTACTGACATTTGTTCTAATTGAGGATGAAGCCTAGAGAAACTTTGAAGTTTTTGAAAACAAAACAAAGCAAAATGCAAGTTGCTACCAGAGGGCATAGCATCTCTGAAGTATTCTGGCAGTGCCAGTAAGCCACCTTCCTCAATATTCAGAACAACCTTCAAGATTTTTGTTTCTTTTCTTTCACTTCTCTTTTCTCTTCTTTCCTTCTGTCCCTCCCTCCCTTGCTTTTTTAGGTTAAGCAAAAACAAGCAAAGTTCTTCCTCCCCCACCCTCACTCCTTTCCTCCCTGTCTTCTTTCCTAGCAAAGCAGGCAACATGGCAGCTTGAATTAGTTTTCTTGTTTGGTTTAAATATCATACATGTGAGACATGACAAATCTTTTCTTCAGGACCTCAGCTGGAGCAGTTCAGGCATCAATACCAGGTTAAGCTGTACTTTCTGCGGGAGAACTGACTTTGGCTTTGCATGTCAGACTAAAACAGCACTTCTATCTTGGATTGCTTCAAATCTAAGTAAGGTTTGTTGGGCTCTGGGAAAAGCCTCCATTGCCATTTTGCTGGCAGACAGCAGTAAGGAGAGTAAAAGAACAACACCTAAGGTTGCTCCAGACCTACCTGTGGGCCAGGGACTATTCTAAACATCTTGAATGCTTTATCTTCTAGGGTTCTCAGCACCTCTGAGGGAGATGTTGCCACCCTTACACTTTGGGAGGGCAAAGAGGTAGCTTCTTAAGGTCCCGGGTCTACTTGGTGGTAGAGTCACATGAACACACTGGATCATTTTGGTTTTTGAAGAATCTGTAACTCCAAATATTTACATGTAATATCCTAATTTTAAATGTTAGCAAAAAATTCAAATTATTAAGAAACTCTGCCACCTAAACAAAACACACATGACTGCCGGATTAATCCCCTGAGCTACCAGTTTGCTCAGATTCGGAGGCAAAAAACTCATTTACAACTGAATTTTATCAATTCCTAGTTATCACTTATATTCTTTGAGTTTTTGTCTCCTTGCCTATAAAACAAAGATAATTCTTGCCTTAGGAGAAGTAGTGTGAGAATCATGCAGTCCTCATAGCTCTTGTATCATATTTACATTGAAGCATTTACCAATTTAAGCAGTATATAATTAGAAGCTATTGTTGTCCTCTTCTTGCACCTAAGTGTGAA
The DNA here is from genome assembly GCF_000247695.1 of Heterocephalus glaber. The sequence continues at coordinate 10,242,983 of NW_004624742.1, read as the reverse complement.
CAGAAGGTATACACACTTATTGAGGGTGAGGCATTGCACCAACACAGTGGCCCTGCAGCTCACTAGCAATGGCATTAGCCCACTTTATAGATGACACTGTGTGATCAGGGAGGTTAAAGAAATGACCCAAAAGTGTAAAAACCAGTATGAAGTAGACTTGAAATCCATGCAGGTTTTTCTTTTTTATATCAGTCATTATACTTTTAGTGGCAGCTAGACTCTTCAAAGGGTCAGTTTAGAGACTTGCTATTTTTATAAAACTTAAGGTTGTGAGTATTGCTGGGGAAAGGAAAACACACACAATCCAGGAAAGACAGGCCTGGACAGAGATAGACTGACCCCACAGGACACCTCTCCATGCTGTGCATGGAGATGATAGTTGCCTGAGAAGAGAATGGAGCGTGCTGACCTTCTCATCTTTCCTGAGAGCAAAGCACTGGGCCCTGAGCTCTGTCCAGCCACTGCTATGGGCCCCTGGGGAGCGCAGGGGTGCTGCCTGCTGCCACAGCGTGGCCAGCCCACAGGTGAAAGATGTGTTGGCAGCAGATCCTGATCTCTTCAGTCTGAGGGTGATTGGGACACACAGACACACAGACACACACACACACACACACACACACACATTGGCTTATCCCTTTGTGTTGTGTTTCAACTGGTTCCAAACTCTGGCAGGGAAGAGATATGCTGTTCCAAGGTCCCCTAAAGCCCAGTACAAGATTGAGGGCATGAAAGAAAGAGCTTCCCCTTCTTTGGCTTTTGTAGTCTCCTGAACAGTCTGCCTTCCAGACCACTACTCAGTGAGCATGAATCCTCCACCTTGCCAAAGAACTTCAGACTAAAAAGATGTCCATTACTGGAGGACCAGGCTCGGCAGCTCCCTGTGGAAGTCCAGAGGCCTAAGTCAACCTGGGGAAAAGGATCTGGCTCTTTGTAGAAGTCATTTGTCTTTTAGGGTAGGACCTTTATAATCTGGGGCCTTTTTTATAGAGTTCAGTGACCTGGGTGGTGGTGGGGGTGATGGGGGTGCAATTTCTTTGCTGCTAATTTCTGTTCAAGCTCCAGTCCTAATTCTTTTCCAGTCACTAAAGAGGGAAGAAATTTAACATGGCGGTGTAAGGAATACCCAGCCCCATGGAATTATAGGATGGATAGTTTCCCCAGCAGATTCAACAGTGGTAACGATAACAATAATCAATACAAATTAGGCACATGCTTCTGTTTTAGTGCACTTAGTAACCAGATCTCTTGTCCTCAAATAAATCTAAAGGAGAACTGTGTTCTCCTAAGCGACTGAGGGCTGTTGCGAGGGAGGTGCGCGTGTGTGTCTGTGTGTGCGAGTGTGTGTGTGTTCCCTTTTCTCTTAGGGATTCTATAGCTTCCTTCATTCTTCGCCTCTCTCATATTACAGAAAGAAGGTAATTTTTCCTGGCCATTTACTAAAGCTCATTAAAGACTGGAGAGAACAAACAATGCTACTCCTCAGAGACTACCATTCAAAGTCACTCTACAATTCTCTGTTCTAATACTTGAGACAAATTAATTATTCCTTAGCGAAAAGTGTATAATTCCTATTCTTCATTTTTTGGGGGGTAGGGAATAATAATGGGAAGTTTATATCTGAGTGAAAAGCTGTCTGTGCTGAAGGGAAATGAGAAAAAATGTGTGTTCTGAGAGGAGTAAAAGCAATTATTCTAATAATAATTCCAAGAATATTAATGTCTTTTAAAAGTAGATTGCCTTCAAATAAACACCGAGGTTGAAGCAATGGGAGGCTGGTTTATTTATTAATCATTCCAAATGTGCATTCTTCTAAATGAACAACTGCACCATCAACTTTGCCAGCACATATTAAATTAAGTTAAACAGCAACTTGCAAATGTCTCAAAACTTTTGTAACCAGAGACTAATTTGTTTAACACATTTAAAATGTTATATTGATGTAAAGCCCCACATATTAAACTTCAAAGGGAAAAGCTCTTGAGAGTTCCTCATTTTAAAGACTACTCACTGGAAACGAGAGGGAGACAAGGCTCATTCTCCATTCTCCTGTTTTGTTTTGTTTTTAAACAGGAGGCTGTCTCTCGGCCGGCCCTCATCCTTGCTCTGTGTTTGGTCATCTGCAGAACAGCAAGTATCTGACTGTGGAGACTGTAAGGCGATGGTTAAGAAAGGTCTAGTGTTTCCCTTTCATCTCTATTAATTAATCCTGGCTCTGTTTGCCCAGAGTATGTTGCTGTTGACATCACCTTTTCCTTACACTTTAAAGAGTCCCGAGAGAGACCAACTGCAGAACAAAACTGGACAAAGAGTACATTTGGTAACCATTTTATTTCTCAATTACCAACCTAAACGTATGGAAAAGATTTGTGTGCTATCCGATTTACACAACAATTATGCTTCAAAAGTTTAGAAATAAATAACTTTTTGCTTAGACTCATTAGTTCGTCTACCGATTGTAATTGGTGTCAACTAACGAGTTTGCTCCATGGCTTGCCCTTAATTACTGATAAAAGCTAAATTGTAACTCTAGCCAATCAGAAACTAGTTTATTCATGAGAGTATAGTATTCTTTTAAAAGCTCTGTTTGTCCTAATAAGTGGTTTTGTGTTTGGCTGAAACCTTCCATAAGCCCCTTTAACATAAGCAAAGGTCTCTTAATAACTATATACAGTGAAGGAATAGCATTACTGCCTCTATTCAAAGAGATGAAACAAAGGGAATGCTTTATAAGTTTCAAATGTATACATCATGACTTACCAGGCCCTCAAATCTTATCCATCTGGTGGGAAATAGATATTAGTACCCATAAGGCTGATATTGAGAATTTGTTTCTTTTCCTAATGTCTCAGATTGTTCTTAAGTATGCCTTGCCTTCTGAAGTAGTGAGAAACAAGAGAAACCCAATAGAGGTATGAGGCATGTTAAATTCTAATGGTATAAACAAGGGTTGGCTGAGGCCGAAATCCCACATTAAAGATAATAGGCATTCTGGAAACAAGAGTGTTAAGAGATAACACGTGGTGAAATCATGCCGGGAGGGAGCCTCGTGTCTGGGAAAGCCAAAATGCAGAAACATCATCCTAAAGATAGCCCTCATTGTCGTTGTTGTTGTTATTTTCAGGAAAAAAAAAACCATCAGGGTTATTGGAAATTCTGAAGATCAATTCTCACTTTATACTAATGAAGAAGCTTTTGGCTGTAATGATCAGAAAACACAGTTAAGTGTCTAGAACAATAGGGCACATTTATTTCTTCACATAACAAGAAGGTAGAGATTAGAAGTTTCTGGTTTGATTAATTCAGGGACCCATCAATATCTTTAAAGTCACTCTTTCTTATTATCTTCCTAATCCCTTTGCCTCAGTGTGTTGGTGACTCCCTTCTGGTCACCAGATGGGTTAGGCAGGAGGTCCAGGCATCTTATCCTCATGTAATAACATCTAAAGTCAGAAGTCATGTGCAATTTCTTCCACTACCGTTTTTTGTTGTTTGTTTGTTTTAATAAAGGGCATGGAAACCTTTCCTGGAAATACCTGCTGCTGCCTTCCTCTCTTATATCATTGGTCAGAATGGGGCCATATGCCTACTTTTAAACCAATGATTGGCAAAGAATAGTTTATGCTTAGACCAATCATAATTTACCTCCAGAGGCTCTGGCAGGTCTCAGCTTCCTCTAAAAAACTTGGTATTTTGATGCCTAAACAAAACAAAGGTTTTACCAGAGAGGAGAAAGGGGATGGTGGTGAATGATTTGTTGGAAAAGAAAACACCAGTGTCTGTCACATGCTTGAACTTATTATTCCAGGGTAACCACCATCAACGAGCTCCAGTCAGAAGTGAAGGGTCAGGGTAAGCATGAGTGCAGAAGACAGAGTTGGGCGTGGAGTTCAGTCCCTTAAGGCTCCTCGTACCTGTTTTCCAGACAAATCACTCGGCAATACAGTGGATCGTGTCCTGGCACTGGAAGGGGGTGCCACTGACCAAGTGATGAAGAGACAAGAGTGCAAGCTGCGAACTAGAGAAGGTTCTTCCACTGACTTGCTGTGTGATCCCTGCTGAATCCTGGACCTTGCATACCTCATTGACTTCACTGTAAAACGAGAGGGTCCAACCAGAAGATTCCTAATATCTCTTTTCACTTTGGAATTTGATAGATTTTCCACTTTACTCACTGCCATCTGGTACATCTCCTTTGTCTCTTTACTCTCCAGCTGATACAAATAGCATGTCAGATTCTCTTCCTGCCTTTGGATGTTTCTTTTCCCTTAACTCTTTCTTCTCAGACTAGAGCAAAAGAGCCAAGAAGACAAGATCCACTGTCCACTCTGCAGTCTCCTGTGCTCATCAGGTGTCGTTATTCAAGGGCCTGGTTGGGGCTGCCCACTGAGCAAAGTGCTTTACTCACACACAGAGGGGCCTCTACTGTTATTTTCCTTATTGATTTTGCTACAGCAGCTTTTGCTGTCTTCAGATTTTACTAAGAGAGGCAGCAAAGGAGCATTGCTGTGGCAGAGGTTTTAGATGTTTAGTCTGTTATTATCGTGAGGACGAGGCCAGGCCTAGTCCCATAGGATCACAATTTCTGTGAATAAGGCAGTGCTCTCAGCTTCCTAACACCACCCACTCATTTTAGAAGAACAATTTCCATAAATGGCAGCAAAGTTAGAGGAAGTAAGAGAGACTAGTTCTCATAACCCGCCTTAGTCTTAGCAACAAATGATAATGGAATGTTAACTTTAAGGAACTTTATGAAGGAAAGTGAGAGCGCTTTTACCAGAGAATAGAGAAGCAGAAACTGAGAGACTTAGAATTTTGGATTTGTTTTTTTAAAAATCTCTAGCATCATTTTTTAAAAAAACTGGGTTAGTGGTAATTTTTTAATCTTTTATACATTTGATCAAATTGAGTTTACTCTTCTGAGGTTGACAAGCAGGTGGCTGTAGTGAAAAAAAAATCCATGCAGTGGATTCCTTTTTTCACTTGGCAGCATCTTAGCTTAGTTTTGGAAGTCAGTGGTGTGCAGAACTTCTTAATGATAGGATAATTATTTTGCAAGTAGTAGTACTATATACAAATGCCCGACATTAGCCCATCACAGGATCAATGGTAACAGCAAAATGAACTCCAGTTCCTCGTACTCCATGCTCCCAATACAGTCCCGCTGTAACCAGGATGAGCTTTGGAATTTTTATATAACAATAAAAAGTATTGGGGCAGACTTTGTTTATTGCCTAATCATCAGCCATTTCCCTGACCCCACATCTCTGCTAATCCGTTCCTAATTTTTTTCAAGGCAGGTATATGTTGATTTCAAGGAAGGTGTTTTCTCTTGCTCAGCCCAGGAATTTAACCATGATTGGTCTGAGGCTGTGCATGTGACCTGTTTTAACTAAAGCGTTGTAAAGGGGAGGAAGTCTGAGAAGCACATTCCTTCTTAACAAAAACATCTTGCGGAATCAATGAATTATTTTCAATCATCAGCTTAGCTTCTTAGCAATATTCACAGATTTGACTAGTGTCCTCTTTACGATGTTTTCCTCATGTGGCCTCTGGTTTTCCTTCAATTTTATTGCCTTATTCTTTTCAGACATTATGCTGGCTCTTCCTCCTCTTTGTGACCTGTAAAACTGGAGCTCCCTAGGGCTCAATAAGCTCCCTAGGGCTCTTTTCTGTCCAAATTCACTCTGTATAGCTCATTCATGATTGTAATGTTGTCTATGTACTGACAATTTCCAAATTTACTTCTATAGCTCAGACTTTTCCTATGAACTCCATTCTTCAATATCTAAATGATATTTTAACTTGACCACATAGATATTAAATGAGGACTTCAACCTTATTATGTTTAGGTTCAAATATTCTTTCCCGGGCTTCCTCATTTCAGGAAAGGATAACTACTACTCACTTGCTTATACCAGAAAACTGGAGATCATCTTTTATTTTGTTCTTTCCCTATAATTCCTGACACTACGCATTGGCATATGCTTTTAACATCACCTTCAAATTATATCTGCAATCATCTTATGCCTCTGACCACCTCTGACCACCCTTGGTCCATGTCAACCTGAGCTCACATGGACTATTGAAGTAATCTCTTTATCACTCTCCCACTTTCACTTTTGCCTCCCAGGTAAGGTGGAGTTAATTCCATCTGTCTATTAAAAAATTAACAACCCGAGTATGGTAGCACATGCCTGCAATCCTAGCAATTGGGAGGCTGCGGCAGGAGGATTACTGTGAGTTCGAGGCCATCCTGGGCTACACAGTGAGTTCAAGCCCAGCCTGAACTAGAGAGCGAGACCCTGTCTCAAAAAACCAAAACCCAAAACCAAAACTTTAAACACAAAAATTAACAGAAGTTTAAACAAGATATATTTGTTTCTTATACACGTCCATTTGGAATTAACTTTTCCAGTGTTGTTTGAGCAGCTTTATAGTGTTGCCTGAGACATATCTTTCACCATGGCCTTCATCTTTCACCTGTTGGCTTCCATCACTCCAGTACCACACTTTATTCTTGCATCCAACTTCCATCCTTAAGACCATCTCATGTTGAAGCATTGGCTAGTAGGTCCACATTTCAGGTCCAAAGAAGAAAGAAGAGAAGAAAAGGCGCAGCAGTGGTGTTTAAGCACTTTTCTAGGAGTCTCATCTCCATTTCACCTTATATTTTATTCATTGAACATAATCACATGGTCCATGGAGCTGCAAGGGAAGTTTAAGAAAAGCAGTCTTTTATTCCAGGGCCAACATGTGTAGTTTAAATTGGGGTTCTGTGTCTGAGAAGAAAGAAAGGAGGGGGTAAATATGTAATGATTTCAGCCGCACATTCTTCCTCAAGAGCCAGCTAAGCTTTTAAAAAATTAAATCAAATTAAGACACAATTCTATTTAACATTCAGCAATAGCTGCCCCTTTTGCTCAGATTAAAATTTAATGCCAGGATCTCTCTCCAATATCATCTCTTACCCTCTCTGTCCGTCTCACTCTGCTCTAGGAACACCATCTTATGTCGAGCAAGCCTCGTTTATTTCCATCCTGGAGACTTTGCATTTGTTATCTGTCTCCTGAAATCCATCTTTTTGAAATCTTGGAACAATTTGGCATCTCACTTCATTCAGGTGCATCCTTTCCTGAGGCCTGACCTCACTCTTTAGCATGATGGCTGTAACCTGTTATCAGACTTCTGTACAGTCTAGAAAATCTTAGTTTAGGAATATATAACCAAATCATATAAACATAATCCACAGCATATACAATTTGAGTGTGCCTATAACAGAACTGAATTATATTGCAATTGTCAAGTCCGTTGCCTTTTGTAGACATTTACAAATTTCAATTTTTACAGTTTTGCTTTTATATTTTTGAACTTGAAAAGTTTTATGCATTGTGTATTGGGCCAAAGGACACACTGGGTAAAACTTTCTTGAGATAGCTATAAATTTTACTCTAACCACTGAAATTGTTCTGGCTATGGAAATTTCCTCATTTTAAAATCTTAATGAAAGAATACTAACAAATGTTTTATAATTTCTGGTACCTCTGTTATGACAGTCCAGTGATCTAACAATTGTTTAGAACAGGGTTTCTCAACCTTGTCACTACTAACATTTCCGGAGGGATAATTCTTTGTAAGGTACCTTTCCCTGCCTGGATGGATGTTTACCAGCATCCTTGGCTGTTTCTCACTGATACCAGTAGAATCTCCTGTCCCCAAGATGTGACAATCAAAAGTATTCCCCAGACATTGTCAAATGTCCAATGGGGAAGGGTCACCTTGGTCGAGAACCGTAAGTGTAGAACTAAAATTGCACAAACATATTTAATAAAACTCCGTACTAATTTATCAGCAGATAGGAATGGAACCACGAGAGCTTTCTCAATCTGTAAAACTTTGCAGAATTCCAAGTTTTGAACCTCAGCTTTGATAAAGGTCTTGAGACCTTCACTTTTATAATTTGAGATTCCTCAATTTTAAAATGGAGGCAAGGATACTAATTATCTTAGGTTGCTAATAAAATTAAATGAATTGTTATACACAATGAACCTACTCCAGTGTCTGGCATACATTTTAAAGTTGAGTATTTGTTATGTCTCCTTTATGAGTTAAAATGGAAAAATCTAAGCAGAAAACAAATACTGTGGCTATTTGTGGCATACACTCCACATGTGAGAAGGGGAATCTTGTTGGGGTGAGATGGAATGGGGGGGATCCTGTACAACGTCTCAGAGCAGAAGGGAATTTATAGTTGCCATGAAACATGTAAACACAAAAGAATTGGAAAAACACATGAGTTTGGTGTAAATTTTAAATAGAAGCCACAGTTCAGATATTCAATTATATTATTATCATATATATTTGAATATATTACACTTTTAATGATGTTCAATAATATTGCAGTTGTCAAGTCAATCAGTTACCGTTTGTGGACTTTTACTTGAACATTTATTCAGGTCATTTTTGTGATTTTACATTTTTGTTTTTGAGCTTGAAGATTTATAGGTAGAATCGGCACACTTTCACCATGCCTTCTTTCACCACTGTAATTAGATCTCCTGCTGCCCCTTGGTTGATTACTGCAAGGGTCTCCTGTCTGGTGGTCTCTGCCTCTGCCTCACCACTCTGTAGTTTGTGTCTCAAAAGAGCAGCCAGAATCAGGCTTTTAAAATATAAAACAGATCATATCTCTTTGCTCAGAACCCTCCCATAGCATCCAGATAAAAGTGCAAATCCCAGGTCTGCCCCATTCTAAACTCTGATCTCCTCTGCTCCACCCCAGGCAAGCTGGCCTCCTTCCGGCTTCTAAACCACACCAAACAGATCTCCCCAGGGCATTTGCATGGCTGGTGCTTCTAACTGGAACTCTCGGCCTCTGAGAATCATGGTTCCTTTTCTTCCTTTAGGTCTCTGCAAAAATATTACCTTATCGTTGAGATGTCCTCTGACTCACATGCATAAAATTGTGCTGTACCTCAAGACGCCATCCCCACCCTGCTTCATATTTCTCAAATGCTGCAAGGCCAGAGGCTTTGCTTCCTTTGCTGTGGTATCTCAGGACCTTGAACACTCGTTGACACATAGTAGGTGTTCAATAAGTGCTCTTTTGAATAGATGAAGAGAGGATAGAAAGATTTTCATGCAGGTAAAGTATAAACAAAGAAAACTATGAGCCCATTTGTACAAGTCAAAGATGCAGATTCCTTGATGCCCCACATCTACCAGGCTGGTTTTCACTGCCTTCCTGAACATTCATTCATAACAATGCCGACACATGTAAGTAACATCTATCTCCTCCCCACCTCCCTAAGTAGTCATGGACACATCCTCATAGGTGAGAAGTATGGTGCTTATGATAGTTAGAGGTAATAAATTAATATTAGGCTCATAAAAAGTTAGATATCTGTATCATTCTGGCTGTTACACACAGGCCTACTTTACCCAAGTGTGGGGAGTGTGGAAGCCAATTGGATTCTCAAGTCCAGACTTTGCTCAGAGGCATGCTGAGGTCTCCTGCTGCCTGACACTCCTTACTCTCTCTGATGACATGTTTTGGATGTGGTTGTCTGATGTGCTCTGTACCAACCCTCCTACATGATTCTAGCATTCATTCTTTGACCTCATACAATTTGGCTATTTGTCAATTAAAAATAAACAAAACTGTTTCATACCTCTTTCTTTCTAGTGTGTTACCTCTTTCCCACTGCATAGGTTCTCAGTGGGAGGAGACTTCCAGGGCCTGTTTTCCCTTGGAAAGCCTAGGAGGAGTCTTCCTTCCCCTCCTTTAGAGAGCAGGCACATGACCTGAGAATGCTGGAGGGACCCTGAAGTGGGAGTCGGGGGCCCAAGGAAGAATGGGAATGGTTGGAAGTCACTTGTCCTGGCAACACTATACTAACACCCTATTCCTGCTAGGACACAACTGTTAAAATTCCTCCTTTGTGCTGGGGATTTAGTTCAGTGGTTCCGGCGCCTGCCTTGAAAGCGCAAGGTCTAGAGTTTGATCCCCCATACCAAAAAAAAAAAAATTCCTCCTTTATAATCTTTGGAGCTCCTCTGCTTCTAGCTTTTTTCCACACTGGTTCTCAGGACTTGTGTTGATTCCAAGAACTCCTAATATCTTTTTTTGGCGGGGCAAGGGGGTACCAGGGATTGAACTCAGAACCTTGTGCTTGCGAGGTTGGCGGCACCACTGAGCTAAATGCTCCTTTGTGCATGTGTTAGTTATTGGTGTTTGTTTCTTATAACCCTCAATCTTAACAGATACACACTGACTGTAGTGAGGACACTCCAGCATTTTGTTCCAAGCTCTGATGGGAAAAGGGTTTGGACAATAAGGAACAAATAGAATCATTCATAGTAGAGGGGGAAAGGTAACCAAAAAATACTCTATTTGGCTTTTCCTACAGCATTTGTTTTAGTTTTCTATTGCTGCATAACAAATTACCATAAATACAGTGGCTTAAAACAATATCCATTCATTATCTCAGCATCTCTGTATGCTAGAAGGTTGGGAATGGCTGGGTAGCTGAGTTTTCTGCACAAGGTCTCCTCAGGATGAAATCACGCTATTAGCTGAGAAGCTCCTAGAGGCTGTCCTCAGGCCCTTGCCACGTGTGGGTTCTTGTTCCTATGCAAGGGCCCTCAACTGGGCCCCTTACGGCAGTTTGCTCCTTCCAGGCCAACAGGACAGCATCTTCTGTGGCTTTCAATCTCTGGTTTTTTCCACCTCTGGCTCCTGGGGCTCGCTTTCCAGGGGCTCGCCTTATTAAGTTAGACCCACCCATGGTCCGGGAGAAGTGTCTCCCAGGGCAGGAACCAGTGGGAATCTTGCAAGCAGGGGAGGATCTTAGACAGCTTATCTTTGCAGATGCCATTTGGGGAAGTATCTAGCTGGACTCAAAATTATCATATGTATTCAAAGGTGGTAAGTCCGGGACAGTTGACAATAGTGGGCAACACCATGGACAAAGCTATTGTTCTTCTGGGCCTCAATGGAGAGCAATGTATTTGAGTGTCAATGTGGGGGCTTATTGATGTTTTGAGAACAGTTGATGACAATGTTAAGTAGATGCTTTTTTAAAAAAATCAAGGACACATTTATTTGTGCAGTTCGGGGTGTTTTTTTTTAAGTGGCACAACCTTTAAAAGCTGCATTCTGATTGGCAGAATCATACAACAAATTTCCTCCACTCATAAAGAATGCGCTCTCCAGTCATGAGGACCTGAGCCAGAGTCACCACCACCCTCATCCATTTGAAAAAGAGTTCATTCTCCATCACCCATTTGGTAGAATTGAAACACTGTAATTGTAACACAACAGTGTCATAGGATCCATGACACCTGCTTTAAAAATAAATCTCCTGGCTTTGTCTTTCCCTTTATTTTCAATAAATGCTCCAGTATTATTGCCACTGCATTAATCTAGCAGCAGGAAACCATTATCCTATGACAACAGTCTCTCCCATTAACATTATCTTTTAATTTTAAGATTGTTTAGATGACTGCTAGAAGCTACTAAATTAAGATAAAATGAAGAAAGAATTATTTTCTTTAAGCCAAGTGTTCAGTCAAGTTACTCTCTGCAATTCTGACTGCTCTGCTAAAAGAAACTATTAATTTTTTGTATTGGATTACAAAATATGATTTGGGTATAAGTTGAAATTTCCAGAAATCTAGACATGCTTTAAATGTCATCTAGGAAATAACTATTAAATTTTAAATTATTATTTATACCGCTTGCTGTATTACATGGTATATATTAAGAGTTGAAAGTACTGTTATTTTTCTAGGAAGCAATTGTTGTAGTAAATAAAACAATAATGAAATCACAATGATGAAAACTCAGTAAAAGAATAAAGGAACCATTTGTCTACTTGGGTTTATCCTGAGAAATAACTGAATTTGGAGAATGCAGCAAAAATGAGACAGGATGAAAATAAACACAAAGCTAAAAGAGAGTTGTGATTATTAGTGATTATTATTCAATGTTCTGACAAACTTTAAAGTGACATAGTACATTAAACAGTATCTATACATTTTATATTGAATATAAGCTTTTAAAAAAATAATGAACTTGCCAACTGTCCATTAATTCAAAAAAAATTCTCTTTTATTCTATCGCTATATCCGAACACTTGGAGAGACTCTCTAAAATCTTTCAGTATTTCTTTACTCTGCCTTCATCTGTTCTAATGGTCTCAGGGATTTCTTTCCAAATGGCAGAGGCTGGAATAACTATAAATGAAGACTATATCTAAATAATTATTAGAGTAGTGATATGATACTTTCAATAGTTGGGATCTATGATTCCCAACTCTCATGAGTAAGCCACACAGAGGAAAATTAGTAGAAACTGAGTTACTATTTTAATAGAATCTTTCCGGGGGGAAAAATGCTTTCACTATGAATTACCCTATATTGTTAATGTAGTTCAAGTAGGCCATCAATATGTGTCCTATTTACTGATAGGTGCAAAATAGGTGGTGGGAGATCAATCAAAACTCCCTTCCATAAATTATCGTGACTTCTAGAAATTATCAAAACTTCACTGGGGTGTCATACGTAGTCTTCCCAGCCGTGAGTTATAGTCAATAATTCATTCCCTGACGGAGCTGATAACAGGCAGATATTCTAATAATGTGCTAGGATTTACTACTGGACACAAGCAGTAAGTAGGAATTTCAATGCAGTGTTAAATGTTATCTCAGTAGAGAAAAGCAATAAAAACAGGACGGAGAGAGGCATCTGGGTATACTGCTTGGATGTTTTAACCCTCTAATTAGCATGAACATGTATAAAGGTAGTGTTGTTTAGGTTTTCATTCTTGCTTTTTTGCAGCCAATTGTTTCAAGAGTATTGTTCTGTAATGACTTCTCCTGGCCTTATTGTTAGACAGCACAGCAGATGGCTCTGAAAAAATGCTGAAAATCAAGTCTATTTCATTCTTCAGTTGTTCTCCCAAATTTGAAAATGGCTTCACTTGAATATTTTTCCTTTAAAGGAAACTTCCCAGCCTAAAAAATCATCATTTTAGACTAAAGGTCTTAAATATATTTTCAGTGATTTCTTACCATACAGAGAAATCGACAAATTTGCTTTCTCTGTCAGAATGTTTTGAAGCTAGAAAAGAAGTGGTGATTCATCAAAAACAATTTTATTATGAAATTTGATTTATGCTGAGAAATATAAATGATGACGTTATAATGTGTACCTCTGTGTGGAGGGAACACATTTTAGTCAATTGAGTTATCCAATTTTATTATTTTAAAAAATCCATATCTGGTTGTTCTTTTTATTCAAAAAAATTTATGGTGCTGTATAGAGTAGAACTGTGTGCTTTTCAAGTCTATGGACAGCTATGGATTGTACTCCCCTAATTCCAACAGGGTCATTCATTACAATTGGGTGAATAAATATTATCATATTTTCATTAACTTCTTGGTGGGCAAATAGGAATTGGTGTTATACTTTAAAATATATTTTATGGCAACCTACATAGAAAAAGGGCATAATTATATCAATACTATAATTAATAATAGTTGTGGTTTGGGGCTCTTCAAATTTTGGAATTATTAGCCTTTCCATTACGAAGAATAGTTAGAGGCAACATAAGGAAGAATGAATTATGTCTTAATGCCTTAGTTTCTCTATCAGTAGTGCTCATTTTGCTAGTCTTTAAGGAGAGGAACGTAATTAATTTTAAATGGAATAGCTATTTTCTACTGAATTTATAATTTTAATATATATTGTTAGTACTAATCACCTTTTGTATATACAAATGACCCTGTCATCTAAATATTCTCCTTTGTAACTATTACAAAATTAAATTTATCCATGCAAATATTTAACTCAACTTTAATAAGCATTGCCTGTCAACCCTTTAGGCCACTTAGAAGGCTCTGATAAATACATAATATATGCACACATACAGTATACTCTGATAATTTATTTGCAATAATGCCTACAGAATATCACTTGAATATTGTTGGTTGGCAGAATTTAGTCCTAGAAGTAACTAGTACAGTAAGCAAAATAATTTTTCCTAATAAACTCCTTATAAAGAAAATGGTTATTTCTTGCCACTATATAAAAGTGGCCTTGCTATTTTAGGCAAAATGCTGGGTCACAGATATGTTTACTTCTTTCTCATCGTCTTTTTCTCTTTTCCTATCATCTAACATCCTAATGAGACAGAATAAAATCAAAATTTATATCTTCAATGATATTTTCAATTGGAACAGTATCAGCGGTGTTTTTGTCCTGTCATCTCTTTTATTTTAATAAAATCAACTGCTTCACTATGATTTTATATTACCCTACAAAACGGGAGTTAGGATAGAACTTCCTAAACACTGATTAACATGCTTTGGTGAGGTATTTACCAGATATAATCATTGGTATTGCTGTTTTTTAATTTAAAGAATGTTTTAATAAGGCAACTGCCTATTCCTTTATCACATGAAACATTTTGTGAGATATTTCTAAGGGATTTTGAAAAATACTTTAAAAGGCAGTCAGTAAATCCAAAGTATTACCATCAATGTTTTGCTGCCAATATATGGTCTATTGAGATGTAGTCTTTTAAAGCTACTGAGTTGGACACACGGCCCATTCTCAAATGCTGCACCTTCCCCCTGAAACTATGACCTCCTCACCCCCAGCTAATGACAATAACACGAAACAAGGGCACAGGAACCAACTGCTATTCCTTTTCCTTGGGTTTTCTCTGTTGGTGACTAGCACTACCTCTTCTGTCCACAATTTTTACACCATGAAATTGTCCTAAACTAAAGCTTTTCAGATTCACCTTAGAAGAACTTTTTTATTTCAGGGGATCTTTTTGATGGCAGCAATAAAGGTGGGCAGATTTTTTAAACTCTCCTTCCTAAAAAGGCTTCCTTTTAAAAAATCTTTCTGCATTGACTTTAAAAGGATAAAATATTTTTTCCTGAGAAAGAGCTGTGATATTTGTCAGCATAGGTCTGTGTGGAATCTCTGGCTCCCCAAAGGAGATTCTTAGAGAACTGTCACTTGGAGAACACAACAGTGACTGTGATTGAACAACCTGAATGAAAGCAGGGAAGGTATGGGCAAATAATTCTGGGGCAAGTAGGAGGAATGAGGACTTTACTTAGGATCAGTATGGCCCCTATATTTAATCAAAAGTCAAGGAGGAAGCCATTTGAGTTTCTCCCTTTCCCTAAGCACTGTGCTTTCCCCTTTCATTCACGTTTTAAGTGAGTAGGCTGAATGATGAACATGTGACATCAGTAGAACTTCCTCAAGCTACTGGGCAAAATACAACACTTTGAGCATGGCAATTTTATTTTACACTAAGACCTTACTACTTGGGGCACAGGTTTTTATATTTGGTTGAAGAATACCCCGATACAGAACTCCTTTACCCATAATGAAATTGTGTTTATACAGTTTTTGTGTTTTGGACCAGTGGAAATAAGATTGGCAGTGCTCCATCACTCAGGCAGGCACTTTCAGAGCACAGATCTTGCTACCCAGATGAGAAAGGATGGCTGAATGCAAACAATGCAGAAATAAAGATTACCCAGAGGTGGCGCTGTGGTTAAAGTACACCTGAATTTTGATTACACTGAATGGATTTACTCCCTACCCCTCAGAAGAGAGATGTTAGCCATTATCGCTTTTATATTTCTAAAACCACAACATTAGCAAATAAAGCTGTCTGGTAAAACGCTCCCACCCATTCTAATCTACAGAGACAAGTGTAAAGACCTTACTCTACACACACAATTACAGCCAAAACACTGAAACCACCTCCTGAAGTTTAGGCCTGCTACACCCTAGAGATCTATATTAAAAGTTTTCTCCATCCTTCTCTCTCTTCTTCCATATAGATCTACTTGGATCCTTTGGAGAATCATTCTGCGACCCCTGAACATGTTCTTGGCTAAATTTCTAACGTTTAATTTTAGAATTAAAATTTCATTTTAGTGTACTTCAGAAAATACCACTATTCATCATAGATTTATGTCCTAAGAAAATCATTTTTAAAAGGGAAAAACATAAAGATTATTTGGCTTGACTTTCTCATTTGTAGATGAGAAAATTAAAGCCCAGAGAAGGAAATTATTTGTGCATGACAAATTTTAATGTAATTGCAGCCCACTAAAATTCTGTGTCATTCATTTTGATTATTACAAGTTGTTAGCAAATTGAAAATGAAACCTAGGAATTAAAATGTATTATTTGTTTATAGGGCTCCTTTCCTCATTTGGTTTGACTTTTCTTGACTAACCTTCAAGGTGCATTACATCTTGTAAGTGGGCCTTCTTCAATCATGCCTACCTAAAGCTATTTTCTGTGCAAGACATTTTAATTACTATTATAGTATTAATGATTTTTTACAAAATGTTTTTCATATGTGCACAAGGTGAATTGATCATAACAATGCAATTTTAAATACAAATCAATAAAATTAATTCATTTGATTTTAAAACACTATGAATTTAAGGTACTAAAATAAATTAGTATTTTAATTGGTATTTTAAATGTCCTCTGCCTGATTTTATGAGCAATAATTATTCTCTTTTGCAGCCCAAATTTTGATGAGTTAAAGGACAGAAATCTCCAGACACTAAAACCGTAGATGTTCAGCATCTGCATTGTCTTGCTAGAGTTCTCCTTCAAATTCTTTCCCTCAATCTAGCAGTACCTCGTGTAATACAATATGAAAACTTGTCCCACAAGGCTGGTTTTACTTAATGATACTTAGCAGAAGGGCTTTGCACTTTCATGATAATGTCCAACAGAAAAATTTCTCTGGAACTTACCAATAATAATCAGACCTTATATTTGCCTCAGATTGGAGATTTATTAAATCTATTTGCCAGAGTAAAGTTGCATGGCTAGGTATTCAAGCATCTAGGCTGAGCTTCGGCCCTGAAAAAGAGCCTCTCCAGCCAGCACCCTAAAAGCACTGCTCAACTTGTGACTTATACCAGAAGTGACATTTCTTGCTCTCCGGAGGCTGTGAGGTTGCAAGTCTTGCATTTACTTCTTTCCATTGCGTTTGAAGGCTACCAGAAGCTCAGCACTCATCTTTAACCGTGAGTAAGACGGTAGGGCAACACTTTGTCTCCGAAGTTTTCTTTGACTTTGAAAATAAGGATGGCAATCCCTTTATCACCAGCAATTGACAAGTATGTACTAGATGCTTACTAAGCTCTTGGTTTATACTCCAGATAGGGAGACGAAGAAGGGTGTAACCAGGCAGTAGGACGGCGGAGACTACTACTCCCCTTGCTGTCTTTTTTTCCCTCTCTGAGTAAACTTCCACTAAGGTTCATTAATCTCCAACATCGTGAATTGAAACAAAAACACCTCTCGTGTGTGTGTGTGTGTGTGTGTGTGTGTGTGTGTGTTGTGTGTGAAGTCCACCACCCTAATTCTCCCCAAACAGGAAGAGCCCCATTGCTGAGAAAGGTGAAGTTTCCTAAGGGTCTCGGGTCTCTGCGAGGGGAGGCCGTCCTGGAGGGGCGAGCGGGTTCCAGCCCACAGGCTCCTCGCGCGCCAAGGAGGCAGGGCGCCCCGGGACCTCGGTTCGTGATCGCGGGCCAGGGACACAGCCCTGGCCGGGCCCCCGGCGCTGGGGTCCCCGCTTCCCACCTGCTTCGGGCCCTACCCTGCGCCTCCCTCGGCCCGCTCCGCCGCCAGGCTCGCTACCCCGCCCCCCGAGTCTCGTTTCAGTCATCCCTTTGTCCTTCCCCGGATTGGCAGGTTTTATTATTCCGCCTGAACAATCCGGCCGCCCAGTGGCTGAGGGTCGCTGACGTCGGCGGCAGAGCCGGGGAGTAGTTGGGATTTTGCTCTGTCAGTAACACATGTGTACGAGCCGCCGAGGGAGCGAGCGAGCCGGCTAGAGGCCAGCGCCGCCGCTTCCGAGCCGAGCCGGGCAGCTGCAGCCCGGCCGCGGCGCAGGCTGCAGGAGCGCGCGGGCCCGGCCGGCGAAGCCCTGATTCCCGGGCGCGCCCGCTGCCGGCCTCGGCACGGCCCCCGCCGCTCCCGGGCTGTTTGCGCAGCCGCTCCCGGCCGGAGGCGCCGGGAGCCGGGCCGAGCCGCCGGCGGCCCCGAGCGGGCGAGCGAGCGGGCGCGCGGGAGGGAGGAAGGCGGCGGCGGCCGCGGAGGAGGAGGAGCGGGCGGAGCGCGGGGGCGGGGGCGCCGGGCGGGGGCAGATCCGAAGTGAAGCCACATTGCCAAACTTGCAGCAGCGATTGCAGCAGTTGCTGCCGCTGCGCCGCGCCTGAAGCCGCGCCGGGCGGGCCGAGGGCTCCTGCAGCTGCTCGCGCGCAGCCGGAGGCGGAGGACGGGACGAGGACTGAGACTGACACTTCTGCTCCCGGCCGCCTGCCACTTACGCGGGGCCCCCCACCCGCCCCAGAGCCACGCGATTAAAAAAAAAAAAGCAGCCCTTAGCCCCCTCCTCCCCTTTCCTGCTTCTTCGAGAACTCCCTCCCTCCCTCCAGCTCCGCCGGCCGAGGCGCCCCTGCCCTGGAAGCCGAGCGGCTGCGCTCGCACTCGCCTTCGCCGCCGCCTCTCGCAGTATTGCAATATAGGGGAGAAGCAGGTAAGGGGGCGGCCGGGGAGCCGCGGGCCGAGCTGGGGTGCGAGAGGGAGCGGGGCCTTTGGGGGGCAGGGGCTGTTTTCTTTGGCTTCCTTCCCTTGACCGTCCCAAATTGCAAGTAAACAATACGTCGCCTTTAGATAATGCGCGAGTCTGAAACTACCGAGGCCGGCCTGCGAGCTGGCTCGGAGGGCAGCCCCGGCCGCCAGCTTTGTAGCGGTTCCTACCTACAAAAGGGT
Organism: Heterocephalus glaber; assembly: GCF_000247695.1. Next base: position 10,224,146 of record NW_004624742.1, on the reverse strand, counting down.
TCTTGGAGACCGGGCTGGTGGGGACCCCGGAGGGGGTGGGGGCGTCTCCAGTTCCTAAGGGAGAGGCCGGGGCTGCTTGGAGGAGGATTTCAGTGTGAGAAGTAGTACGTGCAGGGTGGGGGGGATAGTCACGACCCTCCCCACACACTTATTTTCGAGTAGTGGCGGAAAGAATCTAAGTAACCAGGATTCGGTATTCTGGTTCTTTTTAAAAAAATTCCTCTTGGCTTATACGTCTTTTGTTCCAATCCCGGAGAAACCCGGTGAATCACCTAATTAAAATCAAGACATGAATTAAGCATCCATTTTTGTACTACAAATTGCCAGCGCTACGTTTGTCCCTCCCTTGGTCTCCATTAAAAAACACCAGAGACGTTGTTAAAGGGGGGCAGATTTTGCCTCTAGCTGCCACTTCTGCTTTCTATTTCACTGACTATCCCAGGACCTAAATTGCTTGGCTATGTAATTACTAGAGTATAAGCCTATTTAACTTAAAAGCTTTCTTTTTTTTTTTTTTTTTTCCAACTCTAAATGAAACTTGATGAGGGCCTGTCCTTAGTTATCAGGGGAGTCAGTTTCTGGTCAGTCCTCTTGATTCATCTCTTTTAGATTTAATCAGCATTAAGGTATTGCTTGTCCTTAAGAGCTTTAGCTAATGGGGTTACTGGATGCTTTTCTCAGTGTAATGTTTCCTTTTCAAAAAAAATATACATATATATTTACCTCTCACCGAAGATGGGGGCGGGGGACCAGCTAGGAATCTCCTCCCTCCTTCTCCCCTTTTAAAAAGGAATTCGGAGCGATTAAAACGTTCAGGGGGAAACAGTTTAAAGACCGAGGGCAGGAAATGCAGATTCATTTGGGTTAGGGCTGAAATTGTAACAAAAAGCAATTCCTCGAGTAAATGCATCAGATAAATCAATTTACATAAAGGTATGATGCATTCGGATAAATGCAATGCTAATGGGTTTTAGAGTGGTCCTGTTTCCAAAGTCTCAGGGTTTTGTTACAGCTTAATTGGTGCAGTTCTTATTCTGGTTTATTGTGCGGTCACAGGACACACGTTCCGGGACTCTTTCGGAGGAAATGTGTTTAAAATCAGCCTATTTAAGGAACGCGAGTCCTTGTTTCGTTCCCTCACCCTCGTTCTTTTGCAGCAGCCAAGTTGGGCCGGGGACAGGCAAAGTTCGCCTCTCCCTTCTGAGGTATCAGCTGAATGTCTTGAGCAGATAGCCGGGAGCCTGGAGGGAGCCCACACTCTCGGCTTACGGAGGACAAAGACAAAACAGGCTGCTTAATTGGCAGTAAATAACTTGATCTTTTTATAGAATAAGTGACTGGAGGAACACTAGGACTTTATTGGACTCAGAATTGGAGGCAACAAATTAATCGGTTTAGGCTAAGCTTTATAAATTGATTCCTATATTATACCCAGTTGCTTCTCTTGTGGCATTCATTAGGAGTGGGGAGTGCTTAAAAGCAGGTCTTGGTGACCGCAGGACTGGCTCGAATTTAACTTGTGCATCTCTTAATAGTGCCTTCTCGCTTATTATCTAGTCTCCCCCACCCCAACCCCCCCCTTCCGAGTAGCAAAGCTTTAGCATTTAAATTGCTGATCAAGGGCAGATTAGTGAGACCAAAGTGGGGAGAGTGTTTGTATAGGAAGTTAACAGGCATCCTAAAGTTCAATGATCTATTATGCCTGCCTGTGTCCTGAAAACCCAGAGAAAACACTCAATTGATCTTCAAAATGAAATGAGATTTGGAACAATAATGGGAGATGGCGGTCAGCACAATGGCATGTGAAAGGTGCAGTTTTAAAATACGAAAAACCAGTTTCGCAACTTTACACACAGCACCCCCCTCCTCCCGCCACCTTGCCTCCCCTCCCACCACCACGGTCTCCATCTCCCCTCGCCGGCCTTCCCTCCTTCCCTTTCCGAAAACCCAACTATTGCCAACTTGTGAACTGCAGCTGCACTTCCCAGGGCAGAGCTCGGCGGGCTAGCCGCTCGGGCCGGGGAGGGGCCGGGGCGCGGCGGTGGGTGGGTTTGACCCTCATTTGCTGCGGGCGGGGGCGGGGGAGGGGCGGGGGCGGGCACTGCGAGGGGAGGAGCGCGCCGCCCAGCCTCGCTCTGGCTCGAGGAGTTTTGACAGTACCCGAGACGAAATTGTCAGCGGTGGCGAGCGCAGGAAAGTTGAGAGGAGCTCGTGGCCCCAGAACAAAGCTTGAGAAAAGTAAACAGGCGGCTGCTGCCGGCGAGCCTCCCTCCTTCCCTCTCCCGCTCGGCCTCCTTCCCGCCCTTGCGCTACTGCTTCCTTCCCGCAGCTCCGGGGGGAGGAGGGGAATGGGGTTGCGCGCTCTTTGGCCGGCAATCGCTAACTTTTGCGTCGCCCGTTTTGTCTTTCTCTCCCTGTCCCCTTCCCGCCCTCTGCAGACCATGGTGAATCCGGGCAGCAGCTCGCAGCCGCCCCCGGTGACGGCCGGCTCCCTCTCCTGGAAGCGTTGCGCAGGCTGCGGGGGCAAGATTGCGGACCGCTTTCTGCTCTATGCCATGGACAGCTACTGGCACAGCCGGTGCCTCAAGTGCTCCTGCTGCCAGGCTCAGCTGGGCGACATCGGCACGTCCTGTTACACCAAGAGTGGCATGATCCTTTGCAGAAACGACTACATTAGGTAAGTCTGCTTGTCTTTCCCTGAGACGGGCGAGCAAAGCAGTGGCAAGGCCAAAGATTATCAGGGGTTTGGAGGAAAGGAGCGGGCACCTCTAGGAGTTCATGACAGCCTTCACCTCAGAAACCTTCTGGTGGGCGAAATTTAAGGGGTTCAGGAAGCGTGTGTTAGTCTTCCAGTATGTGATGCCAAATTCAGGGCAGTGCCATACTAAGTACAAACTCTTCTCTGGTGGGAGTGGGCTGGTAGGTGGTAATAGTTGAGCATCTGTTCGACCAAAATTCTAAGTGGTCAACCTTAACCTGGACTGCAGGCTCAAAATAAGCATATCAAGTGAGAGTTAAGCTGCTCTGTTGAGGCAAGGTGGGTAGCAGAGAAATTCAGACAAAAGGTCGACTTAAAAACAAAAATGTAGTTAGTGAGAAATTGTTGTCTGTAGTGGTGATGGCTAATTATGATATTTACATACGCACGTATAAACTTTCTTGAGTGGAAAGCTGTGACTCATTCTTCATGCTCCTTGTGAAAAATGCTGATTACCCATCCGTTTAAAGACTTGTCATTCTTTTTATAGCAAAAAACCTAAGAAATAAAAACCTGGTGATAGTGTTTCTCTTCATACTGTTAACGCAGGCGGCTTGGTATGCTCCATGTTAGTGTGTGGTTTGTGAAGTCAAATTTGCAGTTTTTTCATTTGAGGAATGTTCAGGTCTGGGTTTTTTTTTGTTGTCATTTGTAGCACTGCCCTTGATCCCCAAAAGAGATTTAGAAAAACAGGCTATAGAATTATACTAATCTTGCATTTTAAAGCATTGTATAGGAACATTCATATGTCCATGTAAGCAGTCTTTTCCAACAAGTTTCAGTGCAATTAATGGAAAGAATTCAGGAGGTCAGGTGCCTATAGGATCTTTTCAGGTGAATTCAAGCTACTTAAACTCATTAATTTGAAAGGAGGCATTTGAAGGATTACACATTTAATTTGAGTAAATGGTTTGATAGACTGATGCACATGAATGCTTCTAGGAGGTGTTCTGTTTCAACATCCAGTAATTAAAAAAAAAAAAAAAACCACACGCACACTGCTGGTACTAGAGAACCACACACTTTCAAGAATTTCATTCTGTTTGAATTTCTTCTTTAAACCTTTTTCTTCATAGGGATTAATAGAAATTTTCATTCTTTCTTCGGAGTGGGTAAATCAGTGGATGACATATTTTGTTCGAAGTTTAGCTCCATTGTGATTCATCTCACCCTCCTCAGACTGATACTGCAAAAGATCCCAGTGCAGTTCAGAGATGAGTGTGGGTATGTTTGCCCCAGTGATACCATTAGTGCAAAATGGAGTAAAACGACCTTTGGTTATTCGGATAATGCAAGCTCTGTACACTCTGCTGGCATCCTCAATCCGTCAAGTAAAAGAAATATAGGAAGGGAGAGGGCTTTTATTTTTAAATTAAAATGGCTGCATTAATTTCACTAAGTGTTCTTATAGAAGTAAATGTTGGGAAGTCAGCAGGAGCATGGGTGTAATGCTTTCTGGTCCTCCTTCCAAGCAATGCCATGAGCTTTGACAGTATTGTAATTAAAAAGAGAGCAAAACTGTGGTAGGAAAGGTGGGTAGGAGTGGAAAATTGACAGTGCAGTTAAGATTGGATGAATGGTACAGTTTCATCTCATAGTACCTTCCAAAAAAAAGAAAAAAACCTTCACTTGTGATTATCACTAATTATAAAGATGGGTCCACTTGCATTCTCTCAGGACAAGTTGAGGCAAGTGGCTTTCTGGAAACCTCAACTATTCCTTTACCTATTCTTGGGGCCAAAATATAAATGTCCATTTGGTGCATTGAAGAAAGGAGAACGTGTGTCCAGCACTGAGCCTTAATTAATCCTCAGGTTCAGTCCACATTCTCACTTTCGTTTTGCCCGAGTTTGGGAACTGGAGTTAGGCTTGCTCTTGAACTAGATGCCACCCTGAGAATCTTGGATCTGTCCAGGAGATGAGCTCTGCTTCAGTACCACATGGATCATCTACTTAACTTTACTCAGGGTTCATCAGCCGCCAAGGCCCCACATCTCACCAGTGTCCCCTCCTGCTGTCCATCAAGGTGCCCAAGGGGTGGAAAGGTGGGGGAGATGCTGGTGGTCCTTTTCCCCTCACCTACCCCGTCCACAGACTCCCCCCAAGTCCACTTGTTGGCAGAGCTTTCAATCCCGAGTGGACAGCACCAGAGTGGAGTAATCCACTCGAAGGTGAGCACCAGGTGAGAAGGACCCCTCGGCCTGGCTGGGACCACAGCGATTTATTAAGGGGCTTTTAAACTGTCTGACTTTGAGATTGTGTGTATGTCTTTTAAAACAACCAAGATTGGCTAAAAAGATGCTGGAGAGCGGGAGAGGCTAGGGGCGGCGGTTTGGGTAGGAAGGCATGGGGGGAACGTTTTGCCCCCAGTCCCCTCCCCATTCAGGGCCAAATGTCGATTGGGCAGAGCTGGGCTTCTGCCTCCTCTCCCTCCTAGATTTCAGATAAAGCGGCTGCCTTGCTGCAGAGAATCTGCACAATTAAAAGCTTTAATTAGTAGCTCCTCCATTTTCTTAGTTCTGATGGGCTTTATCTAATGAGATCTGGTCTCTGGCTTAGATCTGCTCGGAATGACGTGTCCGCAATGAATGAGAGCTGCGTTGCAAACAAAACATTTAATTAACAAAATTGGCCTCTAAGAGAGAGGGAAAGGCTGGGGGGGGTGTAGGGGAGGAGGGGGAGGGTAATTCTTAAAGAGGCCAACGCCTGCCCCCCTCCCCTTACCAAAGTCCACGAACCTTGGAACTGGCCCCCACCCACGACTCCCAACTCCTCAGCTCCACCCCAGCGCTACCCAGTTGCTTCGGAAACTCGGGTTCTCCTCCTTCCAACCTTCTTTCCTCCACCCCCATGTGGGGCCCGCAGATCAGCTCGGAAAGTGTAGCGAAGGAGGAAGTTCGGGACTGATACAGATGGA
>NW_004624742.1:10198471-10213471 GCF_000247695.1 Heterocephalus glaber | reverse complement strand
TGCAGTTAAAAAACAAAAGAAAACTCCTGACTTGGTTATATTTGCAACTTCACCCATGTTGAGCATAGCTTATCCCATGCAAAGTAAAAGAAAACATCAGAAACTTTCTTATAAACATTTGTTTATTCTGTGTGGGAATTTTCAAGTTGAGAAATATGATGCCACAGTTATTGTAGGAGGAAAATGAGGGGATCTATGGTAGGAAAAAAGAGTGTCTTGGTCATGAAAGAATGATTTCTGCATTAGTAATAGCAATCTGGACACCTGCCTTCCAAACTCAGTTGACAGTGCATTTATTTTTAGAAGAGCAATTTTACAAAACAATCTATAATTCCAGAGGGAGAGCATTTTTGTTGATTGGTAGCTCTGTAAAATTTGAATAAGTTACGACTTTTAAAACAAAGTTCTTGCTCTTGCTGACCATTTTGTGCCACTAATAGCTCCATTAAAGATTGGGTATCTGATTCTCGATCCACAACTTGAAAGTTCTTAGATTTAGAGTTAGAAATGAGGAAATTATACCAGTATACCAATCATGTAGTGTTAGAAGGCATTTGAGAGGCAAAATTGGTGATCAACAGTTGTCCAGCACCCCCAGTACTGGATAGTTTTAGATCTATTTTAATCTTCTTAATAAGTCCTATAGCTATGCAAGTGAGTGCATTTTGATAACTGCTGTGCCTAATTTGTAACAATTACTGTCAACCTTCAGTTAAGAGACTGTTCATTCCACACTGGCCCAGAAAAGAGTGAAATGTATGACTCGTGTGCATAATTTTATTCACATCATATTTCATACTGATTATGTATTGATGACATTGATTCATTTACTCTTTACAGCGCCACTTGCATGGATATTAAATCTTATTGACCACAGATGAATTTTAATTTCAGATTGGTGATAGATTTTTCCATCAGCTCTGATAGTATGTTTGACTTTTTCATCATTAACCCAGGCAATCACACAGCACTGAGTCATTGCATTGAAACAAAAAGTGCACACTTCACTTGGTAATTCTTTATGGATTTACAATAGGAACTTCATTAATGTCTGTTGTAAGGATCACAAAAAAACAACATTTATCTGCAAATAGGAATTTAGCAAGCTTCAGAAGGCTCAGGGAAAATATTAGACTCCTTTGTCTTTTGGAATGCATTTTTTTTATTGCTGTGCAGGGGGAAAGTGACATATTTGAAAACTTTTTAAGCATTTAAAATCATCCTGCTATATTTTAATGCTCAAACACATCCTTTTCCCTTGCTCAGGTTTATGGAGTAATTTTAAATGTATTCTTTATTTAGTAAGTGTTAATTATATGAAACTATATGCAGTTCTATTTAATTTATTATATGGGAGAACTATCTTAAGAACATAGAAGAACTATCTGAAGAATAAAAATCTTATTTTTTATTGCAAATTAACCAGTCAGTCTCTGGTGATTCAAGCTTCTTTTAGGAGTGCCAGTACATATAAATACTTACAGATTTTTATGGTTTGGATTTTAATGAGGTGAATCGACAGTACAGAGTTGAGAACAATAAATAGGTAACTATACGTATTTTGAGATAGCATTTGGAAATAGAGGCAAAGCCATTCGTAGTAATACTTGGTAACAAAACTCAACAAAAGTACTAGGAATAAAATGGTGGACCTCTTTCCCACCAACCATTTGTTTTTTTAATGTAAAAGCCTAAACCCCCGCCCTCCCCCACCTAAGTTATGTTCTTGTCTCGTTATGATACTGGTTTTATACCGTTTCTTTCCTGACCTAGAAAAGTATAGAAAATGGTAGTTACAGCTCACCAACATGCACAGTGAGAGTTGAAGGATGGTGAGAGGAGGTGGAGGATGTGCTGGAATACTGAATACACTGTGCTGGAATACACTGAATCCAGGCAACAGCAGTGTTGGCAAGGGACTAAGTGCAAAGGACTTTTAAGAGATAGGAACAGGGTCGAAGTACTCTCTTCCAGAGTACAAGGTGATGTAAATGTAGAGGTGTTAGGAAGGAAAAGTGGAGAAAAATTTAGTGTGTTTGTGAGATTATGTGTATTGTGTCTTTCATAGTTTTCAGTTTAGGATGGGAGTGGTAGGCTGTTCATTATGGAACATAAAATGTAGTTTAGAACATAAATAAGAACCTACTTGTATATGTTTCTTAATATTGGAAGCCAAAAAAACAGACAGGTGGCCTTCAAAAATTAATGGCTCTTAAAAGACATAAGGAAATACGACTTAAGGAAATGTTCTTGTCAGACATTGGTGAGAAGCTATGTTTTGAGGGTGATGTTAATTAAGAACATTTCCCTGTTGGCATAAATGTCTCACATTTTTGCCCTTAGTGCTCACCTCGCCATGAGCACAGTCAATTCACAAGGTTGTTTTTGTAAATAAAGGTTTTGGCCAAGCTGAACAGGGTCCAGAGTGGTATTAATGAGAGGGCAAGGGGGAAGAGTTAATGAAAACACACTTCCTGGTGGAGCATAAACTGCTTTTTGGACCTGGAGAATGTTTTAAAATTATTCTTTCAAAACCCCGTGGCGTTTCTTTTCTGGAGATGAAATGGGGAGAAATGACAGATAGCTCCATTTTATTATTTTCTGTTCTCTCGTTCTCCATATTTTCGGTGGGGAAAATTGGACATTTATTTTGACCGCTTCCCTTCTAGTCACAGAACCAATTACATTTTTAGAGCGTGATGCATAGTAAATATACTCAAGCATCCTCTGTCTTAAAAATAATGAGTTGATTATTTGTGTGTCCCTTCTTTAAAGGCAGTTAGTTGTATGGAAGTGTAAGCCCCCATCATCTGGTCCTTTTAAGCTCTCATTCTCCTGAAATTTGTTTCAGGGTTGGAGGTGTATAGTTCAGTTGTTGTTCTGCATCATTGGCTTTTGTATATTTTGAGGAAAAATAATTTTAAGCTTTTCAATCATAGAATGATTACAATCTCAGATTACAGAGTGACTGAAATGTGAGGCCGCTGGTGTTTGGACAAGACATCTACAAAATTTTATAGCCTATATCATTTAAAGAGGGCTTGGCTAGCCTTAAGAGAATGTTCCTTTCTAGAATGTTACAAAAATCAGGAATCATGGTTAATTTTTTCCTTTGTAGATTGCTGCCTGCTCTGGAATCCTTCCTTCCATTCAAAAGTATGATGGGGCAATCAAGCATTATCTATGCTATTCAGTGTATCTCTTTAGTCTGAGGAAAATTTAGCAAACCTTCCAGTTTATATGTATCACTCCGCAGTTCCCACATAGTTACATAATTAGTGGTGTGTGTGTCCATCATAGAGGACATTTGATGCTCATTTATTAAATATGCTTGCTGGCTGCTGCCGCATCTTTGTTCTGGACAGACAAATTACCTTTCTCACACTGAGCTTCTACTCTGGGGAATTAAGCCTCCACCACTTTAATTAGCTTGGAAGTGGGGGGTTGCAGTTCCTAATAGACTTCAGGCTTTTAGTAAGTTAGAGAAAGGGTGAGACGAGAACTTCCTGGGAAGCTCAGAATGTCATTTAAAAACCATAAAACCCTAATATGTATTATTTCATTTTGGCAATTGCAAACAGATTCTATTTGAGGGCTGTGTGGATTGGTGTTTCTGACTTCAGATGTTGAAGTTAGATTTGTGTAGAACTGTTTTCTTTAATCTGTCACAAGTCATTAACACAGTACATGTCTTGATTCCTGTACTATGTTTACAGTGTTTATATAACATTAAGTGACATAGCAGATAGGAGATATTCAGTGACTTAATCTTGAATATTTGAACATGTAATTTTTTACACGTACACACTCAGACACACACACATGCACACACACCCCTACAGGTAAAGACCAACATGGATGGAGAGACATCACATGAGGATAGCAGGATAATAATGATACAGTATTTGTTCAGCTTTCATTAAGGGGCAGGCACTGTTGAAAGTCCTCCCATATATATTAAGTAATCACCGTAATAGCCACCTTCTCCCTACGTCAAAGATGAGAAAATAGACGCAGGCAGTTTAAGTTACACACTTGAGCACATTAGCCCGGAACTTCCTTGGTGAAGACTGGCTTCCGAATGGCCCCCTAGTTAAAAAGTTCAGGCTCCCGCTAAGAGGGAAGCGGTAATTCATTCCTTTTGGAGACAAACTTGTTTTAACAGTTAAGCAGTTCCTTATAGAACTTCACATCAGAAACTTTCTGCAAGTCCATTTACTGTCTCATTTTCTCTGCTAGTAAAACTGCAGAAAATGTTCTGCTTTAGTCCTTCACTTTAGCCGGAGTAAGTAGCATAGAAAGGCTCCATCAAGTGACAGTTGGAAAGTAATCTAATAAAAGAAGATTAGTGAATGTGGAGAAGACAAAAGCAGTCATGTTTGAGTTTAATATCTCTCAAATTTAGCATTTTAGCTAAGATGCCCATTTTTATTTCTTGCAGGTCTGCTAAAAGGTCAGAGTAATGCAGAATGCGTGCCTTCATCTCAGATTTTGTTCATCACAGGTGGACCCCATGTGTCTTCAGTAGACAAGTCACCTTTGTAGCTAGCACCAGTGCCAGCTCCATGCCATTGCACCTTCTTTAGTCCTGACTGCCCTTCTCGCATTTATTGGTGTATTAAAATGACTGAATATGAACATTAAGGACTCCATGAACCTGGGCTAATGGGAGACTGTAGAGAAAATGAAAAAAGATCCACCAGAGGACATCTTTAGGGGGGAGGGAGCTTAGGGGGAGGGAAATGACTAATGAAGCTAATTAAAAGAAGCGTTCAAATCTGCTTTCTACCCTCATTAACAATTAGCAGGGCACTGGCCAGAGTTTGTACCCTGTGTTTTACCTTAACAACATTCTATTTGCTCTTTGTATATTTAAGTGTTGTAAGGAAATGTGTTTCAATCAAAACTGAACATGAGATAAAGGAAAGAGATGTGGCTTTTGTGATATTCTATCACAAACACTTTTATTGTATCTCTGTAAAATACAATGTATGTATGCATGTAAGTGTTTTTGTCCTAATGTTGCTACTCCCATGGCAAAGATTAAAAAAAAAAGAAGGGAAAAAGAGGAAAAAAAAATCAGGCTCATAGCAGCTACTGTGTAGAAACTTCCCCCTACTTCTAATTTGCTGAATGAAGAAAAAAATCTTTTATTTGTGATATTTTCAGAGACATTTGCTCTAGTATGGTGTATTTAAATAATAAAAACTTAAAAGAAAAATTATTCAATGGAGTTTGGGTTTAAGCACTGCTTTTTCTCTTTATTTCAGAAAAATTTTAGGATTCTGTTCTATAACAAGCCTTTAAATCTGAGGGGTGAGGGAGGTGGTATCTGTATTTAGCTATGGGCCATTGAGCTATTTTTCAGATTACTTAACTGTGCCATTTTTGGCAGGGGTACCAAGCAATGTTCTTTTTGTAAGTTAAGAATATTCTGTTAACAGTGCTTCATTACAGTTCTTACAGTGACTCTTTGTGTTTATACATAAATAGTTGTTGGATTCTGTAGCTATTTGTTTATTCTTTTTTTCTCAATAGGAAATCCTTGTGTATTAAAGAGTATGGCACAGCCATCTTGTCCTCTTGTCAGTTTTATAGCTTTGGAAGGAAATAGTGTTTCTAAACCACACCTGTGCACAGTTCGGAGCTCCAGTGTAGTAGGGCTCAAAGCTCTGTATGGTGATCGTCCACCTTCGACAGGTAAAGCAGCCGTTTCCTGGTGAGAATTTAGACTCGTGTTCTGTAAGATTTGTTTGTTTTGTTTCATTCTTACACTCCCAGTACTGACTGCCTTTCTGTATGTTTGTTGGGGAATGATTCCAATTTCACTTGGTGGTGTTCTTGAGACAGTTGCTAGTCCCAGGCAGCAGAGTCCTGAAGCAGCACCTGTATCTCCTGCACAGTGCCCTGAGGAAGCACAGAGTCCAGTGCTTCCTCAGTGGGCTCACAGCTGGGGCTGGAAGGAGGAAAAACTAAATAGGCCTGGATGCTGGGACTGTACAGGCTCCTTGCATATGAGCAACCCTCAGCTGCAGCTTCTGTCACAGGCTAATGAAACCAGGCGTGTCTATACTGATACTTCTGCTTGGCCTTCAAAGTGGTACTTTATGTATTTTGATCTAGAGTGGCTCCTCGTACAGATCCTCTTCTAAGAGAACAGGAGTAGGTGACATGGAGAGATGTATATAGCTCAGCACATCTTAGCCAAACAGTTAGCTTCCCTTTGAGAACTTCAGGGCTCACTTCCTGTTTTCCGAGATTCCAGGCCAGGAGGAAAAATCAGTTTCTCAAACTACAAACCTCCTGCAGTAGAATTTAAAGGTAGTGTTAAAGTGAATTGTTCTGTCAGAAATTAAAAAAAAAAAAAAATGCGAAGAGAAAAGTAAAATGAAGAAAATCACATATGTAACACTATCTGTTTTGAGTTAGATCCTTGGGGAATTTCTCCAAACTTGTCTATATATCTATATCTATAGACATCTATATAGATATATAGATATTTTCTTTTTGCAAGATACTTTCTAAAGGATCTCTAAAGGACTCTTCTGGATGGTAAAAGGGGAAATGTGTTAATAAGATTGTAAGCATCTTCTATATTCTTTTGGGCATAAGGACTTGTGTCCCTATTCAAAAGAGGTGGTTAATAACTTAGTAAGTAATACTGTGTGGCATTTAGTGATGTGGACCACAAGGGTCATTACAGACTTTAAATGAACTGTTATATGGCGGGTTCCTCAAACAGTGCTGTGTATTTAATAAGGAGCTCCTAAAAGCATTTCTTAAGTTGCAGACCTATAAGATTACAAATGTCACTCATGTTAGTATAATCCACATGCAAGTGATGAAGCCTTCTCTTTGATGTGCTAAATTGGAGAAGGACTAATGGAGCTATGAATATACAATAGAACATATTTAAGTAGTAGTCTTGCTTTAGGTAAAACACTTTCTTGAAACCAGAGGCATTTCAAACAATAAAACCCGCTCTAATGGGGATGCTCTGTGTGGATAGAAAGCTACTAAAAACACTCAAGTTTATTCTGATGTGAGCAGTGATTGTGCAGTTCCTCCCCCATCCCCAACGTTGCTTAGGAAAAAAAAATCTCCAGGCTTACCCACCTTTTATCCATTGTATTTATGATGTTCTTAGTGAGATGTTCCTTGCTCTTCTGAAAGGACTTAATTTAGTATTAACCACATCATGGAGCAAGAGGGCCCCCAGTTCTTACTAGCAAGTACAATTTAAAAAAATAAAAGCAAATGTTATTGAGCTTTGTGAAGTCCTGATAAAAAATTATGTTTATGATACATATAAATGTCTCAGTCATGCAAATTGTCATTCTTGCTAATGAAACAATTTTGTAAAAAGATTGTCCTCTAAAAGGGTTTAATGCTTTTTTACCTATCTTAACTGTCTGGTTAGATTTACATACCCTGCAAAGCAGGGGAGCCCGAAGCCTCCAAACCAAATTGTTTGCCACAGAAACTATTTCCAGCTCTTCATGACTTATTTGGAAATAGTTTAACACAGACTAGTGTCTTATAAAATACAAAATGAGACAATTGTCACACCAAAATGAAGCGTGAGAAATTGTCGTCCTCTTAATGTTAACTACATTTAAATTCTTTCTTATTAACATTGATATTTGAAACAACTAATCATCTAAAATGAAGCTCTTAAATCTAAATGACTTTAAATGTCAATATAATAAGATTCTATGTGCAACACTATTTATATAAAATATTAGGGCCAATAAATTATATAACAAATACTAGAATCTAAGCGCTGTATATCAAGAGCCTAGTGAAGAGTTTCCATGTAGCCTAAAATAATTGTTTTTAAATTGAGAATGGGATTTCCAAAGACTCCTTCCCAGGGGAGAACAATCCTGGGTGATTTTGTGTCTATCACTCAGTTCAAGAGGCCATTGGAAACAGACTCATTTACAAGTTCCTGTTACTAAGACTCACCTATTGTCAGTCCAGCCAAGTCACAGAAATGCTTATTGCAGTTAAATAGCAATTTGTTTCCATGAAACTGCAATTAAAGTATTACTGAGCAGCCATTTTAGATTGGCAATGCTCTGAACGCATGTTAAACAGCCAGCAACTCCCGCTCGCCAAGCCTAAGATCCAAGAAGTATCGCAGTGTCACACATCCACCCGTGTGGACTACTTAGTGAAGAGGCATTTGTAGCCCTCCACTCCCAGTGTGAACGTGCTGAGAGCAATAACAAGTCAGGGCCGATTTTTGGAAGCTGAACTTGAACTTACCTCAAGTGAATAGTATTTTTAGTTGTACAAGAAGGGCTTTATGCTGGTAGATATGTGCATGTTTCCTAGAGGGAATGTTTTCAAGCTCAGATTGATTCTGCTGAGAATGGACCGCCAGTTGGAGACTTCAAGCCAATAATGTACTACAGGTCCTGACATGTTACAGCTGTGTAAACAGGGCTATTCTCTCTCCTAAGTCTCAACTAATAGAAAGCATGGATGAAAATCAATTGATTCTGTTATAAGTTCTTTGAATGACACTGGAAAGTTGTTTAATGACTCTCTTAGAATGGACAAGCCTGAGCTGAGCTGCCCAAGTACTGATTTGAACCATCTCCCCTCAGAAACAGGGCAGCTCATTCTTTGCTAGACATTAGCATCAAACCGCCACCAGAACCAGAGCTGCTGGGGAGAGCAGGAGGGATCCGAACCAAATGCTTCCTGTGTATCTGAAGTTCAGGATTTGTTGAGTGAGAAAGGTGAAGTGCAAAGGTTTCATTGAAAATGCGCAACATTGATGTAAGATCCTGAGAGGAGAGGAGTTCAGAGGTGGTGTTTTAAAAATGCAATTAGCACTGCATTCTAACCAGCTTGGGAACAATTATTAGTTCACAAGAACAGGAGGCATCTCACCTTCCTTTGCCCCAGAAAGATCCCCCTACTTTGAATCAAAAGGTTTAACATCCTCAACTTTTTCAAAAACAACTTTCATATTTATATACACTAACCTGTGTTATTTGAGCTGCAGTTTTGAAAGCATTGAAGAGTTCCTCCCTAAATTAATTTTTCATTTTTATTGAATGGAATGTTTAGAAACTAAAGAGAAAAATTTGAGGGCAAACAATTTACAAATGAAGATTAATTATGAAACCTGGAAAGGAAATTGATAGCTTGGCTGTAATTGTACACCTTTTTCTTTATTTAGATTAGATTTGGTAGAGATGAGTATGTCAAATTCTGCATTTTCCTCTAAGGCCTCTGATTTAATTTCTGTCATCAATCATAAGACTTAACACTTGCCATAAACTTTGTGTCTTTAAATATAGTGTGTTACGTAAGCTTCGTAAATGTGTTTATACATTGCTACTTACAATGAACAAGTACTTACACATGCAATCTCAGTCCTCACAGTAATCCTTTTAATTATTATTATTGCTTAAGATGAGGTAATTGAAGTTTAGAGGGGTGATTTATTAAGTAAGGCAAGACTAAAGTGAGTGGGCACCCGCTTGGGGTGTAAATGTAAGGGTGTGCCAAGAACTCAGTAATTAATGTTTTTTTAATGCAGTGTTTTTAAAAAACAAAGTGAATGTAAAAAGTCCACGATGAACAAACTATCATAATTTTGAATAGAGCAGGATCAGTATCATATTTTTCTTTTGTCTCAGCCTCCAACATGGGAGGACGCTGTTAATAAGGCCAAAAGTGCCAGAATTGCTGTTTGAACTCGGATATTTTGGTAGAATTGCCTTGTAAATTGTTAGACTGCAACAAGGATATACTTCATGAGCTACAGCTAGGTTTTTTTCCCTTAAGAAATTAAAGCATTGTGTTTCCCTACCTGAAATGTTAACTCATTTAGATGGCTTCATACTTCAGCCTTGCTCTAAAAGGTGTCTTCTGAGTTTTGAGAACTCTCAACTACTTCATGATGAGTAAGTATAACTTGGTAACAACTCCACCCACAAGTGGAACAAGAAAACAGAGCAAGACTTTAATAATCTTAGTTCAGAAAGCAAAGTGGATATACAGTACTCCACACAAACTAGTAAATAGTGGATTTAAAATCGGAATAAACTGTGGCTCAAACCACGTAGAAGGCTAATGAGCTGGATTATGTAAAAGCCATTGGATACTTGCATAAAAGGAATAAGGCGCACACGGACACACACACAAGACAGCCCACTCAGTGCTGGGGATCAAATCCAGGGCCTCCTGCATGCTAGGCAAACACTCTATTACCAAGCTACCCCCCAGCCCACCCAGGACTATTAATTTTATTTTCTTTAGGGCAGGGGATTGAGACAGGGTGTCACTATCCTGTAGTTCAGCCTGGCCTTGAACTCACTCTGTAGCCCAAGCAGTGACCCTCTTGCCTCAGCCTCCTGAGTGCTGAGATTACAGGCGTGCACCACCACGTGGTGCGTGCTGGCAACATGACTTTTCATAAATTTTTTTACATGTTCTAGCATATGTGAAAAGCATACATACTATAAAAGAACTAATATTTGTTTGTTTTTAAGATAAGAGAGCACTGAGGTATTCAGATGGAACAGATTATACTTTTAATTACATCCAAACATAATTTTGAGTTTTAAAAATTTGTTGGCTATGCTTCTTATTTTTCCATTAATTGCTAGTCCAAGAAGATTTCAAAATTTAAAAATAAATTACTGTAACACACCATTAGATCCAAGTTGCTTTTATTAAAAAGAAAAAGGGAAAAATATATATCCACTTCAATAAAACATTTTTTGATCTTGATATAAAGATTAAACCAAAGATTTTTTTTCTTGCATAGATTCTTGACTGCAATGGATTTTGGTGCCAAAGTACCAGTTCTCAAAGCCCATAATTTTTCTACGTTCTTTCATGGAATATCTCAGCTCACTGGCCCTGTACAAGCTATCTTTTAATCTTTTATTTGTGCAAAATGAGATGACAGCCAGTATGTGTGTTTTATCAGCCTGAAGACTAAATTACCCTTCTCCTTGGATATGAATAGATACACATATATCTTCCTTGGGTTGCAAGGGCCTGAAAAATATGCATAGATCACACCTATAGATTCAAAAAAACTACTGAGTAACAATAGTAATAGCAAGGCAATATGCATTTAAGTGTATATTATGATCTAAGCTCATGAAATCAGCTAGTCTGGGATAGGTAACAAGAGGTAGTAGGCAAGATTTGCACTAGGGAGTGAAGCTGCAGGACTCATGGTGCATAATGTTAGTCATCCTACTTTGTAGTATGACCAAACCCCACCACCGTACATTCTAGGTTTTCAGTTAGCTTTCTGTACCTAGAGCTGAATAATCAAGCCTAGGCAAGCAGTAGCCTCAATAGTATTAATTGGTTTTTGCCTGCCTGCCTTTCTGCCTTCCTTTCTTCCTTTTCTCCTTTCCTTCCTTCCCTCCTTCCTTTCTGTTGGAGGTAGGAATAGATGTTCATGGAATTTAGAGAAAATATTTTCTGCTAAAATTCTAGGCTATGGGGAAATTTCTGTCACTGAAAAAAATGGATAGACAATGCTAGGAACAATTGCCTTGTTCTTTGAGGGAGGTAAAGGGGCTAGGGTCTCCCTGAACGCGGGGAATTTGGCTGAAGCTCCGCAAACATCCCTGTCACATACCTCATTTCAGTGGCTTTGTTTTATTTTACTAATCGTCCCCAAGATCCTCTGCCTTATTGTACGGGTGCTGTTTTGGAGCATGGTACAACTCAAACTATGCTTTTGTGTACGTCAAAGCCTGTGAAAGGCTGTAACATCAGGTCTCAGACATTAGCAGTGTTGGCACTTCTTAAAAGTTAATGTGATACAGCATTTGGTGACACTTCACGGGTGTGTCAGGGAGAGCAGAGGTGAAATAAAAATTGCGTTAGAAAGAGAAATCAGACTTAAATGTTCTTGATCAAGTTTGGGAGACCCCTGTAAGAAGAAACATTGCTTCTGGTTTGTTAAAATGACATCTGCTAGAAATGTAATCCTTTACTTCTTTGAGAGAGGGAGCAGGGGTGGGAAGAGGGGGAAGAGGCAGGTTTGAGTTTTCTGGTTTGTTAGTGAGTGAATCAGGCAGATAAACAGCCCTGATTTTCAAAGGACAGGCAATTCTAAATGGATTTCTGACACTGATGTTTTTAGCTAGGCCTCTCTTCACGGGGATGGGTGTAATTCACAAACCTCCATCAGCCACCTCCTGCTGAAAGCAATTGTTTTGTTACCCCCTTTAAGTAGTAAAACATGTTTTAAAAGAGGAGGGAACTGGTTGAGTCTGGCTGGCTTTGGAGCCTTCAAAAACCATACAGTCTTTGCCGTGGACTAAGAAAAGGTGTATCAGTAATATTTTTCTCCTTGAGTTGCATTTTACATATTTTTGGCCTGGAATTTGATTTCCAGTAGGCCTACCAGAGGATTCCCCCTCTGGAATCCCCTTGTTTTGCATGCAGATGGCATGTTAATGAACTCATTACTGTGCATTTTATCCAGCTCTGGACACATTTGTGACATTATTTTTCAAAACAAAACCGGGTTAGGCGTTTGGCTGGGCCTGATGAGAACTGGGTGACTAAGTTAAAAAAATAATACTTATAACACTACCAACCTATTCAGGGTTGCTACTAGACACTCTATGACCCCTGCCCCAATTTTTAAAAAGCCCCTAATTTGATTTCCCTGTATTCCCAAAGACTTAGAGAACTGTGTGACCTCCAAGGTATATGATCAAGTTTCATACAAGACTAGGTCATTTGGGGCTTTCTTTGATTCCTTGGGTATCGTGGACATTTTGTGTATTTGTATTATTATTGGCTGGTATTTCTGTATTATCTTACTAACCAAAAAAGACACAGTACTCGTCCCGAGTGGAATGCTATCAATGATGGGGTTCTTACCTTGTATCCTGTGTTCTGTGCTTTTAGGAGGAAGGTACCCCTGCCTCCCTGTCTCCTCTTTTGAATTGTAAAGCATGTCATAAAGCACATATTGCACTGCAGTGTGAAATAGGCTCTGAACTGGGAGTCAAGAAACACTTGGAATCTAATTCTAGTCCTGAAGGGAAGTCAAATGGCAACTCTGATTAAATTTGTCT
The DNA here is from genome assembly GCF_000247695.1 of Heterocephalus glaber. The sequence goes on along the minus strand of NW_004624742.1, from coordinate 10,200,389 downwards.
TTCTAATCAAATATTAGCCATGAGCTAATCATTTAATCTCACTACCTTATTTTGTCCATCTGTTAAATAGGAATTTACTGATAACAGTTATATTTACCAATACATTAAATGTATTCGTTAAAGGTAGAAGGGCTTTATATTCCAAGGGTGGCACTCTTTCTCATGGTAAGTACTGTAACACCAGAAAATACAGTAACTTCTCTGATTTAAGGGTTAATTGTAAAGTCTTCAGTTCACTTTGAAAATGATTATAACCATGTCTTGCCTATCTTCTCGAGTGGAGGGGAGTGATGATGTAGATTAATCCAAAACAATGGATAACACTCCAATGGTTTATTTTTGGCTTAGAGTATATTATGTAATTTTTTGAAGCAAGGTAATAATGCTTTTGTTAGGCAGATGTTACAATAAATTTATAATTCCATAAACTCAGACCAAATGGTTGACAAAAGGTAGTTCAGGAAAGTAATGAACATTTATTAATCGTGTGGGCCAGACATCTTTTCCATGTGTTAACCCAGCATGGGTTGTTGAGGCAGAAGTTAGCATGCCTATGTCTTCGGCCGAGGAAGCAGGAGGCAGAGAGGTTAGCCTACTTTAACCTTAGAGAGGCCCAAGGTCACAGCTAGGGCTATGTGAATACAGATGAATCGGACCCCAGAGCCTCAAGGGCCTCATGGTCTTCCATAGAAAAGAGTCTTAGGGTTAGAGCTTTAGCACTGTGAGCCCCCTGGTTGGTTAGTTGACCACCAGATAAAAGAGTTGAGGCTGTACATTTAAAGCCATGCCAACTTGTGAATAATAAAAATTTTTGATTGCTGTGAGGAGACATTGATCCAGCTATTGTTGTTTACACATGAAAACAGTGGTAATGGCTTTCTTGACAACACACTTTCTTCAAAAAGATACTAACATGTATTTCTCACTTCATGGCTATTAGGGGAAGGAGAAAGAATTATCTAGTAATTCAATTAGAGCTAACAATGCTTGAGCTCAGCAGTTCAACATGCAATAACTTGTTTCTCACAAAACCTATTAAGTAGGCTTTATGAATCCTTTTTACACAAGTGGAAACTGAGGCTAACAAAGTTTGGGTAGCTTGCCCTACATGGTTAGTACATGGCATGGCTGCCAGAATCCAGGTCTGTCTGAAATAGGCTGTGATGTGCCAAGTTCTGTACCTCATTAAACCTGTGACACCCCTTGAAAAAGGTGTTATTATTACCATTTTGCAGGTGAAGCAGTGGAAGTTCTGTGAGTTTACGGAACTTGCTGAGGGAACATAGGTTGGCCGGCTCCAAAGCCTGTGTATGAACCAGAACTATGTCACCGCACAGCCATAGCTCAAGTCTGTTGAACTTCTGTTGTTCATTTATGAAATAAACTGGAGCAAATGTCCCAAGCTTGGATACTTTGTGTCTTCAGTCTTACAGATCTTCAGAAGTAACCCCCCCCCCCCGCCAACACCATCTAGAGATTTATCAAATCTCATTAGCTATTGTTAAAATAATGTGAGCTGAGCTCAGGATTGGTTAGCATATTTCTGCTTTACATTTTCTAAAAATAACCCCAATTGTGAGTCACTCTCATTTATCAAAAGTGCCTCACTAGATCTGTAGCATTTGTGTGTTTTTTCCCCCATTTTCTGTGAGACAAGCCTTTGGCTGGAGCATATTTTAATTCCATTTGACCCACTTTACTTTATGTTGCTTTGGACAAGTTCAGGTCTCTTCTGAATTTGCTCTTGGGCTTTGCAGGGAGGCAAGGTGAAGATCATGGACATTTGCAAACTGGGTCTTCAAGTCTTATGGAAACTCAGGAGGGAGGTTTGAGGATAGAAACCTAGATTCCAGTGCAGCAGTCATTAATACAATGGTTCCACACTGATGTCATTTCTTAACCCCTCCCCTGAGACCAG
>NW_004624742.1:10145971-10193471 GCF_000247695.1 Heterocephalus glaber | reverse complement strand
AAGCAATCAGGCTTAGGGGTCACCTGTATGGGGGGGATCCGTGAAGAGAGTCCAGGAGGTATGGATTTCTCTGACTTTCACCCTTTGAATGCCAGAGATAGAAAGGGAGTAGTAGAAAGATAGAAGCTACCTTTTTTTTTGATCCCGTGGTCTTAGATAAACACTCCCAGGCTCCACCAGTGCCAGTGGGTATTGAGGGCGGGGCCAAGATAAGAACTTTAGGGTCCTATGTTGCAGTAGATCCCAGTAAACTAGATTTTCCAATGCTTCTGCCTGGAGTGCAAGAATTTACAGTGAAACCTACCCGGGCCCTAGTATTTTCCAGCTCCTAAAGCCATTTATTTTCCCAGAATCATCACTATAGCGCTAATGTAAGTGTGACATGTAAGACTGAGACTGTCCTGTTCCCTTCAGAACGCCCTGGAGGGACACAGAGGAGCCAGAGCCCGTGGAAAACCTCTTCTGGAAATCACTGTGCTGTGCATAATCTACCGGCCACCACCTTCCCATCCTTCTGTCCCCTCATACCTTCTTGTTGCTCTTCTTCTTAACAGTTTTTGAAACATAAAAAAGAGTGAAAAAAACAAGGTTTAAGCACACACCATAAAGAAAGCATATAAATATGTATCTTGTAGCTTCAGCATCTTGGCTTTGTTTCCGTTTTCTCCAAGTTAGCAAAACAAAAAGCAAAAGCAAAACAGAAAGGGCATTTCTGAGGTTAGCCTTTGGTCCAGATTTGGGAAAAGTCTCTCAGTTCAGAGTCATGTGGTGAGGCTATGACCACTAATGAAGGTATGAGTAGAGACCTTTGATGTTTATTGCGATGGTCTTCCTATGATCTCTCTCTTTTTCGATGCGTGGCCAGCCACACTAGAAATGACTTGTTTTTAGCCTTTGTATGTGTTATAACCCTGTGGTCTTGGGTTGTATAAACAGACAGCCCTCATTTTAAACCCCAGCTCTGCCACCACCCAGCAACTGTGAATATCCTGAGTGGGGCTACTTAACCTCTCTGAGCCTTGTTTTCCTTATCTGTAAAATGGGAATAATTATGGCATCTGCTTTCCATAAAGCAGTATTTAATGGTTAACATACAGACTCTGGAGCCAGACTGTCTGGGTCCTACCTTAACTTTACCACTTACTAACAATGTGGCTTTAGGCAAGTGACTTCACCTCTCTGGGCCTCAGTTTTCTCATCTGCAAAATGGGGGTATTCATTGGGTTGAGGAGGCTTATAGAGCATTTTACACTTACTTGTATGAAGGGGTTCTCCCAAAAAGTAGATGCTCATGCCAGTATTTGCTAAATAAGTTTTGAAAAAGATCTTTGAGAAGACTATCTAAGGAAACATGTATAAAGCCACATGGCTGGCACGAGATCAGTGATTGAGATGCATAGCTCCATTCTTGTACCCTGGCCTGTCACAGGACTGGGCACATAGTGAATGCCAGGTAGGTAGGTTTTGACTTGGGGACAGCTTAATCAACTCCAAGACTTCCTTGCTTCGAGGTTTATGTTCTTTCTTTGCAAGTGTAAGCTGGTACTGATTTATCAGAGTTGGTGAGGGGAGATATGATTTTTCCTTATTTACTAACATTTACTTGGACTTGTGGCTGGGACACCCAAAATATGTTATGAATCAGTCAGAGGATAACAAGATCTGCAGCACTGTACAGATTAGTCACTAATTTGACATTTGGGGAATTTTTGCAAAATGTTAGGGAACATTTGACAAGATGCAAATTGCTGTATCCATAATGTACACTTGACTCTGAGGCTGGGAGGCTCCCTCCCTGATGTGGTTACATCCGTTCCTAGCACCAGCTGTTGCACGCTGGCACAGTGGCTTCTTTTATTTTTCGCTCCTGAAAGACGAGTGTTGGAATTTTGCTCTGAAAACATAAAAACAAGAACTCACCAACCACCTATTGGGTGTCATATCTTTCATCCTGTTTAATCTTATATGCTCAGTGTCACTAGCATCTCCATTTTTCCAGAAAGGAGGTTGAGGTTCAAAGAGGTTAAGCAACTTGCCCAAGGCTACACCACGATGGAATTTGAACCTCAGTTCAGATCCCCAGAATCTGAGCTCCATTCCAGCCCACTGTCTCCCACATTGCCAGATATTATCGGATTCTGTCTGAGTTCTCCCACAATGAGGAGAGGTGGCAGAGAGAGGCCACTGGACAGCATCTAGGGCCATGAAAACTTGCTCTGCAGAGTTGTATAGCCACACCTGAATTAGTTGATAATCTAGAGCTTTGAGGAGTTTTCTCCTATCATGACATTGTTTTCAAAATCAAACAAGGAAGACTGTGTTAAGGGAACAAGAAGTGCCCTTCCAGGCCCCGTCCTGAGGCACAGTCATCATCCTTCCATTCCTTATGGTACTGTACCATGCCATTGAGACTTACCATCTCCTCTCAGGCAGATTTTCTCCCAGTTTCCTCTTGACTCCAGGAGAACAAAGAGCATGTGTGGAGGTGCATGTGTGGAGGTGCTATGTGTGAAGAATATAGGTCACCTAAGGAACAGGAGTAGGCCCTTGGCAAAAACATGGCTCCTGGGGGTGACCCTTGGGGGAACCCAGTTGTGTGGGGGAGGCATCCAAAGCAGAGGGTCCCCAGGGAAACACTACACAGCAAAAGAGCAAATGAATGCCTCCTGGTTCCAGAGGCACACTTTTCAGTTATCATTTACATTAAAAAAAAAAAATTTTTTAAGGAAGAGCCAGGCATGGTGGTGGATGTTCTCTGGGAGTCTGAGGCAAGAGGCTTGCAAGTTCAAGCCTAGCCAGGGTAACTCAGTGACTTTGTGAGACCCTTCTCAGAATAAAAAAAATAATAATAATGATAAAAACGGGGTGGTGATGTAGCTCAGCGTGAAGGCCCTAGATTTGATCCCTTGGACCACACACACACACACACACACACACACATAGGGAAGGAAGAAAATCATAGAAGCTTTTATATAATCTGTTGTATCTGTTCTTCAATAATTGTGTAGGTGTGTCGGAGCTGCCCAAATGAATGGCCAGTTTCTCAAGACAAACTACAGACTGTGCCTTCTGTTATCACAAACACCCTTTTAGTGTTAGGTATGTGGCAAGAGCGTAATAAATGCTTGTTGAAATGGAAGTGTCTCCTGAAAGGAATCCATCTTGTGAATTTTAATACTTGAAGTATCAATAGTGATTAAGTTCTACTTAGTAACAGAATTGTTTTTTTTTAAATAATACTATAGAAAACAAATATATAGGGCTACATTTCTAATATCTGGAGAAAAGAAACTACAAGTTTCTCACATTTTTAACTAGAGAAATCTGTTTTTTTAATCATCAAAAAATCTTCATGGACACTTCCACATCATCACAGTTGTACATTTAGTATCTATTAACTGGATAAAAAGCACAGTGAGAAAACACTTTACATTACTTTTTACTTTATTCATTCTGATGACATCTATAAACTATAAATAAAAGAGTGATACAGGTTGTGGCCCATTATTTGTCCTACTCACCAGCAGACTGTGGTACGTGTACAGGTCCAGGCAGCAATTCAGTGAGCTGGAAGCCGTGGGATGGAGCAGGGTGGCACCTAGCAGGGCCAGGGGTTTGGAGGCTTTGTTTCTTTTGGTTTTGCTTCCTCCAGTTCCTCTTCTGTATAGTTGAAATCCACAGTAATGTTAGCAATTGTGACTCAATTAAGAGTGCTAATTCCAAATGCAAGCTGGTGGATGGATTTATTTCTGAGACCTAATTAATTACTTTAGCTGTGGTCCGAGGAAAACTGGACCCATTTAAAGTCTCACTGTACACTGTCCAACAGTTCTCCTAAATGTCATCCTTAGGGGTGAGGGGACAGCAAGGGCTAGGGACTGCAACACCTTCTTGGTCATCTGGAGGCCTTGGTTCTCTTCTACTTGGCCTCTGGAGCTAGTTCAGCTTGCAGGAATGCTCTAAATTCATCTCTAAAAAGGGGGAGATTGAATAGATAATCTCTGAAGTTCCTTCCAGGTTTTGTGTCCCCAGGAATGATCCTGAAGCACCCAAATCACAGTTGCTAAGTACAAAGTGCCATGGAACTTCTCATTACCGGGAGACACTATCTGCACAGACCAGCCCTGAAGGGTTGCGCACAGACATTGCTTGGGGTATCTCAGAGAGGAGGCTTTCATTTTAGTGTCCTATTATTAACCTTTTCCAAGCTCATTTTCCAAGTTTGGGTCCTCTCATCAGAGTTGAACATGGACTGTTTGGATTTTTGCCCAAGCTGTTCTCCGAGCCTGATAGCACATTCATTACTCCCTACCCATGGTTTCTGCTAAATGACCTCGTTAGTGCTCTAATTACATGTTGCTCTTCAGAAAGCTGGGGGTGGGGGTGGATGAGTTAATGAAGGCTGAGTACTGAGATGGAGTACATTGTAAACATACTGAATGCCGCCTACCTTCCTGGGCCTGATTACCCAGGGGGAGGCAGAAGCTTTGTGCTCTTTCTCTTCTCTTCCTTTTTCAATACCTATGAAAAGATAATAATCACACCAAGTATGTTGGTAGTGGTTGGTAATAGCTGAATGGTAACATTTTTACCATTTAATTTATGTGGAACCAGAGAGTGAAAAAAACAAAACAAAACAAAAAAAATTAACCCCAAGGGGAAAGGAAACAAAAACACATGTTGTTTTTGAGCACCTACTGTATGCTCATGTACCTTTTTGTTTATTTTGCCAACAAGTCATTGGGCTAGTTATTATGCTAGATTCACTGATAGAGAAGTAGGTTCAGAGAACTGAAATTAAGCATGTCTGACTCCAAATCCCAGTATTCCCTGTTATGTCTTCATTCATTCATTCATTCAACAAATACACTCTGACCTGTCTTCTATGACAAAGTATAATCATGTAATTTCAGAATTGCTGTGCTATTTCAAACTTAATTCTGCAAATTCGTCAGATGAAACTAAACTCAGTGGTATATTCTTCCATTATAATTTTCTTAGCCCACTCAGACTTCTTAACAGTTCTGCTTTGGGGATTAGATCACAGATTTGAGATTTAGGAATCTGAGTGTGTATTTAAAGGTTATCCTGAACAAACCTCTTATTTTTCAGGCAAGGAGACTGAGATTCAATGACTTGTTGAAGTGGTCAACTAGAGCCTTTTCTTTTCACTATGCCACAGTACAGAGATGCCAAGGGTGGAGTGGAATTTACTTGGGATATTGAGAAAGGCTGGCTGGGGATTTCGCTCAGGGGTTTTGCTGCCTGCTGCGAAAGCACAAGGACTGGAGTTCAATCCCCGGCACCAAAAAAAAAAAAAAAGAGAGAAAGGCTGATCATGTTTCATAACAAACGTGAAGAATTTTGTGTGTTTTGTGGGACAATTCACCTTGGTCAGTGTGCACACGTGACAAGAGCTTCGATACTCGCTGCACACAGGCTGGTTAGCAAGTAACTCCAACTTAGGCCTGTTAACTACAAAACTACAAAGGTCAAGTTTTAATGAAAGAGAATCTGCCTTCCAAACTCCTTATCTTAAGTATGTAGAGTTTTCTTTGAGGCTTCCTTTTGGGTGATGTTAATGTGTGCTTGTAGAGTCAGATCTTTCACTTGTCTCTGCAGAATTCTCTCTGCCACATTTTTTATAAGTGGCCAATGCAATATGTTGAGTGATGAGTGATGTCCACACTTTGGACAAAATAAATGATGTGATGGTAATATGAAAAAGATGTAACCTTAACTAAGTAATGAACTTTCTTAAAACAGGGGCTCTTACCCATCTGATTATTAATTAGTATTTCAACATAGAAATTTGAATTTTGCAAGCCAAGAATCTTAAAAATGTGAGCATTGTTTGTTTGACAGACTGTCACCACACATGTGTAAGCTTAATATATTAGTTTATCTTATAGCAATCAAGTTGTTATTATAACTGCAAGAAAACTGGAAAAACAAGACTTTTCACAGTCTCACCAGCCATAGAAAAGGAACTAGAGGAAAAGACGCACACACACACTCACACACACACCTTTGAGCTATTGTCTGGATCTACAGTATATTTGTTGAACTGGAGATGTGAAACAGCAGGAAACCATTATTGCGTATGATCATAGTTTAAATAATTCTACTGGAACATAATAAACCTATAATATGTATGCCTTAAAATAAATTGTAGATCTCATAGTAAAGACAATTCCTGAGTCAACATCTATCAATTTGGGAGAACACCTCCTTTCTTTTGCAAGTAAGTCGTTAAACTCCATGTTTTGCTACAGGATAATTTTTGGAAGAATTGCTCAAATCTTCTAAAGTAATTCACTTGTATTCTTCTATTTTTAATAACAAAAAACATACATGGGAGATGCAAATATACCTCTAGAATTTTTGAATGACTGGACAAAGCAGTGTTAAAAATTCAACAGCACTAATTACTAGCTGAGCAGTATAAAAACCTCCGAATAAATGTCAACCTAGAAGATAAGCTCTTATCTTAATCTAATGACTCCACAGACTTAATTTGTCAGGCCAGCCTAGTTGATGAAAAACAGGTTTCTATTCTCCAGTGTTAGCAGGAACATCTTTCCAAATCTTTGAAGTTGGATAGTAATACCATCCGTGTCATCTTACAAAAATCTTATGACCAAGCCAATTTAATTCCTATTGTCCTGTTACACTAATTAAAGTTGTTCCACCCCTGCTGGACAAACACCTAAGAGTGAAGCCAGTGTATTTTTAAATTTGCTGCATTTTGAACTAATCACCGACAGCTCCCCACATTTCATGCTTTCTTTTCATAGAGCTGGACCATCAGGAACCATCATCTATCTTCACATGAGCACACTGAGATTTCCAGAGAAATCCCTTAGTTCAAAGGAACCCATTAATTGAGAGGCAATGTAGCCGAATGGTTAAGACAGAGCAGAGGCAGAGGCAGAAAGGCCTGGGGGAAATTTTTGCTCTGTCATTTTGCAAGTTGCATGACCTTGTTTCAATTTTTAAGGCTTTCTTAGCTTCACTTTAATCATCTGTAAAATGGAGAATAATCAGAGATATTGTAAAAATTAAATAAAATAATTCATGTTAAGTACTTAGATGGCCCTATCTTTATGCTTAATGGAATTCATCTTTCACTAATTCACCAACTCATTCACGCAATCAACAAATACATACCTGGTCCTCACAAGTCTAAAACATACACTAAGTGCTACGGGGCATAAGAAGAGAACCAAAATGTAGTGCCCTTTGCTCATGTTGGGCTTTGAATAAACTTTCTGCTGAAGGAAGCTCACGCTTGACATAATCAGCTGATCTCACTACACCAGAGAAGGAATTTCCACGGAATTATCATGATTTTCCACTGAAACTCTTCTGTGAACCCTGTTGCTGGATTTCCAGTAAAATGGAGATGCAAATTTCCATCTCAAGATTTACTGTGCAGATGACATGAGATAATGTTTGGTGAACAGCCAAATGCTGGTGGCCTCTCAGTTCCTTGTCTCTCTTATCCCTGTAATCTTGAATCACAGGCATGGAACAAACACATCTAGTGCCTTCTTTTCTGTCTTGTTTCATCTCAGTCTCTTAGGCCATATTCCTGCCGCCCACCCCCTCCTAACAGCTCACGGTACACCATACTCATTCTCATTTTTATGAAATGTCATGTGGAGAGATTTGTTCTTCTTTGTTATTTAATTTTCCATCTTTATGGAATGTGATGACAAAAGTTACTTCAACCCTCTTGAAATTCATGCATATACCTGAAAAATACATATTGAGAAGTTGCTTTGTATTAGGAACCCTACTGGGTATTGGCACACTGAAATAGGTAACACACAGTGGCTGCCCTCGAGGAGCTTTGTGGCAGTGTGGTCACTGCTGTGGCAGAGGATCTTAGAGTACAGCAGAGGCAAGATGGGAAGTGGGAAGGGGAATGGCATGCAACTCTGGCTGGAAACCCAGGGAAGGATTTATGGAGGAGAGGACTCGAGCTTCACTCTGAGAACTAAGTCAGAGTCAGCTGGGTAAAAATGTAGGGAAAGGAAATTTCAAGTTGAGGAGCTAATGTACGTGCAGACAGATGGAAGAAGGTAGTTCAGTAGAAAAGTGAAAGGCCTGGGTGGCTGAGTGGTGGGAGATGAAGTGGAGATCAAGGAACATAAAGGATGTACTGAGTAGTTAGAATTTCATTATGTAAGTGACAGAATCAATTGATGAATTTTAGGTAGGCTGTTAATTCTTATTAACATGTCTTGGGCTCGAGAAGCTGGTATGGCTCAGTCGTCTCCTGGTTCTCACCATTCCCATGACCTCTGGTGAGATTATTTTCCCTGACCTCTCAGCAAGAACTCCTCTCCGGTGGTCTCTGGTGACCACTGATACGTACAGCCCTTTGGCTTCTTTTGCTCTAAAAGCTTTAATTCTATTCCACCTGGACAAACTTTTTCTTCTGGTTACATCCAGAACCGATCTTCCTTTGAAGCCTCCAGCAGTGACATTCCTGTTTCCTAGTCACCATCTTGTACATTTCCATACTATCCTTTCTTCCTGCCCCTCAAAGACTGCTTCTACAAGCCTCAGGGAGACTCCATTTCTTGACTTGTCTAATTCTGTAGTTCACATGCCCCTTCTGGGGCTTTATTCTCCACTCTACCCATGTAACAACCCTTGGGTTTGTGATCTCTCTCACTTCCAGTCTTCAGCTTCATCCATTTCTTTTACTGGCTAGAGAAAATTGTGTTCCAACTTGGCTATTAATTCTACTTACCACTTATTACATTTCATTGTAAGTTGAATTCTTAGTATTGTCCTTTTGTCACCTCTACTAAGCCTCCATTCACATTTCTTAGTAATACGTTATTTTAGTCTATTCCTGTTTATAAGAGACAGGTTTGGTGGGCATAGCTAATGTGCTCTGGGAAACTGTTATTCAGGATGTAACCCATTCCTTGATTCAGACTTACCAGAGCTATTTGAACAAAAGACAGACACTTCAAGTGCCCATCAATTAGAAACTGGATAAAGAAGCTGTGTGTTTTTTTTTAATAAAATGGAGTACTGCTCAGCCATAAAGAATGAGAAACTAGAGACATTTATAGCTAAATGGCTGCGCATTGAGGCCATACTCTTAAGTAGAATAAATAGGACACACGTGTAAATACCAAATAGTTTCTCTAGTGTGAGAAACTGAAAGTGTAAATAAAGATTCAAACGATTAAAACAAATAATTGACAATTTGAAATAGGAAGAAAAGATCCAAAGGGGTAGGGGAAGTGGGAGGGGAAGGGGAAAGGAAAGAAGGGAAAGGAAAAATTATGAGAAAAGAAAAAAATGGAAACAAAGTCTTTGTAAATAGGGAAGGGTGGAGGGGGTGAAGGGCGCACAGGTAATGGGGAAAAAGTAAGACCCAAGATACATCAAGAACAGGTACAAGCACCCAATCATAAATGTAAACATATTGTGTACCTAAAATGTACCAATAAAAGAATTTAAGCAAAAAAAAAAAGGCAGACACTTGATTCTAGAATCCCAGTTAGCTAATCTATTGACTGTCCATTGGCCAGTCTGATAGTCTCTTCAGAGTTTGTTCCTGTATCACTTACAGACTGCCCTTTATTTCAGCTATCTTCAATGTATTTCTATTAACTCTTGACTTAAAATCTTTAATGAGATCATCCTAACCCTCAAGTCTTAATCTAGTCCTGCTTCTTCACTCTTTTTATTACATTATTGTAAGAAAAGTGACTATTGAGTCTTTCTACTGAGGAGTATCTCTTTTCCTTTGCTGTTTTCAACCATATTCCTTAATAGTTCAAACTGTCTTAGAAATCCTGACCTGGTTTCTTTCTTAAAGTACAATTAGAATGTTTATTTACATTTATTAAGACTATTTCTGATATTTATTTTGTGTTTTCTATTTGCCATGCCTTTTTTTTCTTTTTCTGTTTTTCTTATACTATGTATAAGGTTGATTGAATTTTATTTCTTCCTTTTCTCTCCACTTATTTGTTTAGAACTTATACCTACTGTTTTGATTCTTTTAATGACTTTTTTCTTAGAGTTTTAACTTATATAATTTGAATTTATAGTTTTCCAGTAAAATAAAGTTTAATCAGTACTTCTATTATTATCTAACTTGAAGGGTTAGCCTTTATCTGAATGAGCATACATTATCCTATATTATAATTATCTGGTATTAGAGTCCCACCTTGTTTTTAATACAGGAATTATTTGTAATATTATTTATAATCAATGCTCATTTAGATTTATTAACATGTTTTATAGATTTCTTTTTCCTACATATTTGTTCCTTCCTTCAAGGTTAATTTTTTTCTTTATTGAATACCTACTTAGTAACTTTTTGTTTTGCTTTGTTTGAAGGAAAGAACATGTGGTCAATAATTTCCTAAAACTAATCTGTGGACTGGTAGTTTGTGTAGAATTTTAGACTCACAGAATTTTTCCTTGGTGCTTTGAAAATTATTCCATAAACTTCTTATTGCCATTGTTTCTAAGAAGAAGTCTGTTGCCAATATGATTGTCATTGCCTTCACAGTGTTTTTTTTCCTTGATTCTTTTAGTTTCATTTTAACTGTGATATTGGAAACTTGCACTATGATGTATGTAGGTGTGGGTTTTTATAAAGTTTGCACTTCTTGGCATTTGGTGGGCGTTTTCATTTTCCTAACTCATAGTTTTCTTTAATTTTAGAAAATTTCCAGTTACTATCTCTTTACACTGCCTTCTTCCCCTAAAATTCTCTCTAGTACAGTGGCACCTTGGTTCATGAACTCAGTTTTTCCCACAGTTTTGGTCACAAACCAAACTGGACAAGAACCGAATCAAATTTCCTCATAAGGTCAACATGAACATATACATTGAATTTTATTTGATTTGCCTCCAACTTGGTTTGTGGTGAGAATCATGGAAAGAATCAAGTTCATGAACGGAGCTACCACTAATGTGCTAATGAAACTACTACCTAACAGATACAAGTTAGAACTTCTTTCATTTCCCTGGGTCTCTAACCTTTCTTTTAATCATTTTTCTGTGCCTCCAACTTTTCTTTCTTTTTTCCCTCAGATTTTCATCTTTTTAAAAACATACTTTGGGTAATATTTAGTCCTTTGTGCTAGTTCATTTGAGTTTAGCCTTTTTTTTAACCCATAAACTTTTTTTTTCTTAAATATTTTATAGTTTTAAGAAGATTTTAATTTTCCTATGTCCTGGTGTTATTTTATAGACTTTCTTCCTTCTTTGATTTCTTTAATTTAAAAAGCTATTTTAATATTCTTATTAATATATATTCTTATTTAATATACTATTAAATTTATATACTAATTTATATATTAAATTTATATACTATTAAATATTCTTATTTAATATACTATATAAAAGTTCAAATATTTCAATTTTCTTGTGTTTGATTTCAGTTTTTTGCTTTGTCAATGCTTTCTTCTTTTTACGGATTTTTGAAAATATTCATCATGATTTTGTTTGTGAATTCATCTTCTTGTTCTCCTGTTGTCCTCCTTATGGAAGTGGTTTCATAGTTCCTCCTGCCTAAGCTTTATAGCCTGTTTCTTACTAAGGCTTATAACTATGGCTTTGTTGGGCCTATCACCCTAAAGAAATGGCACAATTCTAGGCTATTTTCTTGATAGTGGTGTAGACTGGGGTCCTAGTCTATCACAAGAACTGATTGCTTACCCCTATTCATGGGTAGGTGACTTCTCTTGACCGTAATCTTGGGCTGATGGATAGAGATATATTTTGGGAGCCATTAATGGCTTTGAATCACTATCACTACTTCTAATTTCATATGGGTGGTTTATGCCCATGTTCTCCATTAGATACTCAGCTTTAATTTTTATTTAACACTCTGGTTTCATATCAATTTCTCTTTTTTTTCAATATCTCTTTTGAGGGAGACATTCCTGGTTTGGTTTTGTTTGATTATGGAGTATGTTCCTGTTTTTAAGTATGACTGTAAATTTTAAAAATTCCACTAATAGTATATGAAGGGCCTTAATATGTCTTTTTATAATAAGTACTTTGCTCCTTAAAATTTATACTCATTGCACTTATGTTACTTTTTACTTCCTTATTTACAATGCCTTGAAATTGTTGTTTATTTTTTATTCTATAATATAGTTGTTTTATTATTAAGTTTTATTTTTATAAAAACAATACATGCATACTATTTTAGAAGTAATGTAGCACTAAAAAGCTTATAATGAACCAGAATAGCTTTTGTCCTCATCTTGAGTTCTCTGCCTCAAATAGTTACTCACAATTCTTCTCTTTCCCTTGATGGTTAACTTTAGATTTCTAGTAATAGCTGATACTGATTACTATGAAACACTCACTGTTATAAATCCTATTAACTCATTTAATTTAAATAATATTCTTATTTTTTAACTGGTAAATTTTAGGAATATTTTATTGTACAGTCATGCATTGCATACCAGCATTTCAGTCAGCAATGGGCTGCATATACAACAATGGTTCTATAAGATTATAATGGAACTAAAAAATTCCCATCACCTAGTGCTGTTGTAACCATTGCAAAGCTGTATTGCAGTGCATTCCCCATGTGTTTGTGGTGATGGTGGTATAAACAAAGCTACTGTGCTGTCAGTCTTATAAAGGCATAGCACAGACAATTATGTTTAGCACATAATATGTGATAGTGATAATAAATGCCTATGGCACTGTGTATGTATTTACTATACTATCCTTTTCACTGTTATTTTAGAGGGTACTCCTTTTACTTATTAAAAAGCAGTTTACTGTAAAACAGTGTGCCATGTTATTCCAGCAGCAGCTTCATATACCTCATGTTTACCTCCTATCCCCCTCTTTTTCGTAGTACTGCATCCAGGGACTTTGCACCAAGATACATCCCCAGCCCTTTTAAAACAATTTTTGTTTGGATACAGGATCTCCCTAAGTTGCTAAGTTGCCCACGTTGAGGTAGAACATGTAATCCTCTTGCCTCAATCTGTCGAAAACCTAAGACTGCAAGTGTGCATTGCCTTACCTGGCCACCTTGTCTCTTGATCACATCAAGGGGCCGCACCAAGTGGCCCTATATCATCTATGTTTGTGTAGTACACTCTGTGATGTTCACACAAGGAAATCACTTAATGATGGATATTTCCATCATTAAGCAATGCATGGCCATATTTTTGCCACAATAGATAAAAATTTAACTCTTCTATACCATCTTTTTTCCCTTCAACATATTTGTTTAAAGAGACCATTTTTGTTTGTTATACACATTCAAATGTGGCTCAATGATGAGCTGAATACTGTTTAATAACCATGCTTCCTTCTTTGTCTTGCCTTCTAGTTCTCCTGGAGTTAACAGTTACCTGATTTTTATGTTTCCTTTTTCTATACACTTAGGATAAATTTTCCAAATATTCCAATATCTCTACCATATCACAATAAAAGAGTTTGTCCATGGACTCATATTGAGTAGCTTTAATTTTCTATGGAAGTTTCTTCTCTCCTGCTTCAGTATAGACTTCCTTTCTTTCTGAGAAATTGCACAAGTGTCATTATATGTTACTTTTACTTCTCTCTGGGTCTATTTTCTGGATTTCATGTCTTTTTTTCTCTTGGTTTATTTCTTGTTTGGTTAATATATACTTTTTCATAACTTTCTAAAACATTATAATGTTTTCACTTTTCATGTCTAAAATGTCTTTATTTTATCTCCACAGGATAAAAAGCTGAAAATAGAAAGTTTCCATCCTTCCAATATCTGGTATTGGTCTTGATGAGTCTGATGTCAGTTGGGTTGTTTTCTTTGTAAAGGGCCTAATTTTCCTTGCCTGGAAGTTTTTGTGATCTTCTTCTGTCTTCGTACTTTCCCATTGCTGAGACAAAATACCCAACACCCAAAGTTAAAAGGGAAAAGGTTTATTTGGCTTACAGATAGAGGTTTCAGTCCATAATCGGCTGGCTGCAAGGCAGGGTGGCCGAGGGGCAACAGTTCACGGTGGCGGAGGCAGCAAAAGCAACAAGGGACCTTAACAGCATCTTTCTGCCCCTTTTATCCCATCCAGATGACCAGGATCAGGACAGTACCAAGCCAATCACTCACATGTAGTGGTTTAGTAATCACACGCCCTTCATCCCAGCATCACACATTCCAGATTCAGCTACCTTCAAAAAGGACTGCATGGGGCTTTGGGGGGCCATCTAGATACAAGCTACAACGGCTGGCTCCAAGGCAGAAATAGGATTCCAGAGGGGATAGGGGAGGAAAAAGTACTCAACCCAAGGTGGCCTAGAAGCAAAGAAGGAAGGGAGAAGCTGGAGAGGGAGACAGACCCTTCCAAGTCATGCTCCATGACCTGGCTCTTCTGTCCAGACCACATCTTCTGATGGCATATTTGGCTATGAACTCATCAGATGAATCCATTGATGAGGGTAGCACTCCAGAAGCTAATCACCTTCCAAAACTCCCTTCTCAACACATGAGATTTGGGGGGATATTCTAGATCTAAACCATAACAGCTTCTTAATTCTATATCTCTGGTATTTTGAATTTTCGTAGTAATGCACTTTGGGATTAGTATGTTTTGGGGAAGTGAGACAGTTGGGGAGGAAGGTTGGTAACACTGGTACTGGTGTTGTTGTTACCATTTCACTTCGTGAGGCTTAGTTCAAATATCCTATCAATTGTATACACCTTTCCTATTATCACAGTTTTCGATTCTTTTAGTTTTTTGGACTTGTTTTATAGCCTATCACATATTTTATCTTGGTGAACATACTGTTTCACTTGAAAAGAAATGATTGGATGTAGGATTCTGTAAATATCTATAAATAGCAATTAGGTTACACTGATAATGTTATTCAAATTCTTTATATATTCAGTGATTTTGGAAATTTTGTTTGGGCTAAGAGGGAAGCTCAGTGGTAAAGCACTTGTCTAGTCTACATTAGGCCTTGGGTTTGATTCCTAACACTGCAAAAAAAAAATCTAGTTTTATGAATTGTTGAAGCAGTGGTATTTAAATTTCCTACTGGGATTGTAGAATTATGTATTTCTCCTCTTAATTCTATCAATTTTCACTTCATATCTTTTGAGGTTCTGTTATTAGGTACATTCAATGTTATCATTGTCATATCTTTCTGATAAATTTGCTCTTTAATCATTGTGCCTGTATTCATCTTTGGTAGTATTCTCTACCTTCAAGTCTATTTTACCTGTTATTAATATGGCCACTCTGACCTCTCTGCTGTTTGCATAATAGCTTGGGATTTTTCCCCGACCATTTACTGTGTCATCATACTTAAAGTGTATTTCTTATAGACAGAATATTATGAAGTCTTGCATTTAAAATATGTTCTCCAAATTTCTGTATTTTTATTAGGTCATTTAGTCCATTAATATTTGATATAATTGGGCCAGGGATTCAGCTCAGTGGTTCTGCTGCCTGCCTTATAAGCGCAAGGACCCGAGTTCAATCCCCGGTACCAAAAAAAACCAAAAACCAAAAACCAAAAAATATTTGACATAATTAATGACATCACTAGATTTAGTTTTTCCCCTCTGGATTATATTGTTCTTATTTTCCTTTGCTTTCTTTTTTTGTGTTGTTTGAATATTCAACCTATCTATTAGCTTATTAGTGATGCTACTTTGCATTATTTTAATCTATGCCCTTGTACTGATTTTTTTCTGTAGTAGTTAGGGTCCAGTCAGGAAATAGAAGGCATACCAGCTATTGAACTGGGAATTTAATGTAAAAAGGTGTTACCTAGGTAACTGAAAGGGTATAAAAGAGATTCTGAGTTATCTTGAAAGTAGGAAGCATCTATCACCCTTAGGATTTAGGGAACAAAGACAAGAGATTATAATCATTAAGACTTAGAGGCTTAAAGGAGGAGCCCCATGGAGGTGAAGGTCAGACCTCTGAGGAGAAGGTTGGCTGTGTTGGTACCTCTGAATGAGAAAAAGGCCTGGACCCAGACTCTGAGGAGAAGGTGCTGGCTGACACATAGAGGAGTCTCAGAATGGGGATTGGATCCTGTGATGCTTGTTCTACAAGTTGGAAAAACTGCAAACTGAATTGAGCTGCTTCTTCCAGAAGGAACTGCTACTTACAGAGTGAAGAAGTACTATGTTCTGACTGTCTCAGAAACCACAGACTGTTTACTTTCCACAGGAAGTAAACAGGTAGCAGTTAGGAAGGGACAAGTCCTGTCTTCCTTCTCCATCCGCTGGTGAGGATGGTGGTGCTCGGGAGAGCGTCCTCTGGTGCTCTCTATTAACAGAACCTTACAGGAAGCCAGCTGGCAAAGCACAATGACACTTGCAGAACACCAGCCTGGCATCACAAGTAAAGGATAACAGAGTAGGTTTGAGGCTGAGGGGTAATAGCTGGTTCTTCTTCCAGTCATGCAAGATATCTTTACATCTCTCTCATCTTTCTTTTTTTTTTTCTTTTCTTGGACTTACTTGTTTCAGCTTTCCCCATCTTTTTATCTTCAAACTTCTTATCTCTTACTTATCCTTTTATGATTAGCAAGTGTCACAGCGACTGACATAGGGGAGACAGTAAGTGCTCAAAAATGTCTGCTGGATTAATGGTGATACAACAGGGTAAATGATTAATGCCAGATGACTGTTGCAGACTCTAATTGCCCTAGAGGCCTAGGGGAGGGAGAAACACCTATGAACTGAGGTGGCTCCAAAGGCTGCACAGATGAGATGAATCTTGAACTAAATAATGATAAATGGGAAAAACTAAATACACAGAGAGAATGAGCCACTCAAAGTGAAGGACACAGCATGAATAAAGACATGGGGCAGAAATGGGCTTGATGTCTTTTGAAGACAAGCATGGCCGGAGCAGAGGCTTCTGTTGGAATGTGAGGCTACCTCGTGGATAGATCCCTTACCATCTAGGTGAAATGATGGAATCATAGAAGAGCAGCTGAGAGATTTGCTGCAGAGCTGAAGAGGCGAATCTATGGCTTTTGCAGCTGGAGAGGCTTGGGATGAAGACAGTGCTGACTCAGAATACTGTGCAGGCTGGGTAGGGTGACAGTTGATGCTCAGGCCTTCAACGTATGTGTATATATTTACACACACATACAATAGACCTATTAGGAATCAGAAAATAAGAAAGGAAACAAAAGAATTTTTAATGGTCTTCAGATTTTAACAATATTGAGTTAAATTTCAAAGTCCACATTTAGAACTAGCGAATTGAACAGAGGGAAAGGGAGAGGAAAGGAGGAGAGAGAGAGAGAGAGAGAGAAAGAATAAATTGGGGAGAAATCCAAGAGATTGATAAAGCTTCTAAGTGGCATGGGAAATGGGAAGAGAACAATTAAACAATTTTAAGTCAGCATATGATCATCTTTACTTCCAAAAGGGTGGGGGACAATATTAGGAGTCAGCAGGGTACACTGGTTTTATTATTTTGTCAGGACATGAAATAAGGGATGGACCAGCTGCTCAGATGTTGACACTACCCCCACCCCATTCCACTGAATACACCAGTTCCTCCCCTGTTGAGCCCATCACACTATTTCTCTCTCTTTCTGATGATCTCCTTTCCTAATCTCTAAAAAAGAACATTTGCCCATGCCTTAAATTGTGGCAAAGTATTGTATCTTAAAAATGATTAAGATTTTATTGCTATTTTGTTCTTCAATTGTGCTAACTCTTCCATCTTCAGGGTAAACAATTTCACCAGAAAAATATAGTCAACAAGTTCCAAAAGGAAATTATAACCCAGTTATATCTCTGTATTCATGGGGGATCAGTTCCAGGATCCCACCCTATACCAAAATCTGCAGATGCTCAAATGCTTTATAATAAATGACATAGTATTTGCATATAACTTATATACAACCTTCTGCATACTTTAAATCACCTCTGTATTACTTATAATACCCAATACAATGCAAATGCTATGTAAATAGTTGCTATACAGTATTGTTTAGGGAATAATAACAACAAAAAGTCTGTACATGTTTAGTACAGATGCAGTTTTTTCCCCTGGAATATTTTTGATCTGAGCTTGGCTGAAGGAGTGGTTGTTGAACCCCTAGATACAGAGAGCCAACTACATGTTGCCTGAAAAAATTAAATCTCTTTGGTAAAAGAATGGACATATTCAAACTAAAATGCCCTAGTTGTCTGTTCCACCAATGCCTTTGCTTCCCATTTATGGGGAAAGGATTCTGTTTCCTTCTTTGGTTTCTGAACTTTGCTAAAGTACAACTGTTGTTTTTAGGAGAAGCTAAGCCCTCTCAACCAAAGCCTAGGAAAGCCAGTTGCACTCTCTGGACATGTAAATTCTGCAAGCTTCTTGTGCTTCCAGGCACGTTGGAGATCCTGTGGGTGCAACTCCTCAGAGACCAAGGGCAAGATAATCAGTCCAAGGAGACAGTTAATTTTAGTACAAAAGAGGTTAGATGTGATTTATTTCCAACACCACATGAACCAAAAGAGCTAACAATCATCAGAACAAAACACAGAACCATCAAATACTCCATGTTAAAAATGGCTTATGTCAACTGAAATCTGTCTCCTCATTAGCAAGGGAGACAGGCTTCAGGTAGCCCAGGATTATTTTCAGATTGTCTTTACAAGGAAAGGTGTTTGAATCATTGAAGAGGTAGAGAAATGAGTTTGGAGACAAGAAAGAGAATAGGAAAAGAAAAGCAGGTGAGAGAGGACGGAAGCGTTTTTATAGGAATATCATAGCTCATTTGTCATTTCCTTCATTGTCATTATCTTTGGAAAGCATAAATCTAGGACAGGATCCATAAAACTCATGCTGCCTCTTAATCATCCCTTTTCACTTGCTGCAGGGAAGTCCTCTCCATGGCTCTGCGTGCTTTGAGCAGAGCTCAGGGCATCCACTACCAAGCCCAGACTTTCTTGCAGGCAGCATCTCCACCTCTGGAGTGAGTATTGTTACTTCGCACCCAGCAGTGTTCCCCTACCCTTCAGTAGAACACGAGGACTTGTCAAAAGCCATCGCTTGTGGTCCCACTTTTCAATTTATTCAACTCTACAAACCAACTTAAGCTGCTCCTTTTCCTGTTCCTGAGACTCACATTGCATCTAAATCCCAGGGCTTGGAGGAAACCCTTTATCAACAGCAGGATGAGGGTTCTGAGGGGATGTACAAAGTCCTTCAATAAAGGAAAAGCTTTAGACCCTTCCTGTTCTTTTTTGAGGTCATTGTTTACTAGAATACCTTGGGTCTTGAATCCTGTCCCTTCTATTTAATCCCTTTGTCTTCTCTGGAGCCACTACATCACGTGCCATTTTCTGCTATTGCCTTCACATATAACACATTTTATGTTTCTCATTTTTTCATGAACTAGGACACTGGCTTAATTATCTGTGAGTCTCCTGTACCTACGTCAGTGCCCAGTGTTTATGAGTGAGTGAGCAAGAGGCACTGAATGAAAGAATGCCATTTATGTTGAGGGAATAGTAATTAAATTGAGAATGAAGCTGTCTGCATCTATCCCTGGCAAATAAGAAGAGAAACATTACGAGACTCATGCATTTGTGAGAAGAAAGACTAAAATCGATGTCTTCCATTGTTCTTAAAGTGAAGGCTCTGGCGATGTTGCTCTGGCTATGGGATCAGGACCCAGGGCCATGGTGGCATTTAGATCTAAGCTCTCCCTGAGGCATCTGTCTTGTGCACATTTCAGAGCAGGGATTCATGTTTTCCTTTCTTTCTACTACCAGTCACCCCTTCCCCTTCCCTAACTTTTCCATATTGCTCACACTTACAGAGATCATAAGATACTCTATCTGTCCTGTCAAATGTCCCCTTCTGTGACCAGATTAAGGGCATTGTTACAGGTTTCCAAAAACACATTCCATCTCCTTAGTTTTTCTTTAAGTATGTAAGCTTAGGTAGGGTGGACTACATACTTGAAGAGGAAAATGACTTCTTGTTTGTTTCTTTGTTTGTTTATTTATTGGTACTGGGGATCAAACTCAGGACCTTGTGCTTATTTATTGTTTTTAATACATCAAGGTATTTTTGTCAAATAGAAGAGCAGTTGTATGTGTTATAGTTGTAAAGAACTGGATTTTCTATTTCTCCACCAAGCATCCCTTGTAGTATTTCTTCTAGAGCACCCTGGAATTCTGTGACTACCAGAGAATGGTCGTCCAGAGAAGTTTTCCATGAGTGCTTACTCCATCTGCATTCTGTTAAGACCTCTGATGGTGCCCACTCCCTCTCTGATCTGCTCACTTTTACGGCTTTAGGGCTGGGGCACAAAGCCAGCACCATGCAGGGAACCTACATGTGTGAATGTCCACATCCTTCATTCACATCCTTTAAGGGTTTCCTTTCACATTTTCTGATTGTGTTTCTGAGTACATGGTGTCAACAGCTCTCAGAACTGTTAAGTTTTCTATTTATCCTCAGGCCAGGAAAAGGCACAGATCACTGCAGTGTAAAATTACTAGTGGTTTTGACAGTGACCTGGAAGAACTGTGGAATGAAGAAATTTAGCCTTGAGAACTGAAGTTCAGCCCCAGGCCCATCTTAACCAAGAAGTTCTGCTCAATTATACAGGTCACAGGAAGTTCTGCTAGTCTTGAAAATATTGAACTCATCAAATTTAAGTTTGGTGTTGTTGACACATCTTGATGAATGGCCAGTTTTAGACACCAACTATGGTATTGTTCATTTCCTCCTCTACTGCATTCTTACTCTATCTTCATTTTGAAAAGTAATTGTATGAGTTTTGCTTTTTATATCTTTTGTAGGTCTGGCAATCAGCACAAATTCTTCTGAAGCCTTGAAGACTCAATGAAGAAAGGGGCTATTTCTTGGGAACTATCCTTGCCAAGCCCTCAGAGAAGGGCTATCACAATGGTTAAGAGCTCAGGCTTCAGAGGCTTCCAGTTGAAGCCTCACTTTGCCACTTCTTATCTATGAATCTGTGAATGAGTTACCCTTTGTGTGCCTCAGTTTTATCTTGCAAAATGGGGACAGCTATAGTAATACCCACTTCCTTGTGCTGTTTGAGTTAGTTGGTGCCTGGCACATAGAATGCTCTCAGTAAATATTAGCTACTGTATTAGTCAGCATGGGCTGCCACAATCAAATACTATAGATCAAGTGGCTTAAAAAATAGAACTTAATTTTCTCCTAGTTCTGAAGGCTAGAATTGCAAGGTCAGAATTCCAGCATGGTTGAAGTTTGGTAAGGGCTTCCTTCCTGGCTTCTGGCCATCTTCTTCCTGGGTAATCACATGGCAGAGAGAAAGAAACATCTCTCCCACACTTATGACCTCATTTAACATTAATTACCTCCTAAAAGCCCTAACTACAAATATGGTCACAGAGATTAGAGGCTCAACATACTAATTTTGGGGAGACAGTTTAGTACATACCAGTTCTAGTTTTAAATGATAATTTAGAACTTCTGTAGATGTATTGTGCATGTAGAATCACAAAGTTCTCTCTGGGCAGGATTAAAATATAGACTTAACACAGAAATTGGATGAATAAGTGTGATATAGTTCAGGGCAGTAGCATTTTGATTAGAAGACAGTTGTTATGTGTGTCCTTAGTCTATGAAGCTACCCTCTTAGATCCCTGTTCAAATGATCTTGAGCCTTCTAGGTCAAGTTCTTAGTAGTCATTAACCTTGTGAGTTGCTACTTCCTAAATGTAGTCTATTACTTTGTTTCCAAAGACAAGTTAAAAATTCTTTAGATATAATTTAGGCACTGGTGTCTTGTTCCCTGAGCCTGAAGATACATATGAAGTTCTCAAGAGCACCACTGAGCTTCCTTAAGAGGATGGGAGTCCTCAAATCCCAAAGGCCTTTTTCTATTATCCTTCCCACAAAATGCTTCCTTAATTTCCTCTTCTGGACCCTTTAATATCTTCAGTGTGAGTTATAGATTGCAAGGATTATGCAACTGGTTCCTCTGTGTTTCTCTTTTTGGAAATTATGCATATGGTCTAGCACTTCCTTTGGAATGCAGCATCAATTGTGTCTTGGTGAATCAGTCCAAACTCGCAATTTTACATCTTGTTACATTTAGAAATGCATCCTTTGTACCTTGTCATGGTACACTGGATACAGAACATTCATAACTCTTCGAGCCTTAATGTTTAACCAATAGCGTTAAGGCTAGGTAAGGAAGAAAAGTAACATTCATTGAGTTGAAATAATTTGCTTAAGTAATTTTCATATAATTAGAAAACAGCAGAGCTAAAATTGCTCTTCAGAACTGTATGTTTTAAAACCAAGGTTCATTTATTATATGACAAGGTACTTATGAAATCTTACCCAAGGAGGCACTTCTTTAAATTTTGTCTTCCTTAAACTCTCTTAATTATATTTATTAGTCTCTTAAAATACATTCAAATGTTTTTGAGTTTTTGGTAAATCTAACAAAACACTGAAAATTGAGGCATTAGTTTTCCTCCTGATGTAGCCTTTTTCTTTTACCTCATGAATGAGGAATGGGTAATTTCCACTTTTATAGCCTTTGAGGGCCTTTTTATTTAAATTATAAAATTAGTGATTTTGACATTGTCCCAAGAGGATGTGTTTATTAACTTGGTTATAAATATTTGAACTCCACATTCTAAGTTCAATTTCTCAGATCTGAGAAAGACATGTTAACATGCATTTATAATTTATTACTTCCCTAATATCAATGTGAGTTTCAGAAGCCAAAATGTGGCTTCTGCTTCTTAACTTTCTCCAGGGAAGATAGAAAAAAGCAGATATTTCTATTTAAGTGCCCTACAACCAGCTTTTATCTGTACCTAGACATATGTCTATGAAACCATAGGGAATCAAGCAGCAAGAGAAACCCCTGAGAGATTCTATAGAGGGGAAAAAGCAAGTTACTTTCTGGGGGGCCAAAGTCAAAATGGCTTTTGACTTCTTATTAGCAACATTGGATGCTAGAAGACAGTGAAGCAATGCCTTTGCTATTCTGAGGGAAAGTGATTTTGATCACAGAATTTTATACCCAGCCCAACCGGCACTTAAATAGGTAAAACATATCAGATATGTAAAGTATTATATGTTAGACTTCTGAAGAAAATAATTAGCTGTAAAGCCCCATAAAATGGAAAACACCATGAAAGAAGGCATGAGATATAGGAAATAAATTTAATCTGTAAGAGAAGACTGGAGAGCTGGAGGCAAGAGCTAGTGAAAGCTAAGAAACAAGCTGTTTAGATGGGAGCAGAAATTAGGGAATACCTGGGTGGATGTCTCAGGAGACAAAGATTGGCCCATACATAAAAATATTTATTTAATAAACATAGAAACTATTTTAGATTAATAGATTACTAATTTTTAGAGTCAAACCCATAGAAGACTTAATTATGATTACAAGAAAGAACATAAATGTTATCAATTTTGACAGTGTAACTGTATAAATGAAGTTAACAGATGCTGAGATGTAGATTAGGAGCACAGCAGAAGAAGGAAAGATAAGAACCACAATGTACTTATTTAACATACATAAATTTCCTGAAGCAAGAAATAGATGTTGGATATACTATTTAACATTACAAATGTAACCAATAAGAGGACCTAAGCAGGGCTGGGGATTTAGCTCAGTTGTTCCACTGCCGGCCTTGCCAGTGCAAGGTCCTAAGTTTGATCCCCGGTACCAAAAAAAGAAAAGAAAACTTAAGCTATAAGTATAAACAATTGAAAGAAGAAAGTAGATAAAGTAGGAAGAGGCTGTATAAGGGAATAAAATATCATCATATAAGGGAGTGTATAATTATTATTAAAGTTGATCAGAAAGAAATAGGCTCACCAGAATTAAAAAGATAAACACCAAAATATTATAAAACAGATCAATAAAAATTAATAAAAATGGTTACCTGTGGGCAGAGGGGTTGGACATGAGGAGGTAAAAGGTAAGAGTGTGATTTTTTTTGTAAGTTTTTATCACATCATTTATTTTGTTTACGTGTATGAAATACTTTGTAATTATATACATATAATTAATTAATTAATTTTAAATAACTCTTGTGAAACCATTTTAGTCCGTTAGCTATTTAAATCTTTCAGTCTATCCTGGTGATGGTAGTGGGGTGGATTGTATTAAAAAACTGGGTGCCCCTAGGCAGATGCAGATGGGGAGAAAAGTAGAGGTAGAGTGTGAATGATCATTAGAAGGATGGTCTCAGCCAAGGATCAGAAGGGATGGCATTTTTCAGGGCCATTTCTACATATTAAGGATGTGCAAATTAACTTCTCAATTAAAAATAATTCTTCTTCAATTAATAATCACAGAAGTCCAAAGAAGCAAAATCTGGAGCATCAGGAGAACAAGAAGGGGAGAATCTTGGAGCAACCATGGCTTACTTAAAGGATTTCCAGTGGTCACCACAGTGATGAACCAGACACATCTGCCAGTTGGTTAGCCTAATGTTAAATACTACTGAATGTGGACTAGGCTGGACTGGAACCATCTGGGCTAATCTTTTCAATCTGAATCCAGGCAACTAGGAGAATGGATACTCTTTTTTCTACCCAGCTATGAGCTTCTGGTTTTCATGAACTGTTTCCATTTTTCCTTTTCACTCCATGTACCACTGATTTTCCCCAATTGCTCTTGTAATTGACTTTGCTACTGAAAGAAACTCCTAGAATGTTGGAATTTCTTTATTATATACTTTGCCCCAAGAATGTGTCAGTCAGGGCTAAAGCAATAGTCTCAGGGCAGACAGCCAACTTACATCTGATGACAACATTACAGTAGAGTAGTTGCAATATGCTGACTTCAGAGTGAGCTTGTGGCACTGACCTGGGAAAGACAGCCCAGAGCAGCTGGGCTAGGTAAGCAAGATACCTGCATCAGCTCACAGAAGACCATGGCTTGAAAGCATTCCCTCTTTGTTCTTTCGTGTTATTCATAACAGGGTAAAATGGATTTCTAATTCTGCTAGCAGAAAGTGAGTTTTGGCCTGAGTTTTATGGGCATTTGCGCTTACTTTGTGAAAGGGCAAGCAGCAATGAGAATTATAGGAATTTGGAAGGATTTAGTGTTTGCTTAAATTGTTCTGAGAAGAAGGTATTTTAAGATTTTAATGTTTGGGGTGGCTAGGACACTCAGAGAGCATGAAGTTCTTTGTGGTGTGTTGAGATAGGGAATTTTCAGATGAGTTCAGAGTTTCTGGATTTCTTGAAGCTATTCTGAGACCTTCTTTGAGAGAACACTTGGTCCCTGTAAATGTGTACTTGTGTCCATTCCATCGTTTGCAAGGATAGTTCCATCAAGAGGTGGAATTCTAGGGCACAGAAATAATATAAAAGAGTATCCACGGATTGGAGTGTCACTTATCCAGACTAATCAATAGGAAATTAGTTCTGTGGTCTATTTAGCCTTGTAATAAAAGAAACCATATTTCTCCAATCCATCAAGTTCCTGGCACTCAAAATCCTCCTCTCAAGTCCTTGGTAGGATGTACTCAAGAGTAACAACTCTAGTGAGGAAGAAGATTCCTGACAAAGGGTCTTTCTTTTTCACCACTCCCTAGGTACTTTTTGGATTCATTTGAAGAGCTTTGGAAGTCATTTGATTATGTCCTAAATACTTCAATCTTCCTAAATACTGAATAGTTTTCTTTTATTCCAGGGCTGGGGGACAGGGTTGTAGTTGAAGATGCATTGAGAATCGCAGTCATCACTTTGGCCTGAGCTGTGTGAGGGCTCTGCTCTACCCTCTCTCTTTTTCTATTACCTCTGTGAGTAGCTCATCTGGAGAAACGCTTCCATGTGCTTCAGTAAACTTGGCACCACGCAAGATGGAGGTTTTTTGGGCTTTCTAGTGGCAGAGACCTGGGGCGCTCACCAGGGAGGCTGCACCTGGACTGGACCCGTTTGTACTGATGGCATTGGGTCCTGCACTATCTGCGCAGCCCTAAAAATAGCTCCCAATTAACATTGCATTTCAAGAATTGGAAAATTTCCCAGAAGTCCATTCTTTTTTTCCTTTTTCTATTTCATTACATTTTGCAGTAATAATACACAAGCCTGCAGAAAACATGACGGGTAATGAAAAAATGTAATTAATATAAGCAGTGTAAAGCATATTTTTTTCTCTGTTGTCCTTGCAGAAAATTGCTGCTTTAAACCAAGCAGGATATGAAAATGCATAACCCCCCTAATCTGCTGTGGTTTGTAAATATCTTATGCAAAACAGTTGAGTCAACTGTCAGATTTTTTAAAACATTAAGTCACATTTTCTTGTAAAAATTTTTTTTCCCCTGCAGGACAAATTGAGTGATTTGGATAACTATTTGTGTGTGTGTGTGTGTGTGTGTGTGTGTGTGTGTGTGTGATATTGATGGTAAAGTTTTTCAACAATAAACCTAAAAGTGAGAAGAGCCTCCTGTTTGGATGCCTGCTCTGTCCTCTGGTTTCACCTGGATGGTATGAAGCTGCTTCTCCTTGGTGCACTCAATTTAAGATATAGAAAAAGTAAAAGTGCTCATTACTATTTCACACCAACATACCCCATCCCATTCATCAAGAGAAAGTGAATAAAAAGCTGAGAGGCTGTGGTATGCGCCAGCATTCTTGCGACCATTCCAATTCACTTATTTGCACTACTAGTAATTACCTAGAGGTGTTTGACTAGGAGGTCACAACAGTTTCAAAGCTGAGATAAAACATTATTCCTGAAAGATCTGAGGTCATTGCTTATTTTATTTATTCATTCCTTTGTCCTTTTTTTTCAAACCCAGCTAACATACATTATTGGTTTTGTTTATTTCTACCTCGTTTTGGGTCCTAATGGTTTCCCCATGGTCCTGGTGTGTGCGAACTTTTGAGATTTCACTCAGGAGCTCCGGCTTCGTCCCCTCTGCTCCACTGAGCTCCCTGGTGAAGGTAGGTTCCCCCAGCTGAAAAGCTGTGCCACTCTCCTGTGGCATTCCAGGCAGCCATGTGGAGTCCCAGATGTAGGAAATGAAATAATCCATGCTCATACAGTCACAAAGTGCCCATCTGGCACCTAGGAACCTTGCGAGATAGAAGCGCACAGGCACGAGCTCACTTTTGTTGTGGCATTTCATCAACAAGGCTGCAGCCAGCTGGAGAAGAAGGACTTGAGGATAACAGTCATTTTGCACTCCTCTGTCTTTCTGATGGCTCCTGTCACCACACACACACATACACAAACACATACACACCCTTAACCTTTTTCATACTTAGGTAAAGCAAGGGGAGAGAATACTCTAAATAGTAACATTTTTCCAGGGTGTCTGATACAGAAATTTCCATCAGCAGCTAAATCCCTCCCAGTATGGTTCAGTCCACGTTGCTGTTTTTGTGTCTTCATCCTAAGACAAACAGGTGATTATACAAAATGTGACCAATCAACTCTTAGCTAACTCACTCCTTGCATCTCACCCTGAAAATAAGGCAGAGCAGGAATCTCATAAATCACAACGGCAGTGCTGCGGGATAGTCCTGCAATAAGACTCACAGGAGAGCCTATTAAATGACCTCAACGGGTTGTTGTTGTTGTTGTTATTATTATTTGTTTGTTTCTTTGAGGAGCTTGTGCTACAGTTGGAACCATGGAAACCCAGCAAAGAGGGTGTTGACCAGAGAACATCAGGGTGTGTGCGTGCATGAATGCAGGAGGGTGACTGTTCCCGAAAATGTTTGCTGCTGACACTCAAGCCCAAGTTGTAATTAAAGAGCAAGGCAGGTGTGTAAACTAAGCCTACAGGGGCAGGGTCTAATTGTTATACCAGCTTCCCATTCAATCTATGGCACTAACACTATGGTCTTTTAAAAACACAGATTTTCAAGAGATGTAGTACTCAGTGACAAGAGCAACATCTGTAAAGTAGCTGTTAACTCCGGGCACTGTGAAAAGGTCCAGGACGAGGATGCAGCTGAAATAAAAAACTAGTTAAGTCGTGTACTGATTTGTATTATCCTAGCATTAAAATGAGGAAAACAATCACCTTAGACATTGTACTTGATGTTGTTCAGAACTGTAATAAGAAACATCAGGTTGCATTACCCTCCCCAAATATCATATTTGGCTCCCTCAGCAGTTCTAGACTCCCAAGGAGACATTTTCAACACAATTAGAGTTTTGGCCCCAGAGAGGACAAGGATCCCAGTAACACAGGCCCAGCCCTGGCCCTGGCTGGCCGAACAGCACACAGGAGAAAGGAGGCGGCTGCTAAGATGTCCCCGTGGAGTCTAGGTTCCTGGGCTCAGGAAAGTTAGGGAGGCAAAAACAACTGGGCCCCTCCTCTGGGAACTGGCTCCTTCCATTAGGCACCGTGCCTGCCCTTCCAGGGACTTCGAGCCGCTTGTTTGTGAGTCCAGGGTACCAAGTGAGTAGCACAATGTGATGTTTGTAAATATGATGAACCATTACAATATTACAGCTTTTCATTTGGAAAGCCATTTAGGCAAGAAATGATTACTGACCCATGATATGTAAATGATGGAAATGCAGAAATTAGTATTTGGGTCAACTCATGTACTTTTCAACCATGAAATGAAAATCTCAGTGTTCACATTCTAATTCATACATGAAAGCATCACGGTGCTATTAGTTGACGATTGTGTTAATTTATTGTCTTAGTTAATGTTTTCAGAGCCTCAGTGAAGTTGTGTGTCTACTTCTAATGCACTAATGTTGCAGCTGAAAGAGGGGAGCTTATTCCTCAGAGCCAGTGGGTTTCCTGAGGGAATTCTACATCAGTTGAGTGGAAAGGACAGGAGTCTGAAGGGGAGGCTAGGGAATCCCCTCTCCAAATTTCACATATCGGATCAGTCTACCATTTCTTTTTTGAATTCATGAAAACCACAAGAGCTGGGTGTCATGGCACACACCTGTAATCCTAACACTCTGGGAGGCTGAAGCAGGAGCACTGCAAGTTTTAGCCCAGGCTGGGCACCTTGATGACTTAGCAAGACCCATCTCAAAATAAAAATCTAAAAGGGGCCAGGGATGTAGCTCAGTGCAAAGGCCCAGGGTTCAATCCCAACTGGCATTACAACACAAACAAAAAACAGGAGATGGACAATAATACTACAGTGCCAGCTTCCAGGTGCCACTGAGGACACAAAAGAATCCCAACATGACCTTTTTATTCAGTGTTCAGGCTGGCGATACTCACTATGAAAATGACACAGGAAATCAAAGAGAGAGAGAGAGAGAGACAGAACATTCAGGAAGGCTTCCTTGAAGCTGTGGTCTTTAAGTTGGCTCTGAAGGATGCCATGTTAACAGAGATTCTACTTTACAGAAACCAAAGCTGGGTGTGGCAGAGCATAGGGTATGGCAGTGCTGCTGACACTGCAGGCCACACCTGAGTGCACACGAGGTGGGCCTGGGGACCATTCAGAATTCCTTCTCAGCGTGATGCAGACCGCGTGCGATGGGGAACCAGGATGGCGCACTTGGGTTATGTAGAAATTCTGCGAGATTGGATCTGGGAGAGAATAAAACAGGAAAGCAAGCTGGGAGGGAGGAGGAGCAATCAAAATGTTGCAGAAAGAGGGCCTGGTGTTGAGTGTTTCTGCACATGTGCATTAGGAGGAGCAGCAAGAGTTGTGGGAAGGAGAGGGTGGGCCCGAGAGACAAATGCAGCGTCAGAGGTAAGTCTAAATGCTGCCTGCAGAAGAACAGATTGATCGTCAACCCTTAAATTCAATGGATTTAAAGAGCGAAATGAGCATATGACAGAGAATAACTGCAGTAAGGAAATGCTGATGGCTTTGCTTTTCAATCTAATTATATGGCTAGAGGGAACCCTTGATATTTCTACCAAGCAACTAAAGCTCTTCTCGTGATCTCAGTGCATTAGAGCCTGAGATTGGGCAGTGCAGAGAACATGGCCTTCATCCACCTTGGCCCTTGGATGTGGGATGTGCCAACACTGTGAGGACAATAACTCAGTTCAGCCCTTCCCTCAGGAGGTCCCAAGGTCAAAATATGTTCTACCTGAGATAGTTTGAGTCAATGGGTAAGATGGGTTTCTCCATGGAAAGTATACTTTCTCCTCCAGAGTGCTGGCATCATTTTCCTGATGTCCCCAGACAGGGTGAGGGCTAGAGATGCTAGACAAATTCTTCTAGTCTCAGGACAGTCCCACCCAAAGGATCATGACTTTTTTTTTTTTTTTGAGCCAAGGTCTCACTAAGTTGCCAAGTTTCCCAGTCTTGGCCTCAAACTTGTGATTCTCCTGCCTCAGCATCCCGGAGTGCTGGGATTATAAGCGTACACTGTCACTACCACATGACTTTCGAATGTCATGCCCTGCATTTGTGTAGGCCAGCCTGTTTATAATGATCTAAGCCTAAAACCTAACTCCAGCTTACATATTTTGTGGTCCATTTTTAATGCACATCAAATTTTCCATGAATTTACAACTACCATGTAAATCAGAGGGAAGACTATATATATTTTTTTCTGCTCAAAATTCTGCCAAGAATTGGACACTGAAACAAATCACATCACCTGAAGCAATATTGCTCTGATATGTCAGTGGTTCTTATGGTTGTGATTCCACATATAGATGCAAGGATTTGACCATTTTATCATCCTTTTTGAATGTACATGAATACATTTTATTGTGAATGCAAACCATGTGACCCTTGGGACCAGGCTGGGGATGAGAGGAGACTCCACCCTGTGGCATGGGGCCAGGCAAGAGGGAAGTCTGAATTCAAATGACCATGATTGGGTCCAGAAACACAAGTGCAAAGCTGAAAGCTGGTTCCCTAAACCTGGGCATAGACGAAGTGTTGGACTAAACGTAGCAGGCTAGAATTCAGAGAGCTGAGGTCCAGGCAAGCCAGCAGTGAGAAGGTCTCACTAGGGGCTTAGAGTGGCTTTATATGTTTGGCTCTATGTACAGATAGTGTTTTGTGCTGGATTTTGAGAACAAAGCCAGAGTGGGTGGTGGGAGCCGGATTGGTTCTGACATTCAAGTAGTGTATCATCTAGTTAGTTAGAAGAGCTAATGTTTCAGTACATAAGGGCCATATCAGCCGGGCAACTGTTAACAGAAGCTGGAGTGATATTTCAAGAGTACCTAAAGATCCTGTGTTATACCTTGTCTTTGTTGGACCAAGGACGATGTAAGTACAGGACTCAAAGAGAGATCTGTAGGTTGGACTGGTTTCTGAAGCTTTCATGGAAGAGAATCAGTTTAATCTTGCCCTTGAAGAATAGGAGAATTAAGAGTGAATTCATCATTCAGTCAACAGATACTTAAGAAATACCTCCTATGAGACAGGTGCTTAGAATAAAGAGGTGGACACAAGAGACACTGACCTTAGCCACACGGAAATTACAAGCAAATCTGGGTTTCAGAGAGGCAAGTGAACAAGGATGGGCTGGGTCCGAAGGGAGTTCCTAAAGCCAGTGAGACCCACACAGGGCTTGTTTCTAAGGAGGTGTTCTTGACAACCCTGAATGCTGTTAACTGTGTGCACTGTACCTGCTTTAAGTCTTAATCCTAAAGGAAACTAAAACTATCATTAACACAAACTGTGTTTGGGGGCTAGCAGACATTTTCTGTGAAGGTAAATATGGTAAATATGTTAGGTGTGCATTGAAGCTGTGTCAAAAATATTATTTTTGTTTGGATTTCTTTCAATCATCTAAAAGTAAAAAGCACATTTTAAACTCATAGCTTAGGCTCTCAGGCTGCAGTTTGCTGACTCTGTTTATGTTTACAGAGTTACTTTTGTCTAGAGGCCAGTAAGACATCCAAGTGCACTGGTGAATGATGATAAGTACTATTTATTATAAGTAACATTTGTAGAATACTAAACATTTACCCAGTATCAGATATTCCTATTTCATCATACCTGGCCCTCAAATATAATTGGAGTAGATAAGCCATATATTGTCTTTATTCTTTATTTCACAGATAAATAGGTGGAAGTTCAGAAAAATTTAGTTGTTGCATTAAGTCATAGAGCCATAAAATCCAAGGGAGACTGATTCTCAGACTCAGTGATTCCAGAGCTTGTCCTTGATCTACTTCTACTTTGAACTGGCCATATAACCAAATTATTCACAGCCATTTTGGGATGCTTTAGTTTAGATTCTGAGTTTGTTTTGGAATGGCAGCCTTACACTTAAACATGGAATATGGTCTGAATGATTGTCAGTGCTACTAAGAAAAGAGGGTTAAATAGACTATATCCAGGTGCTGCTCTAAGATCTGGGAGTAAGCTTCTAAATGGAATGGAAAGAATCCCTGCTCTCATTAATCATTCTCATTCTAATGAAAATAATTCTAGTGATAATGACACAATATTAGGGGGAACAGAAGCTACCTAAATGCTACATATTTGGATTTATGAATGTTTCTATCCTCATGATAGTCCTTCTATAAAGTGGATCTTATTTCCTATATTTTACAAATACATTAATGATGATAGCTGTGATGAAACTCACTCTATGTGAGGTAAGAACTGCTGAGAGGATAGGTGGTCAGGGGGATTTGAACTCAGGTTTATACACCCCAGAATGAAGGCCTTCCCGCTTCGATCTGAGGCAAACCCTAGGCCATGCCATTGAACAGTACCGACTGTCCTCCATTTTGCTGTGTCCGGTGGATTTAAGTCAGGCACAGCATTCTCTCATCTTTGTATTCTGTCATTTATGAGGCAAGGCAGCCAGCGAACACTTATTCATTAGTGCTTTACACTGCGATGATTGCTGAGGTGGCACTTCTGGAGTCATAGAATGTTATTTTCCAAAGCTTATGACTCTGAAGTAATTGCCTTATGCCTTACAACTTCAACCATGCTCCTTTAGCCACAGGTGTACACTGGGAGAAATGGGGAAGTTGGGCATTCTGAGGCAGAGGTACTTGCCTTAAGGTTTCAGGGGCCACTGAGATTAATTTACAACAGTTAGAAAAGAAAAAGAAGATGGGGTGATGCACTGGTTGGAATTTCTTCTTTGGCACACACATTCTCTTTTTAGTGGCTCTAAGGAAGGCCACTGAAACCTCTTGCTCAGTATCATTAACATCATGATTTAACTTGCACGAGTGTAACAACATTCCAGGCTCAGAATGAGTGACCTTTCTTTAGCTCCCCAGCCTGCTGTGTGCAGGTGCATGAGGAAAGTTAGTAGAACTTTTTTTTTCAATCACTTGGAAATTATCAAAGCTTAAATACAGAGGGAACCCTAGGAGGATTAGTTTCAGATTTCCCAAGTTTTTTCTGATTGAGACTTTGGCAGAAAATAGTTTTTATTTTCTTTTTGCCTAAGAAAGAATACTGAATAACATGTAAATAGCTTTTCCTTATAAATAGAGTTATCTGAAGAACTTCATTATTAAATAAATTACTTCTTCAAAATAATTTCTGCTTATTTTATAGAGAATCCATGTTTTCAATGTGCTTAGGAAAGCTCAGTGATCACATATAATAACAATGTATTAAAAGCAATACAGAAATGAATCCATTTTTTAAAAACCCATAACTCAACAGACTAAAATAATGACAGACTAACCATTCATGCAAATTAGTTAACTCACATTTATCAGAGAAAATATTTCATAGCATTAACAACACTGTCATTTAAGAAAAATTAAATGGTGCCCAGAACCATACATGTATTTTTACTGTGCTCATTTTTCATTTGCATGTTTCTTTCTTCTTCTTTTAAAAAAATTGTAAGTTTCAAATTCAAAGTTCAGTAGAGGAAGAAGCAGATGATTTTCCCATTTTAGTGACCCCGTGGTTAGCAGCAATAAAGCAACAGGAACAAATCTGGTTTGAAATGTGTCCAAACCCACATCTCCCAGTGTGCACAAAAGGCAAAAAAGTAAGATGTGCAGCGGATATTAACTTGAGTAATCTTGGAAATCTAAATATTAAACATATGTCAAAGATTATCAAATACACATCCACATGTCTTATAGAGCTGTCTTTCATCTGAGAAGCTCCAACTCATTTCAATGTGCGTGGGCCAGTTTTCTAGCCCTCAAGGCCTCGTCAAATCTTGGCACATCCCGCAACTGCAGCACAATTTTTAGATGGGTGCATGTAAAGAAATAATTCCCCAGCTCCCACACTTTTTAAGAAAGTTATATTTCCTAAAAGACATTCTTATTAATCTCTGAACATGTTATTTAAATCCAAGTTGAGAAGTCATTTGTCCAGCAAGCAGCACAGTTAGAGAGACTTCCTGTGGTCTTTGATTTGTGCTCTGATGTTGAAGTCGCTACAACCTATGGTCCCCTCTGTTTGAAGGGCTCTGGCCACAGAGATCCAAAGAAGACACAGAATAGCAGTATCTTAGCACCTGCCCACTGTGTGAAGGCCGTGACTTGACTTTCTCGCTCATTAGCAAAATATGCTAATAATATTTGGGATCTTTTTCTCTGTAAACCTTATCTTATGGGATAATTGCAATTATATTTTAGAAATACTTACTCATCCTCCTAAAAGTACATGATATTATTATGGGGAACCAATCCTGTTTTTTTGTATGTTGTCCATTGAATAATGTTATTTCATAAAATCTCAGTGCAACACAACTTACTTCTGCCTAGCCTCAGTTGTCTTATCTGCAAATTGCTTAAGAAAAGCTAACTTTCAATATTTCACACCAAGATCCTGTATATGAAAAGACTTTGCAAGCTCTACAGCTTTGAACAAACACAGACCATCAGAAATACACTTGTACCAGAAACACCCCCTTGAGTGATGACTAACGCAATGAAATGCTATTTTGTTTTCACATTCATTCATCCTTGGCAAATGTTTTAGCTTTGTCTAATTTGCAGTCTTTGTTCTGAGCTGTTGCATTGCTCTGTGTGGGCAGCTGAATGCAGCAGAGACCAAGTATCTGCCTTAGTGCTGCTGCCCTTTTGGGGTGTGGGGCACATAGTAAAAGCTCAGTAAATGTGTGCTGAATTGAACAGAATGTATGGATTGGGGTGACAGAGGCATGTGAATACAAAACAAATGGCCAGTTTGGTTGAACTTCTCCTGCAGGCAGTGTTCTGAGTACTGCCTTGAGACAAGCCAAGAGAATACTAGAGAGAGGGCCTGGCTCTCCCTCAGAGGAGGAGAGCATTGCAGTGGTGGTGAACCTATGCCATGTATGTTATTGTGTTTTTCCTTTAAGACAC
This sequence comes from Heterocephalus glaber, assembly GCF_000247695.1. Next base: position 10,158,319 of record NW_004624742.1, on the reverse strand, counting down.
AAGATGTTAATGTATGAGTTGTTTTTTCTAAACTAAAACCTCAGTTTCAGGTTTAATTGCAGCGTTGGCACTTTGCAATAAGTAAGTGGGTTTTGGGTTTCACTTTGGCACTTGGTCTCTAAAAGGTTCACCATCACTGGTTTAGAGCAACGGTGAAGGGCAGGGATTATTTCCAGGCTCCTTCCCTCCTCCTGGCCAACCGGAGCAGGTTGGGCAAATCTCTGTGGCTCTCCTTCTGCTGCCTTCTGTTTTTTACCACGTGGAGGATGGAGAAGGGCTGTTTCCTCTTACCTGTTGCTTATAGGTTTTTGCTCATTCTGTGAGGTAGAGGAAGCTTAGATCCTTTGGGAGGTACATGGATTCTCCAGCACTGTTCCTGAGGGAATTTTCAGGAGCTATAAAAGATAACCTGTAAACTTTATCACAAGGTAAAGGTACAGAGAAATGTTGGTATTGTTAGGAAAGATCTGAAATATGTCAGCACCCACTTTTGGAAGGAAGATCTGCTTATTAGATTTGTCCTTAAACCAAAGCATCTTTTTTGGTTATTACAATAAAACATCTTTGATGATAAAAATACTTGTCCTATTCATTTGTTTATTTTGACCTAGTACACTGTCCCAGGCTACATTTTGAGAAACGCAAATACTATCCTCCAACAATTTCTCTGGCTCCATCAATGTGTTCCTGAATAATATGACTTGATTCTCTCCAAACTCATTGGATTTCTGTAGAAGAAAAATTACTATTATCAGCTAAAGCATCCCAACACTGAACACATTTTTCCTTATAAGAACAAAGGGTTCCGTTAAAGGCAGAGCTTGCTTGCCACCCAAGCCATGCAGGGTGTGTTCCCCTACTCGGCATTCTTCCTCTGTTCCTGTCTACTTATCTTTCCTCTATCTCTCATAAGCGGAGTGTGTAAGACTATCAGTCTCTCAGAGCATCATCTACCCTGATAGACAAACAGATGGGACTGCAGCTGCTACCTGAGCCTTGTTCCTCTATATGAAAGGAACTGTCTTTGCAAGGAAAGCTTAAGCGCAAAAAACAAGATTGCATTTTAGCTGCTCTATAATAATTTCTTTCTGTACTTTGCCCAGCCACTGTTTCAAAAATGCATAGAAAATTTCATTTTTGGTTCTAAGTTACAAGACGTTGAAGAAGAAAGAGGACCTACGATCTAGATTTTGTGTCATTGAGGTAGAGCATAATTCTTTTGCTGATTCAGATGCGACCTTAAACCTAGCAAATGTTGCTCCATGTGATGGCAGGTCAGCACTCAAACGCTTGTGTACTTTCTCACCTCTATTTTTGGGTGAAATATTAGATGAGAAAAGAAAATGTGTCTAGAATGAAACTCTAGTGACACATCTTCAGAGAATGGAGTATGTTTAAATGAAACTGTAAAATATTGATTTGAGTATATCACATTCAACTGTTAATTCATCAAAACCTTAAAGTCTGTTTACACTGAGTAACTCTTTAAAACAATTCACTTGCCATTTGCAAATGTGTGTACATATATTTACTGGAATCAGCCAAAATAGTAAACCACAGCCAATTGGAAACCCAATGTGTTCATTGCTACTTAGTTTAGTTAAAAATATATTTAATCCTTTAGAGACACCATATGAAGAATATCATGGCAAGCAACAGGTATATTTTTGCTTGGGGCTTGATCACTGTAATTCAAGTATTTCAAAACTGTTATTCAGAACCGATGAGCAACTGTAGTTGAATCCAACCTTCAGAAACTTAAAAGTTGGGAATAATATCAGAGATAGTCTACTCCAGTGTTTTTCAGACTCTCTGAATGATAGTATTTCCTGGTCTTTTTCCATCTCGATTGAATTTAAATCTCCAGGAGTGAGACTGGGAAATGGTATTTGTTTAAATAGCGTAGTTGTTTTTTTTTTTTTTTTTAACATCAGTGAAGGTTTAAACAGGCCCACTCTCCCAATTCTCAGCCCTATGTGGTCCTATGTATGAGAATTATCTGTAGAGACTGTTAAAAATGCAGTAGGCTTCTTAGTGGTTTTCATGCCCTTAGATTCCATCTTACACATCTACATTTTAAGCAAGGTACACAAGCAAAGCCAGAGCAGGTTTGGAAAGCAGTGACCTAGTTTGTTCTCCTATATGTCAGAAATCTCCAGAATATTCTGCTTAAGGATTTGTTAAAGCATTTTGTTTAAGCATTTAAATATTTGCTTAAGCATTCTAGTCTATTTCTATATTGGAGGGCTCCAAATTATAGATACTATTTCTGTTTATTCGGCCTGCAAAACTTCCCTTTCCATCCCACTTTGTCCTTCCTAGCAGCAGAAAGTTCTTTCAAATATGAAGCTTGCAGATGATGCTTAGCAAATGTTAGGTCTGTCCCCTGTCCCTACATAACCATCCTCCAACAATGATAGACCACACACTTAACTTGTACCTTCACTATGATAATCCCATAGATAATCTCATTGTCACACAGAATGTTTCCACTTTTAAAAGGCACTTTTTGTGATTTACGTATTCTTATTCCTCATTACTTGATACCAGACATGCTGCAGCATCTTTTTTTTTTTTTTTGGTACCGGGGATCGAACTTGGACCCTTGCACCTGCACAGCAGGTGACGAAACCACTGAGGAAACCGCTGAACTAAATCCCCGGCCCTATGCTGCAACATCTTTATGAAAATTAATATAATTGGCCGGGGATTTAGCTCAGTGGTTTTGTCACCTGCTGCACAGGCTCAAGGGCCTGAGTTCGATCACCGGTACCAATAAAAAAAAAAGAAAGAAAGAAATAAAGAAAAAAAGAAAATTAATATAATCCACAAATATTATTGAGCACCCAATACATATGACATTCTACTTTAGACATAAGCATTATTGCAATGACTAGAACTGAGCCCAGGACATCAGACAGATGCTAAGTGAACCTGGTGGGGATACAGTTCTGACCCTGTTGTTATAGTAATATTGCCCACAATTGCACTGCACTGGCCATTTTGAAAGGCATGACCCTTTACTAGTTTACTCTGGGTTAGAATTCCACCAAGATTTTAGGGCTTCCTACACGTTACTACTATGATTATTATTACCATTACTATTATAATACAAGGATTATAAAAGAAAACTTTTGGATAGTTTACAAAGTCCTTTTGTATTCTTAATTCCCACAGCATCTCTGTGAACTTCTGTTATTATTTCAACTTACAGATAGTGTCTTACTCGGTTCAGGTGGCTCTAACAAAGTACCTTCAACTGGATAGCTTACAAACAACAGAAATTTGCTTCTCACAGTTCTAGAGGCTGAAATATAAGAATGCCAGCATTGTAGGGTTCTAATAAGGTCCTCTTCCAGGTTGCAAATTGCCAACTTTTCATTACAGAGAAGAAATGTCAGGAAGAGGATATGCTAGTTCTCTGGTTCTCTGGCCTCTTTTTTTTTTTTTTGTACAGGGGCTCAAACTCAGGATCTTGCAGTTGCAAGGCAGGCCCAGTGCCACTGAGCTAAATTTCCAGTCCCCACTGGCCTCTTCTTATAAAGGCATTAATTCCATTCATGAGGGCCTTAGTCATGTGACCTAACTATATTCCAAAAGCCCCAACTCCTAATACCATCACTCTGGGGACTTGATTTCAATATATGAATTTGGGAAGAACATAAATATTTAATTGATAAAAATGGAAAAGCTGAGGCTCAGAAAAGTTTAAAATAATACTTGAAATTCCATATCTAACACTTGGCCAAGCTAGGATTTGAACGTAAGCCTCTGGCTCTAAATATGAAGCATTTTCTTGACCCACAATGCCAAATAAGCCACGATTGAGAAGGACATTATTTTTTATTTTTTATTTTTTATATTGGGGATCAAACTCGGGTCCTTATGCTTTCGAGGCAGGTGATGGAACCACTGAGCTAAATCCCTGGCCCCAGTAGGACATTATTTTTTCATATTTAGTTATATTTGATTAACTTGACTCTTTATTCTAACCTCATAACAGGTTTATAAATCCTTGACTGATCTATTAATGTATTGGCTGTCTTTCTTTTCAATTTCTATCATCCACAAATTGGTTAGGTCCCTATGTCCTTAACCAAGATATTAAAAACTTTGAACAGGACACCACCAAAGAGAGAATCCATTGGCATATTGCTAGGTAGCCTTTCTTTGGGTTAGCATTAACATGGTAATTAACTCTTTAGTGACCATTTTTCAACCCACTAGAATTTTTTTTTTTTTTGCTACCGGAGATCGAACTCAGGACCTTGCGCTTGTGAGGCAGGCAGCGGAACCACTGAGCTAAATCCCCGGCCCTTCAACCCACTAGAATTTCATGTACCTTTGCCATCACTCTGCTCATATGTCCCAGTCTTGACATTTGAAGACATCATGAAATCCTTAGTTAAACGCCTTGCTGAAGTCCTGATACTTTGTGCCTATGGAATACCTCCGATCCACTGAACAGAAAATGATCATCTTTTAGCTGAGTGGTGCATTTTAATTGTTCCACAAATAAAGTTGCCTCATCATTCAAAAGAAAATACTCAAGGTATTCTTCTTTTTTTTTTTTTTTTTGGTACCGGGGATCGAACTCGGGTCCTTGCGCTTACGCAGCAGCAGGCGGCGAAACCACTGAGCTAAATCCCCGACCCTCAAGGTATTCTTATAAATCTTGGAAGGACCGTACAAGAGCTTCATATTTCAGTGTCTGTCTCAGATCAACTTCTCCGGGAAGTTTTTCTTGATCACCAGGCAGATTTAGCACCACTCATTTTCCTGTTCCACCATGCTGGTCATTCCTCTGTGCTAGCGCTTACTGCATTACTGTAGTTGTTTCCTTTTCACCCTAAGTATTTGAAAGTCCTGAAGGCAAAGACATTTGATTCACCTTTGAAGTCTTCTGCACTATCCTGTATTGCAATTGGCATATTTAAGGGATTCACAATAAATATGTACTAAATCAATGAACGTGTGCTGTGATTGAATACATACATGTATGAGTGGGATATAAACTTCTCTTGTAAAGTTTTTATTAAAGAACATCAATAGAAATCTCTCTTTAATTTCTTTTGGGCTTTTGCACTTTTTATTGAGAATATCCAAGAAAAAGAAACGAAGCCTGATCAAGAAAGTCCAGCAAAAAAAAGGAAAGTCCAGCATTCACTCTCCTCTTGATAAAGATGAATTAATCCTTACTCCCTCCCCTTGAGTAGTTGTACTTTTAAGATTAATATTAATTCTGTTTGTTGCATATAAAACAAAACTAATTGCAGAATTCAAAGCTTTGGAGCATTTTTAGGTAGCTTGATGGGAAAACATTGAAATAAATACAAACATTTAGATAAAACAACCATTTTAATAGTATTAACTCTGCCAATTAATGATAATGGAAGAGCCGTCCAATTAGCTAAATCGCTAATAGTTTTATCAAGCAGAGGTTGGTAATTTAAAGCAAACAAATTCTTTCTAATTTTATCTACTTGCACACCAAGATATTTAAAGGATAACAGGGGATCCAATAAAGAGTATTGCTCAAGAAGAGCTATATTTAAATCTCCTAATGGCTATAGCATAGAGTTACCCCCAATTAGTCAGAAAACCCAAGCAGTCAGTAAATTCTTTCGAGCCTCCATAATTTGGGGTAAAAATAAATGAGATACAACAAAGGTTCTGCTTGCAACCATTAGCATTATTACTGAAGTATATTTGGAAGATGGAGAGGGCCCAGAGACAGTCAAAGGTGTAGAGTTAACTCATTACACCCAGCAACTGTGAGTGTCTGTACTCAGGCTCTACTTCTAGAGCATTTCTTCCATGGAAGTCACTGCTCTACACCCCTTCTTAGTGCGGAAGGTCAGGGGAAGTTGATGTCCTTGGTGCCACACCAGTGCTGGAACTCCCCCTGCCAAACTTCCATGGAGAATTCAGGCATGTAATTGGATAATTCAGGAAAATCCTCTTAGGACAAGAGTGATGTTAACATTTCTCGCAACCCTTATTTTATTTTTCTCAAGAGAATAGACTTTCAAAAACATCTGTGTTTTCTGGATATGGGAACGTCATTAGTAGGACCTGGTCAGTTAAGGGCATATGGCAAATGACAGCCTGAAAAGACCTTCAGCACAAGGTCACCTTACAATTTTCTGAATTAATGATGTGTTCATCCACAGTAGGGTACTGCCAACCAAGCACTGTGTTCAGATGGACAAGTTTTGAAGGAAAAAGAACAGAATGGAGAGCACCTGTGAAGTATCGTCTCTGCTGGTGTTAGCAGTAGGAAGTATTCTTTCGCTAGAATAACAACTACCATTTATTGAGCCACTTACTATGAGCCAGTATACAGCTCATGGTAAGAACTGTGTTAATATCGTATTCACCCTTCATTAAGCTTCCCATCAATAAAGTGGGTTTTATCCCTGTTACATAGATGAGTTTAAGTAGCTTGCCCCCTGCTATTAGTCTAACTACAAAGACCCTGTTCATACCTGGATGGTATCATGCCACCATGGTTCCATAGTTGGACATGTTGTCAGTGCTCGGTGTGTAATGCAGGACTGTGATGGTCTCCATGTGTTCCAGCATTATGGAGAACAAATACCCTGTGGATAGCCTTGTGAGGTAAATAAAGAATGAACAGGGCCCAGCTGGGCATTTGCATCAAAGTGCCTAACCAGACTTCCCAGCTGCTCTGGCAGAGTGCCCAGGCCCTGCCCCGCAGCCCAAATGGAATGCTCTTTGAGATGCTTCTGGTTTTCATTTTCCAGACCTTGCCACACACAACAAGTGGGCCTGGGCTGGCTTCTGAGTCCCCAGCCTGCCTCAGTTCTTATGAGAGTGGAGGGAGTTGTGGAGAAAAACAGGAATTGAGGATATCAATATCTTGGTGTCAAGAACTCTCTTTCCTCTGGTAAAGAACTTGTCACATCCATCCATGGACTCAAATCTCAGCAAAGATCTTCAGATAAAAAGGTTGACAGTGATATAGGTCGATTCTTGACTATTGGGTTTAGGTCACTTTAAATACGTTCCTCCCGTAGGGAGAGAACTGTGAAATGGAGCAGTATCCGACCCTAATTCAAATGTTAACTCTGCTACTTGGCAGTTATGAGTGCGTGAGCCAGTCCTTTCACCGCCCCCAAGCTCAAATCTCCTGGGAAAAAGTGCTAGCATGCCAGATGCTTAGTGAGCAGGATTTCTTTCTAGTTCCATAGTTCTTTACTACCTGCAGAACAGTATAAGTGACAGGATAGCTTTGTGCTCAGCAGAATTGGGAATTTGCTTTGAGAAAGAAAAAACCAGCCAACAAACCAAAACAGCTGAAAATATTAGTAGTAATCTGTCCAGCCTCTTGGTCCCAGGGATTTTCACAGAAAATTCTACCCTCCATCAGCCAGGTATGGAAGAAAATGTAGAGCCAGGAGTAAGAATGCCGGGGCCTTTCCCACCCTAGCCACTATGGTACTTCAGGTTTCCTGAGATATGGAGTCTAACATGGAAAGTACTGTGTAGGAGGTTTACTGCGAAGTGTTTTCACAGTGCCTGGGAGGATCGAGGGAAGCAGGATCAGACAGAAGGAAAAGATGAACTATGCTTTGCTACAATGGGTCCAGCAGATCTTACTGGGAACTGTGGAACAGAGGCTGCCCTTCATGATTGTCTCAGGTTACGTCATGGGGCCCCAGGCCTTTGTGCTATTATATTGGCCAGTTACTGCATACAGACTGCTTTCTGGAGAGGGACCATAATCATACACAAGGCCATGCCTTCCTCCAAAGGCACTTCTTGCAGAGGGACCTACTGCAAACCCTTGGCAGGCAGCACTTGTTATAGCTGGGAAGATGAATGCCTTCAGTAAAGAAGGGGAGGTCTGGGAAGTACGTCATAGAATCCACCACAGCTACCAGATGGGTGAAGTTCCTTGCTTCTTTGGTTCTCATTATTCCTTTTCTTTTTTTTTTTTTGGTACCAGGGATTGAACTCTGGTCCTTGCGCTTGCGCAGAAGGCTGAGAAACCACTGAGCTAAATCCCTAGCCCGGTTCTCATTATTTCTTAACGATACTTTCAATCAATACTTATGAACACCTACTTTGAGCATATTGTTTTCTTTGAATGAAATGTCTTCCCATCACTCAAAAATATCTGATATATCAATGTATCAAATTCTGATAAAATGATAGCTCTTCTAAGGAGTCACCTATCAATATCAGACACAATTAATACACTATCTTCTTTATTTCTGTATCATTAAAGCATTTCATATATACCCAGTTGCTTATCTCACTGTAAAAGCACCATAGACAGTGAGCCTTTATTTGCATTTGTATTTTCTTCTCTTCCCCAACATAAAACATTGGTGACCAAGTTCTTACTTACAGTCTATTTTGTCAGACATTAGCTTGGTGATGTGTTCTTTCTTCCAATGTTTATATGGTTTATTTTCCTTTCACTTACAATTTTCGTGTTATTATATTTTAGTTATGTCACCTATAAATGACATTTAATTCAACTTTACTCTTTTACTATTATCATAGCAATCTTTGTTTTTCTGTCTGTAGCATTTAAGCCATTTATATTTAATGTAAGTAGTGATATATTTGTGTTAAAAATCAAACATCTTTTTCATACATTTCTTGACTTTTTGGGACTAAGTTTTTAATTACCTCTAACTCCCCCCATTGGATTAGAAATCATATATTCTTTTCTGTTCTTTTTAAGGGTTACCCTAGAAATTACAACATCGCAAACTGGTTAGTGAAGTCAAATATTAATCAATACTTCTTAGTCTTTCCTGGAATTAATATAAGGACTTTATAAAATAATTTAACTGACTTTCTTCCTTCAACCTCCTGCCCCAACTTACAGTTGGTGACATGTTGTTGCCATGAATTTAAATTCTATATATTTTAAACTCTGTAAGACATTCATATTAGAGATAGTGTTTACATTCACCCACATATTTGTCACATTTTTAGTTTTTTTTTTGTTGTTGTTTTTGGTTTTGTTTTTTTTGGTACCAGGGATCAAACTCAGCACCTTGCGCTTGCGAGGCGGGCTGCAGAACCACTGAGCTAAATCCCACATTTTTAGTTTTTAATCCTCCCTGCATCTGTGATCCTTTACCCTTGTCTGCTGGCTATGAATTGTCTCTGTTTTCATTTCTCTGAAAATGTCTGCATTTTACTTTCATGCTTGACAGATATTTTTCTGGGTATAAAATTCTGTGAAAGTTTGTTTTCAAAAAACATTGAAAATATATTCCCACTTTGTTTGGTTTTCATTTTTGCACTTTAGAAATGTATTGTTTCTTTAAAGAAATAAATCTCTCTTTTTTCTGTAGCTACTTTTAAGATTTTTACTTTTTCTTCAGTATTCCGTAATATCACAGAGATGTGTTTGGGAGTAGGTTTTTCTTTTCAGGTTGGATTTTTAGTCTGCTTGGGATTTCTAAGTTTTATGAATCTTTTCTGGAAAATTCTGTTATTTTAGCCATAAAATGTAAATATTTCTCGCTCTTCCCTATATCTTTATCTCTTTAGTTGCTAAATCTGCAATTAAATAGGCACTAGATTTTCCTATATATCCTCTACGTATTATCCTCTCCGCCATTTTTTTTTTTGCCTCTGTGCTACATTGTGGAAAGTTTATTCTGACTTATTTTCCTGTTCAATAATTCTCTCTTCAGCTATGTCTAATCTGCCATTAAACTTAATTCTTAATTTGTTTTTATATTTATCCTTTTAAACATTTTATCATTTCCCCCAATTTCTTCCTGAAAATTTCAGGCTTGGATTTTCATTCTTTTTTGAGTTAGGATGAAGAGTTATTTAAAGTTGATATTTGGTAATTTCATTATATGAAATCTGTGTTGGTTTCTCTGCTGTTGTTATTTTGACTGGTTCTTACTCAAAGTGTCTTGTTTCCTGTGTGCCTCATTTTCTTTGTGTGTCGCAGAATGTATTTGATAATTTTTTAAGGAATACTTTGATACATAAGATGATAGTATTTTGAGAGAACATTTTAATTAGTTTCTGCCAGGTAATCAGAAAAGATGCCAATGTAGCACTCTCTTAATCCAAGTTAAAGCATTAACATTCCTAAATGAGTCAGATTATGAGAAGCTGACTGAAAGCTTTTAAAAGGCTCATTTACTTTTGGTTTACCCTTAACTTAAGGTAATAACCTTGCTGGGTTTTATTTTAGAGTGGTGGGTGGCGTACCTGAGTCCTAAACCTTGGTGGACTCTGAGCTTTGAGTCTTGTTTCCTTTGCCCTGAAAGATTCCTCAAAACCAATACAGTTTCACAATGTTTTGTGTTTTTTTTTTTTTGTTTTGTTTTGTTTTCAGGTAGGAAAATGCCATGCAGGCAAGTAGAACTGAATGCAGGACTTCTGTTTTCGCCCCATTTTTTTTTAATTTTTTTTTTTGGTACTGGGGATCGAACTCAGGACCTTGTGCTTTCGAGGCAGGCTTCCATATCACTAAGCTAATTCCCTGGCCCCTCCAGGATTTTTACTGGAAATTTTTCATTCTTTGGTAGTTTTGGGAGGCTTGGATTTTAAAAAAGTTTTGCTCACTCTTATTTTACTTTTTCTCAGCAGGGAGTTTAATCTGAGATCATTGGTCTATCATTATAGGAAATAGAATTATATTTTAATCAGTGCAGTCAATATTTTGTTGAATGGATGACTATATAAATGGTCATTGGCACTGAAATTAAACTTATAGCTTTTGTCTTCAAGGAACTTATCTTTACTAGATGGGGAAAATCATATAAATAAAACTTTAAATAATTACTATTCTATGTATAATGTAAATGCTAGACTCCTACCCTTTCTTAGTGGAAGTGTAAATTAATAAACTTCTTTGGAGAAAAATTTGGCAATGTTTATAAAAAGTAAGCTTGTAAATACCCTAAGGTATTCATTCACCAAAATAATTCACTTCTCGGTGGCAGGGGATTTAGCTCAGCGGCACCGTGCCTGCCTCTCAAAGTCCTGAGTTCGATGCCTGGTACAAAAAAAAATATTCACTTCTCAAAAAGAATTTAGGTGGTACATACTCAACACATACTTGCCCAAATGCTCAAAGATACCTCTGTGAGTATATTCTTTGAAAGCAGCATGTTTGTAATACAAAAGACTGGAAAGAATCTAGATATCTATCAACAGGGGACAACAGGGATGAGATAAATTCTGATGTATTGTACAATGTAATATTATGCAGCGATTAAAGGGAATGGGAGAAAGTTGATAGAGAATAATTCTATGACACGTTCTTGTGAAAACAAAGAAATTTGCTTAGAAATTTGCAGAATTATCTCTGAAAGACTGTCCAAGGTACTGGTAACAGTGATTATATCAAAGGAGAAGAGCTGGAACTTGGAGTAGAAGGATAGGATGAGAACTCTTCACTAGGAACTTAAGGGTTCTACATTATATTATATTTTTATATTATATATTTATTTTTACCATGCATATATTTTTAGAGATTGCATTAAAACACACACACACACACACACACACACAACCCACGAGGAAAGCAAAACATTAGAAGGCACACAGTTAACCTGAGCTGTGGTTTTGTTTTGTTTTCACGAACTCTGTGCTTGCTTTGGCAGCACTTGTACTAAAATTGGAATGATACAGAGAAGATTGGCATGGCCGCTGTGCAAGGGTGTTTTTACAAAGTCCCATGATCTTTCCAGGACTCTGTGTTCCCTTCTGCAAAATGGGAACATGGAGCTAGATGATCTCCAAGTCCTCTTTCAAGTGGATTTGTGTGCTAGGGATTGTGCCAGGGCATTGTGCATGTTAAGCAAGTACTTCACTACTCAGATATTCCCTTGGCCCTTCCTTCAACTTCAGTACTTCCCAATTCCATGGACTAAACAAAGATACACGAATAGCGGAAGCATTTCAGTCAGGCAGTATCTCTGAAGATAATTTGGCAAAGCAAATTATTGGTATTAGATAAAAGTACTGGCTATGGAGAATGCTTACTCTTCTTTTGGTTTTCCTTCAAGTATTCGACTGTGCTTTCCCTATGACAATAAACTGAAACAGCTGATGTGTTTGGCTTCACAGTTTGAGACTACAATTTTTAATAGAACCTCACTTTTGAAATATTTTTTCCCATTAAGTTTATTGGTACATTTTAGGTATAAAATACAGTTACATTCATCATTGGGATCTTGTACCTTTACATGAGTCTCTTGGTTCTTATTTTTTTCCCCTTCCCTTGCCCTCCCTTCATCCTCTCCACCCTTCCCTATTTACAAAGACCTTGTTTCCATTTTTTTCCTTTTCTCATATTTTTCCTATCCCTTTTTTCACTTCCCCTACCCC
>NW_004624742.1:10091468-10143541 GCF_000247695.1 Heterocephalus glaber | reverse complement strand
TAAGCAATTTTTCTTTTCCTGGACACTAATTGCAATCTTATCTTCTATATATGAAATTCTATCCTCACATTGGTTCATTCTGCTGTGCAGACTTTCGATGGAGTTTTTAATCTCCTGGAAATCTGTTTGCATTTGTTTTATGGATTCCATTTCTTTCCCATGTTGAGATTCCATCATGTTCCTCAGATCCTCTATTTTTTAATCTATGTCCTCTCTAGATTTATTAATCATGTCTTGCACCATGAGCAAAATCTTTGTATCTGAGTCATTATTTCTGATTTCATTTTTCCCAGATCCTCTTTTGTTGCCAGTTCAGAGAGTCCAAGTAGTTGAGTATCAGGTTGTTCCATCTCATTTCCCTTTGAGGTTGCTGTAGGTGATCCAGAAGTCTGTTTTTGAGGCTTGTTTACATGTCTTCTCATTTCCACGGGCAGGGAGGTGCTTTTGGCACCTGCGCAGCTTACCTTCCCTGCCCTAGGAGCTTGGGATGGCGGCCGGGGAGCTTCCTTCCAGGTGCTGGGACCGGCTCAGCTTCTCTGCCCTAGGAGTGTGGGATGGCGGCGGGGGAGCTTCATTCTGGGTGCTGGGACCAGCTCGGCTTTTCTGCCCTAGGAGCATGGGATACTTTTGAAATATTTTAAAGCCTGTTTTTCTTTAGGATCTGGTAAGCCTAGATCTCTGAGAGACTGGCCAAATCTCATTATCACTCTGTACAGTACAATGAAAGCTTATTTCCTAAGTGTTTCCACAATTTACACTGACATAGATCTCAGTGTCCAAAACATTTAATTAAATGGACTATTCATACAGTCTCATTTTCTGGCTGGTCACTTATGTCAATAATAACAGTAACATTCACCTCATGGCTATAACTCTGAATCTTAAAAAAGAGAGAACATAGGGGCCAGGGATTTACTCAATGGCCCTGTGCATGCCTCACAAGGGCAAGGTCCTGAGTTCAATCTCCAGTACTGGGAAAGCGAGGGGTGGGGGGAGAATAATTATTTAAACCTAGATTAAGCTCAGATTAATGGTTGAAAATATTTTTTAATTATACAAATAATTCCAATTTACTTTCAAAGGCTCAGACAATAGAGAAATATACAAGGTAACAATTGAACCTTTCATCTCCCCATTTCTCCAATTCGTCTCCCCATTACTCCATTTTTTTCTGATCTCACACCTCAGAAGTAATCACTTTTAAGTATGTCTTGTGCCTTTTCTCACACACACACATGCACACACACAGAATTTGCTTTTACAATAGGGGTTATATTGAACATACTGTTTTAAAAATTCATTTTTATACTCAGAAATATGTTGTTCTTAAGGTATATGTAACTCTATGAACTCTATATCATTCTTTAAAGGGATGTAAACTATTCAATACACAGATGTATCAACATTTATTTATATTTTTCTCAGTGATGGAGAGTAACTCTCTAGAGTTGGCTCACATGGATAGGCTGTGAGAAGCAGAGTTGCACTGAATTTAGATTATTTGGCTCAAAGTTTTATAGAATATTTTCCTAGAATTGTGTTTTAGATTATACAATGCTTCTTATATGCCAGGCTCCATTGTGAGCACTTTATAAACTTTGAGATATAGATATTATGACTATCTTCATTTTGCTGATGATAAACTTAACCTCAGAGAGGTTAAGTAACTTTGTTGAGATCTTATGAGAGGTAAGGCCACGTTTAGAGTTCAAGTTCTTTAGGTCTAGAGTCTGTGGATCATATACTTTCTGCTGCTTCTTGGGATAGGGGTATTTGGAATTTTGATAAATACTACCAAGTTGTCCTCTACATATCAATTTATACATCCACAAACTGTTCTTTGAGGGTTCAATCTTTTCACTGTTTCCTTACCAAATCCTATGTTCTTACTTAAATTTTTTTTTTTGCCAATTTGGGGTTGGATGAAATAGTATCATATTATTGTTTTAACTTATAATTAATGTTGTATTAACTTTTGTGATACTTAACTTTTATTAGATATTTAGTACAATAACATACATAAAAAGAGTTCTTCATTATTTCCAGATTATCATCCAAGAGCTGAGAAGCCCACAAACAGCCTCCTGAGGAAAGGCTGACTGACAGCCTGGTATGTGCATGGCTTCCATGTTTGTAGTGGTTCCCAAGTTCGCTTTTGAGGTTAACTTCTTTCCTTCCCCTTCTTTCTTTGGTTAAAATTCTCACATAGGACATGGGTGAACAGAAACCTTTTTCAGAATTATAGCCCAAACATTTCTTGAGCAATCCAGGAACTCACAATGCAGGGCTCGAATTCACACAACACAGGTTGGGAGAGGGGTTGCCCAGAGCAGGTATGAAAAGCAAAGCAGTATTTTGACACTGAAGGATTCAGCAGGAAGATCTGACCCAACAAGTAAAAACTCTTTCAAAAGTTTAATCAAGTTTATTCCCATCACATTCCTCTGGAATGCCCACCAGGCACATGCTTTGTCAATGAAAATTATTTTCAATCTCATGGATGTTTTGTTTGGCAAGAATCATTTCTTTGAACAATTTCTTATTGATCATCTAAGGTTTTTCATTTTTCACAGTGTTATCAATGTTCAGTAACTGGATAGTTAGAAAAGAACCAAACTTCAACCTGTATTCAATTTTAATCAGTTTGTTTGGGAATGTAATTTGAAAAATATACCAATTGATGTTTTGTAGAAACCATTTGCAATCAAATTTCAGGTCTCCAACATTATAGAGTAAGACATAAGAATGCAATGGATTTATTTATTTATTTGCTCATTTACAGCACTGTGGACTTGAACCCACAGCCTTGAGCATGCTACCACTGAGCTACATTCCCCGATTTCCCACAATGGACTTTATTATCCTTGTTTTGTGAGATCATGTTACTGTATACCTATCTTACCAGTTGTGTCACGTTGGCATTCTCCTTGTCTTTGTGGCTTGTTGTTTTTTGCTTCTCGGGGGGCATGGTTTGCCTTGTAACATCCAATATGAATAACAGCACTCAGGTCTTAATGGAGTGCTGCTTTCCAAACAAATAATTTTCTGTGGCTCTAAGACTGAGTCTTCTTGTAGATGCCAACTCAAACTACCTTTTTTCGGGGAGGAGGGAATCGAACTCAGGACCTTGTGCTTGCAAAGTAGGCAGCAGAACCACTGAGCTAAATCCCTAGCCCCTCAAACTACCTTTTACATAGGTGTAGTAAAAATACGGTAAGCACTAGATGAAGGTATTTGGCCTGCATTTTTTCCATACTGGAGGTGCCATTGAGAAGTGCTGCTTTCTGAGCTTTGTGTAGCTTGTGGGTCCCCAGGGAACATTTCACTGGGCTTTAGCTTAAAAATTATTTATACTCAGCCATTGATTTCCTTTACCAAGAGCTGCCAATCCAATGGAATTAGCTGTGCCTGCCAAGCAACTCCACCCCTTTTCAACCAGGTGGCAAACACGAGAACTGACTTCTGGTGAGAGAAATAGCCACACTGGAAATCTAGAGCAGTAGTATTACATGGGAATTTGATAGAATTGTAAATCCCTGGTCTCACGCTGAATATCCGGGTGGTTTGGATGCAGGTCAAAGAGTTTGAGAACTACTGCTCTAGGTAATATATTAGAATCTTTCACTTTATTCATTTCAATACCTCTTATATTTTTATATCCATCTTTACCCCTATAACATTTTCTGTCGTGGATTGACTTTCTAAATGTCTTTGAGATGGCCTGTTGACAGGGGCGCAATGGTATGGCGTGCTGGCAAAGGTTTAACAACAGGCTCAGGAGAAGGGGAGACTTGTCCTGTAACATTCCATGATGTCTGGGATGTAAACAATCATACCATAGCCAACTTCAAGTGAGTTGCATGACATAAATAGGAGTTAGAAAGGTACATGCTACCTGAAGTAGACAAAAGCCAACTCCAGCGAACTACCAATATTTCTATAGCTTTGGCTCAAATTTGGCTCAATGGGGATTTAGATTAGGGCTAAACTGAGCTATTATTTGCAGGCTAGTAGTTTAATTATTGAATACTTTTGTTGTTTAAGATAACAAATATTCTGCTGATATCCTTAAGATAACTTAACATATTAAAAATTATCTTAAAATGGCATTTTGGAAATGTCATACACATATTAGATTAAAACCCACACCTATATTTGTTGCTTTTCATGTGTATGTCCTGTCAAAATTATCATTTGATAATTGTAAGAGCTGAAACATGGATCTTGTCTCCCTCAACATTTTATTCTCATTACTGATTCTCAGCATCGTTCAAAAAATGTTAGTTGAGCTAGTATGTCAGTAACCATATTCGTTTTCCAGGGCTACTTCAACAAGATACCACAGACTGCGTGGCTTAAATAACAGACACTATTTTCTCCCAGTTCTGGAGACTGAAGTCCAAGTTCAAGATGTCTGCACCTTTGGCTGATTTGGAGGTTTTTCTCCTTGGCTGGCAGACAGCCACCTTCTTGCTGTGTCTTCACACAGTCATCCCTGTCTAGTATGTCTCTGTGTGTCCACATGTCCTCTTCTTATAAAACACTAATCATGTTAGACTAGGGTCCACCCTAACCACTTCATCTTAAGTAATTGCTTCTTCAAAAACTTTAACTCCTAATACAGTTACATTCCAAGGTACTAGGACTTCGACACATGAATTTGGGAGGAATTCAATTCAGCTCATTATAGTAACAAAGTGTCTATATATTAAGGCTCTGAAACCACAACAAAAAACACATCAGTTGATATTTGGAGCATATTACACATGCCTATTTTTATTTGCCTTGATATGAGAACTTGTACTGATTATGGAGACAACTACATCCATCCAAGGAGTAAACCAATATCATAAAAATGCAAAACTGTCTCTCCACTCTCTTCCTGCCTTACTGTGGACACACGAGGTTTCATTCCTGATACATGAATAAGAAGAGTAGGAGAGTGGGGACCTAATTGGTTTGCAGAAAAAGCATTAGGTGTTGGAGAGAGAGGGGAGTTGTACTATAAAAAGTTTTGGGAACTCTATCCTAGTGCATGCTTTCACTTTAGGGAAAGCACTGTTGAACACTATTTTAACTGCAAAACAAAGTCTCATTCTCTCACATTTCTGAGATTTTTTTTTGATTCGGTAATTATCAGAACAACAAGAAGTCAAAGTGTGTAAAGTTTAAAATGCCTTTGCAGTGTCTGTTGCAGTGTCCTGAAGGAGCTGAGTCTTGGTTGAGAAATGATTGTGCTTCAGTCAGAACTCTGGCCAACTACGAAGAGGCTCCCACGTCACCTGAAGTCTGGCTTCTGTCTTTTTCTTGTTGCTATTCTGTCATTTTAAATCCTGTGGTGACCTGAATGAACTGTAGCACAACACTTCTGTCTTATGCTCTAGGTTTTGTTAGGTCAGGAATAATTTTTCTGTCACTTTTCAAACTAGTACGATCAGACTTTTAAAAATTTATGTTATTGTTTTTTAAACAATATTGAGATTCTGTTTTGATCAGCTAATTTTCCTCTGGAAACCCTTAGAATAATTTCAGTATGCCTCGAGGGCATATGTTCTTGGAATGTAATAGCATGACTAGGTGGTTATTGGCGACCAGCCTAGCACAGTGAGGCAGGCTCTTATTACATAATTACACACATCCTGGTGTGTGTCTCATTACGTAATTGTTCTTCCCCTTCAGTGATGCTGCTGAAAGCCATTACGTAAGTCTAAGGGCAGAAGTAGAGCAGAGCCAAGCTCATAGGCACTAAGGGCAGCTGTACTTTAAATGATATTCTACAACTTTTTTTTTTTGGTACCAGGGATCGAACTCTGGACTCTTGGCTTGTGAGGCAGGCGGTGGAACCACTGAGCTAAATCCCAGGCTAAATGATATTCTGCAACTCTTGATAGGGATTGAATTGACACATTTTGACCTTCTCCTTTCGTCCCCCTCAGGCAACAAGCAACAGTAGCAGCACCTGTCATTTGTATATTTATATGTACTTTTCATGTTTCAAATGAAGTAAAACAGGATGATACAGTGGTGATATTCTGTCACCTCCTAGGAGGAGATGGGAAGTGTATTCTGTGTGTCCAAGAGTATGACAAATTCTGAATAAAAGGAAGGTCACCAACCCCAAGAAGAAAGCTAGAAGAGAAGGCCAGGGCATTTACTTCTAGGGCTTAATGCAATTCTCACAGTCAGAAATAGTGGGGCCAGCTTGTTACACAAATGGGGGTCTCCTTGTACTCTTCTGATCAAGGTTTTGGGGTTGGTATGCACTTCTATGTGGAGGGGAATGCTGAAAACTCCGCCAGGTTGTGTGGGAAATTCCAACTTTCCCTGTGGAGGTTGTCTGGTTGAGGATATATTTGTGTGACTCCTTCTAGAATGTATCAGGGAGCCATATAGCAGGATTCCAGACTGATTTTTTTTTTGAATGAATGACTTATTAATGAGAAGACAACCTGCTTCCTCTTTCTTTGCTTTCCAATTTCTCCTCAAATCCCAAGGGAGTTTCAAGTATCACTGAGTTATGTGGCAGCTTAGTGTCCGGTCAAATGTATGAGATCTTGGTTTGGAAAGAGCAAGTTGTCTTCCTGAGTGGTGAGGAGTCCCTGGATACCAGGCCTTTTGCTCGAAAACCCAGTTAAAATCACACCCACAATGTACCACTCTGTAGGGCATATCCTGAGGTATCCAAGAGGGCAAGCAAAACATGGAACCAGCCATGGATTCTGATATTTTCTTGTGAAAATGTTGGTAATTTTGTTGTGAAATCTGGGCACCCGTTTATGGTCTAGACTGTAAGTTCCTTGAGGACAAGTACTGTGTTATTAATTTTGTGTCACCAGAGTCAAACCCAAGTCTTGCTATATAGGAGGTACTTAAAATATGATATTGTTCATATCCGTGATTATTAATCTTATGTGTCAACTTGTCTAGGCCACAGTACTCAGATATTTGGTCAAAAATGCCTGGATGTTGCCATGAAGGGATTTTTTTTAGACAAGATTTATTTAAATCGGTAGACTTTGAATAGAGCAAATTACCCTTCTAATGGTTAATTTCACATGCCATAATGCAGGCGGGCCTCATCCAATCAGGTGAAGTCCTTTGGAAAAGATTTCACTCCCCCCCCGCCCCACACACACCAAGAAGAGAGAATTCTGTAGCAGACTTCAGACTGGAAGTGCACAATCAAGTCCTCCCTGGGTCTCCAGTTTATCTGCCTATGCTGCAGATTTTGGATGTGCCAGCCTCTGTGATTGTGTAAATGAGTGAATGAGTGAATGAATGAATGAATGCTTTCATCATCTGTGTTCTGTTGATGAGGTGAGACTACATGTTGAATCTTTGCCCTAAAACTCTAATAGTCTTCCCTATGATTAGGAAGGGAGACCCTTGCTAATAACAAGAAAGAGAAGAGATTTGGGAGCAGTGAGGAAGGAGAATTCAACCTTCTCAAAATCCTTGATTTTACTTTTACTGTGAATGCTCAGTGTTAAAACTGTTGGCTTGATTTAAATGCCTTTGTTGGCTTCCAAAGTACCATCACCACCACCACCAGTGGCTCGCCCCACCCTGGGCTCAAGAGGCTGAGGACCACTTTTCAGCCTGATGTGATTTCTAACAGCTGAGATATTAAAACACTGAAAAACGGGGTTTATAATGGAAATGCTGACAGACTATTAACTATAGCAGCACTGCTCTAATAAATGGAATGGCTTGTCATAATCTCTAGTTCATAAATATGCAAATACAAGACTGGGGATTTGCTCCAAAGGATGTCTCTATAATTTTAACTGACCTTTACTGATACCAAATGAGCCTGTTGCTTCTGTTTTTGTACATTGGATATAAAGTACAGGAAATCCAGCCGCCTGTTGGCCTAAAGTATATAAAGTTTAAACTGCCAGCTACTAAACTCTGGGCTCAGATTCCATTTCTCTTAGCATTCACACTCTTTATTGACATTTTCATTTTTTTCCCAGGGGGTGGAAGCTGAGTGGGGGTGAAATCAAACGTTGTTCATCCCCTGCCCCCCCCCCCCCATTATTTCCACATGTCACTACGCCTGCCCGGCCAAAATTCATGGATTGCCTCAAGGACAAACAGGCCATCTACACTGAATTATAAATTTGAGTTTTATCCAGTTTTCTGCTTTTGGACCAAATGGGCAGCAAATCCAGTGACTTCATATTTAATAACCTAGATGTCATTTGTCCTGTGTCTTTCAGCACAGAGTATAGAGTTGGATGGCTAGCAGTTTTGCAGATTTTTTCCTCCTAATTATTTTAAGCTATTCAGCCTGGTATCCGAACTATTGATGCAGAGCCAAATCGCCAGCAGGGGAGAGATCTGTCCAATCCAGGAGCTAAATGAGTCACTGAGAGTCAATCTGTTTTTCCCTTGCTGCTGGGGTTTCCACGGGCCCGTCCTCTCTCTGCTCCAGTCACACACAGAGCTGCAGGCTCGGCCCTTGTTGGCTCCCACTGCCTCCTGTTTCCTGCTTCAGCCCTGTTTGCAGCAGCTGTTGATGGATTCTGACCGGCTGGTCATGGAAGTCCAGCGCCTCAATCACACTGTAGTTGAGGCCTGGCTTTGACAGAAAATGAAGACATCTTGGCCTTGTTGTGTTTGCTTCTCTGGTGATACATCAGGGATCTGGAAAGGACAGTAGGCACAGAATGTGCCCTTGGGGGACAAGGCCAGCTCACTCACTCACATCCCTGGATTCTGCACAGAGCCCTTCTAGTTTCCCTAAGTGCCCATGCGGAGTCCTCGAAAGAGAATCATAGGCAAATTTTTAAAAAAATCACAGAAAAATAAGAAATGAAAGTGGAATGGAAGGGACATGTGGATATCCGGGGGTGGTGGTGGTGGTGGCAGGGAGGAAGGCCACCAGGATGAGGCAAAGGTGGCCAGGAACAAGCTCACGCAGTGGAGAGGACATATATGCCTCCCCCAGTGGAAACATTTCATCTCTAACAATATCTGCTAAAAAACAAGATCTTTAAATTCTCCCAAGTAAGGTCAGTATTCAATTACACAAAAATATACTGCTGACTTAAGGATTGCACAGAAGATTAAGATAACTTGTAGTCCATGGTAAATGATTAAATTAGCAGGCACAGTTATATCCTGAACTTTGCCATTGGTGCTGACATTTCTGTGCCCTGTGCCTTGAGGACTGGGCAATCCTAGCTGGCGTGAGCCTTTTCTCTTTGAAACTCAAACATGATCAGGCAGCAGAGCTCTCTGCAGATGGTCAGAAGGGTTAACACGGTGGAGTTTGAGAACGACCACAAACAATGTTACTGTAGGGAACTGAACTGCCTGAGGAGTGCTCAGGAATTAGAGAACTCAGGAGAAATAAGGGGAGGCTTGGGGTGGGAGAGAGAGTCTAATTGTTTCACTATAATTTTCAGATAGAAATATCCAAGGGGGAGAACCCCTCAAAAAGTGAACAGAGTTGTTTCTTTTTTACAGGGAAACCTCAAAGGAGAGAAAGCTTTGTTCCTCATGGGCAACCAGTGCTTTTTTATAGTTCTAAAAAAATTTACCTTTCTATATATTCATGTTAATTTTTGGTCACTCTGATTCTAGCTAGCAAGGTGGCAAGGGCAGTTAGAGAAGAGAGCCAGGGTTTCTCACTGAAAGCAGGCATGTATTGGTGAATCGCTTTGCTTTTCTTTCGTGTGGTCACACCTGTAACAGGGTCAACTGCTTGGATCGCAGGGTTTTGTGGAGGGCATTTTGGAGTCCAGGGCTCCTGAAGGTCTGGGGAGCCCTCCCACCATCTTCTCAGAAGTGATTAACTCAAAAATAAAGGCCCCACTTTCTCTTGCCACTTTTTGAATCACAGATCACCTAGTACTAAGCATGAAACACCAGTTTTCAGATCATTAGTAGAAAGGGTCTTCCATAGGAGGCAATAAAATGTTGCTTTGTGTATCTCAGCTACAGTTACCCAGCTTTCAGAAAGAAGGAATCTCCTTGAAAAGAAATTTACATGAAAACAGTCTCATTGTTTGAGAACTTATGCAAACGTTGCACAAAGGGGTTTGATAGTGATTTTTAAGAATTTAATCTTTATCACTGCCTCAAAGATATCTGAAGAAACGTGGGAACTTCTAAGGAATTTTATTGCACTTATTTTTTAAAAAGATGTGTTACCATATAAAGTTGTTTAAAAATTTTTTTTCCTGAACTTCCAACTTTTCCCTAAGCTTCAAAGCCTTTTTATAATGAATGTCCTATAGAGAGTCTAGTGCTTTTTGGTTGAACACTTCCAAGGATAGCTCATTACTAGTTAAGAAAATTGAAGATAACAACCATAGCTCCAAGTATTTTGAACAACGTAAAATGTTTCTCCCGTGGGTGTAGCTTTTAAGGACCACATGGGGATCCATACCCCTCCGTGCTCAATCAGCAAAGACAAGCTCTAAGTGTCTCAATCCACGCTGATTGCCTGTGAGCTCTCCAGTGCTAGGAATCTGGATACGTCCATTACCGCATGCACAGACAATGGAGCCCCTGCGCCAGGAAGGAGACTGGTTCTGGAGAAGGGCATTAAAGGATGGATGAGGAATAGAGTGCCTGACCAAACGTTGTACCATTTCCCTTTGATTTTCGCTCTCTAAATCCTTTTTGGATTCTAGCTAGTGACTGGCTTTGCTTCCCTTGCTTTCTTTTCTTCAGCTTTTCCTCCTAATTCAGTATGGAAGATGATCAAAGTATAGAGTTTCTTCTACTCCAGAGGTTGGCATTTTTGCAGGCACAAATGAGATTAGTTTTCAAGCACCAGCCTTTGAACGCAAGGAATTCCTTTAATGATCACATTAGATTGCATAGACTTTGGAATCAGGCACTTGGAGTCCCAGCTCTGCCATTTACCAGCTCTGACACTTGGAGCAAGTCATTTTAACCTCCTTAGGCCTCATTTTCCTCTTCTGGAAATGAGGATAATAATAATAATCCTGTCTCATCGGTTTAAAAAACCCCAGCAAACTGTCATTTGTGTACTATCTATCTATATATGTGTGAGTACAGTATATACTTTTTTATACAGGTAACATGATGATATATGTTATATAAATACTTAAATACACAAAAATGGAAATTAAATAATAAGATTGCCAAAAACCAGAAATAAATATCTGACTATTTTAGTATCATTATGCACAGATCCTGGGTGCATAACCCCATTTTGGAGAACTGTAATACATGTACTGTGCTTAGTATCTTGCCTGGAACAAAGTAGTTCTCAGTTTATCTTAGATTATTGTTTATTTTCTTGCTTAATGAAAAGTCCAACTGGAGGGCCTGCAGCCACTCTTGCAATGATGAGCATTCAGTCTCACTGTGGCTTCTTTTTTTGACATGGCTTTGCTCTTATGTAAGTGGCAGAGAATGGCTGAATTGTAAGTCAGGTTCTTCCAAGATAGAGGAATCTTATCGCACCATTCTGGCCAGCACTTTTTTTGGCTAAAAGATGCTAAACGTTCACAATTATTTTCCACAGGGCATCATGCTCCAAAGAGGGTGGGTGGCTTCCTCCCTTTAGACAAGCAATGAAAAATAGCAGAGTTGTGTCCCCTGCTGTAGGGCTGGGGTGATGTTGCCTCCTTGAGGAATGAAAACTATATCAATGGAATTAATATGAGAAAATGAAAAAATGGAAACAAAGTCTTTGTTATATAGGGAGGGATGGAGGGGTTGAAGAGAGGGCAGGGGAAGGGGGAAAAATAAGAACCAAGAGAGATTATGTAAAGATGCAAATTTCCAATGGAGAATGAAGTTATATTGTCTACCTAAAATGTACCAATAAAATAAAATAATAATAATAAAAAAGAAACTCATAGACTGAAAGTTAAAGGGTGGAAAACAATACTCCATGCAACAGGAAAACAAAAAAAAAGAAAACTGTATCATAAGAATGTGTATAAATGGGGAGGGACAGATTAAAACTTGGGAGGAGGGGCCAGGGATTTAGCTCAGTGGTTCTGTCACCTGCCTCGCAAGGACTTGAGTTCGATCCCCAGTACCAAAACCAAAAAACAAAAAAAACAAAAACTTGGGAGGAAATAGAAAAGTCTGCTCTTTTCCTTAATTGTTCTTGACCTCACATTTTAAAATTATTGTCAACCTTTTTCCTTGACTGTTCTTTTATTTCCTAAAATGTCAAACCTAGGCATACATCTTCCAACAGTTTGTAAAAATCAAGGAATTAAGAACAGAATAGGAATTTTCATTTATCTTGACAAAAGCACAGTCAGCATTTTTATTCTCTTTGTTACTCTGGATCCCCTAGTTATCTAACTTTAGAGATTTCCTTTATGTTCAACTTTTCCTGTTGGCTTCATTCTTCTTGACGCATAAAATCTTAATGTAAACAGTGGTGATGTGTCTGTTTGTATTAAACATTTCTGTTCTCCCCTGGCTCTGCATACAGGGAGAACCACATTTCCTGGTGCTTTGGGGAACTGTGACAAGTTGTAGCTAAGGGACTGTAAGCTGAAGTGGGAAGATGTTCATTCTGGTCCTAGGCGTAGACGAGTGCTGGTAAAATCCTTGTGTCTTCTTTCTGCTGTGGGGGTTTGACCAAATGATGTAATGTTCAGTCTGGGCCTCTGAATAATTTTGTGGAGCTTTGGCCTGGGTGTCTGAGGAGCCATTTGAGCACTGTGTCTCATGGTATGGGGAAAAATAAATAAATCTCCCTTTGTTTTGATAACTCATTGGCATTTTAGGGTTCACTTGTTACGTCAGCATGACCTATCTATCCTGACAGTCACAGGCTTTTTATGATTTAATTTTTCCTAGAAGAAGTGCTTGCCAGCCAAATGTGCATGATCAGATGCCAAGGAGAGTCAACAGTAAATGTGATTCTTCAAGGGATCCAGCTATGGAATTTGAAATGTGACAAGAGTTTTCCTCTGTTAAAGAAGGGGAAAGAGTGCCCACCCAGGCTTTCCAAGGTGAGAAACAAAAGGTGACTTTTCAATATGAGATTTTTTTTTTTTGGTACCGGGAATCGAGCTCGGGTACCTTGGGCTTGCGCAGCAGGAGGCGATACCGCGGAGCTAAATCCCCGGCCCTCAATATGAGATATTTTTCAGGAGCTTAAAAAAATGAAGAAGTTGTACCATGCCATCTCTAGGAATGATGATCACTTAGATCTCTGAGAAAGAGGTCCAGAAGGGTTTACCACAAATGCAGGCAAATAGAAGTTGTCAACGCAAGAAAGTCCCAAGGGAAAAGTAACAATTTGGGTGAAAGCTCTCATTAAAAGTGTATCAACCAATTACCCTAGTCTAGCAATTGCAAATTGTTACACATGTATTGAAATGTCACAGTATACTCATAAATATGTAGTTATTATGTCTTAATTAAAAATGAAAATATATTTTTTAAAGGAGGGTATCAAAACATTCCTAGTATATCATTTTTTCTTCATAGAGCTAATATGCCATTGTACAGGTTGAAATAATCTTGATTGCTGACTAAGAAACCTCATGGAATTAAAGCTCCTGTGAATAGTGCAGCTATAATAAATATCCCGAGTTTGAAAGATAGTGACATTTCTGATCCCCCTAACAGGTCGGCACTGTTGATGGCATGGTAGGATTGCAGGCTGACTTGTTGATCTGTGAGGCTCTTTGAAATGTATTTTTAAGGCTGCTTTCTCCCTAATTTTAAACACTTGACCTTTGAGTCTGATATTCTTCACTATTATTAGATTAGATGATTAGTTATTAAATATACTGTCCCCAGTAAATAGGTAATTGTATAATGCAATGGCCCTCAGCTTTTCCAGGCCATGTTCCCATGACATTTAGAGTTAGAACACGGAGTCCTTTTGTAGTAGAACTTTTAACTCTTTCTGTGGGTAGAAGAATGTACAGCAATTTCCCTGGGTCTCACATGCAAGCAGACTGAATGGAGAGCAGTCTCAAATGTAGAGTACCATGGGTCTTTGAGAGCTATCACAAAATTTTTATTACTTTTATGCCCACATAATAAGGGCAAATAATACATAAACTAACATCTTCCCTGTGATAAGCTGGGCATCACGAATGCTATCTAGTCCTTACTAGACTTTATGTTGGGTATTTGAGAAAAGCTTATAGTGCTGTTTTGCAACCAAAAGCACAAAGGTGTTGAAGTTTTAAATATCTCTGGTGCTTTTTGCCAAATTCTGCCCAGCATGAAGAGGTGGGATGGATAGAGGAGGGGGGATGGAGGAAGAGGCAGGACCTAGCATATTTTGGTCCCTTAACATGTGCCAACCACTGTGCTAGGCATTATACCTACACAGACTTCTCAGCTCATCTCCCAAATAAGAATGAAGTTTGCATGTAGTAGCCCTCATTTTGCATTTAAGGAACTTTAGGCTCAGTAAAGCTCAACTTGCCCAAAAGAAACAACCAGGGTATTGAATGAGGAGTTAAACTCAAGAGTCAGTTTCAATCCCCAAGTCTTTGTTCTCTCCTGTATCTCACACAGTGTTCCTTTTATTAAGTGCCTATTATGTGTAGATGTTGTGTTATGATGACATAAGACAGGGAGGTGGTCAGAAAAAAACCTAGGTATCAATTATCCATTTTTTTTCAATTGATGTTTGTGATTGAGTGCCTATTGTGTTCCCAGCAGCACACTGTGAAGGATATGAAGTATTGAGACATAATGATCTCCTCTCAAATTAGAGGTTGCAATCTATTTGAGAAGGCAAAGGAACACAAGTGAAGAAAAATTCTAAGTTGGGTGCTGTGAGCTGTAACTCCAAAATTTCCCAGTGGTAGAGGTAAGTGGGGTCTGGAGATGATGACTCAACTGCAGCAAATACGATCTTATGAAATAGCCAAGATTTGGATAAAATGGGGCCTTTCATATATGGAACAGGGGAAGATCTGAGCCAAGCCATGATGTTGTGCTGCAGAGGGGAGAGATGTTTGGCTGGGGAGGAAGAGGTGACAGCCCAATTCGTACCCTTGCTCTGCTCTGGATTGCTCCCCTGTGCTCCTCTTTATTGCTTTTACTACACTGAGTTCATCAATGGCTGATACATACATGTCTATCTTCACTTGTATGCTCTTAGAGAACAGGGTTACATCTATTTATTTTTTTCTTCGAAATGCTTAAAGCAGTGCAGAGTGCCTTTTTGGTGCTCAGTAAATGCTTGGGAAATGCATGCATGGTTGATTGGTGCAGAGGCAAGAAAAATGGTGAGCCAGATACCATAGTAAAAAGTTCTCGGTTGAGTTTGTAATAGGACAAAAGTAGTATTTAAAAATGGATTAGGATGGTGAGAAGCTGGGAAAATTGAGCAAATAGGAGTATGCTTAAGTAAAAGTGACAGTTGGGGACAATGAAAAGTTAGAAGTCAGAGTGGAGAGCAACAGTAGATTTTGGGTAGAAGTGTGGTCAGAATGGGAGTCTTATAGGAAGAAATACAGGATACAGGGAAAAGGATAATGCTTTAGGGAATAAATAACTTACTTTTGGGCAAGGTGAAGAATTTTTAAATGAGTTTAAATGATTATATTGAATGTCAAATGTTAAGAGGGGCTTTGAGGGTGGTTTTGAGTGTTTTAAAGGGGGCTAGCAGAAAGAATTTGGATGGCTGGGGAGACCCAAGCTTCTACTTGTTGGAGTCAGAGTCCAATGTGTCAGGAGGTGAACAGTTGCTGCACAAACTACTAGAGTTTATGATTCTGCCTGGAAGCCACAGGAAACAATTGAGATATGAAATGATCCACCTGATTGAAATCACCATGAGATTTTCTAAGGCCTTGGTGTGTGATTTCAATCTCCAATTAATCAAATTAAATTAATTTTTTAAATGTCTTGGTGGTGGGTGCGTCTCAGATAAAGATTTTTGTCCTAGTTGAATTGACCTTCTCATGTGCACACACACACACATACATTTCTAGCGATACTGAATGGTTTTATATTATCAGAGGATTCTTGCATTCGGCATACAACTAAAATAATGGTTAGTGTCTTTATCACAGGACACCACATCTCCTTACTGACAAAGAACACAAGCCACAGGGACCTTGATTCTCCTAAAGCTAAGACTAAACCATGACGCAGAACTCTGGACATCAGTCACTTCTTCTGGTCACAAGGCCATTCCCTACGTGAACAAAAAGATAAGACCCTAAATGCCGCTTTCCTAGTCACCTGGTCAACTTGATGGATAGAGGACTCTGTGTTTTATGAGATGCGTGCAGATTTTTACAGTGAGCTCCCCAAATAAAGGCACAAACATTGTCCCTTCACATTTATTTGTTATGATAGTTACAGGACCACCCGGGGGTACAGAATGCACATGGCCTGGGTCTTGCCCATTTTCATAAGCATCATGGAGCACAGTTAGCGCAAATCCTACAAAGACCACTTGGCGTATTTACAGAGCTCAGCCCAGCACTGGTGCATCAGGATGCTTAAGGTTTGGGCAACAGGTTCCCTACTGACAAATAGCATAATTAGGCCTAACGTCTTAAGTGGGCATATTAGCTCAGGGTTTTAACAGTGTGTGACCCTTGGCGTGCACGGTAACAGCCTAATCTCAGGTGGGAGCCGTCCAGTTTCACTCGAACACAGGCGCTGCTCGTCCACCCGCAGATAAAGCTGGGAATGGTTTTATTTATATCATCCTTGCTAGTCATGCAGTCTGTGTGCAAACAAAACAGCATTATTCTTATCTCCTCTGAAAGTTTAATTCATTAGCAATTAAAAGCTGGTGTAGGAAAAGGGCCAGGCACCAGAAAGAGGCCCTTCCTAGCCCAGCAGACCCCGACAGCCATTTTGGGGACAACTCCTGCGGATAACAGTACCACCACGATTTTTGGATTGCTGCACGGCCTTTTTTTTTTTTTTTTTTTTTTCTACGGTCTTGTTTTTAATAAATAGTTTACCCCTGTAAGGATTATCCCACTGCAATTAAATAAGATAATGTAGCCAACAATCACTTCAAAAGCACCCTGTTGAAACTTGCTGTCCTCAGGCTCCTGCTAGCACCCATTTCTTTCTTTCTTTTTTTTTGGTACCGGGTATCGAACTTGGGTCCTTGCGCCTGCACAGCAGGCGGCGAAACTACTGAGCTAAATCCCCGGCCCGGCAGCACCCATTTCTGCCTCCTGCTCCCTGTCCCCTGCCCTGCCTGGCTTGCTGCTGGGGAGGCTGCCTCTGGGTCCCTGCAGTGGCAGAGTACTTAGGAGGAAAATGATCCTAAAGCTGACGGAGTGAGTTCTATTTGGACCACGGATGGTTCTGTCCATTTCTTTGTTCTCTTAAGGTCAGAGAATTTAAGAATAGCTGCCTGGGCTGTCCCATCAAAAAGTCGTGGTCCGGACAAGAGGTTAGTAATGGGGAAGCCGGGGAGTTCCTGTACAGGGAGTCGGTCGGGCAGATGGGAAGCCTTGATACCTTCTCCTCAACTTTCTTGTAACTCTAAAACAGCTCTAAAATATAGTCTACTATTAAAAAGAAGACAAAAAATCAGGCTCACCCCATGGTTCCAGAGAGTGAGAAGCCAGGATTTTTTTTTTTTTTTTTGGCACCGGGGCTGGAACTCAGGACCTCGTGCTTGCCAGGTAGGTGCCGCGCCACTGAGCTACACCCCGCTGGCCCCCAAGATTTATTTTTAAAAGACAATTTTTATTTTCTGTAAGTGTTTGAATGGGAGGAGGGTCTGAGATTTGGAGCGTTACACCTGCAGTGGGGAATTAGAAACAAAAAAAAAAATCTGTTTCTTCATGTTCTGGGAGCCCTCAAGCACTGGTAGAGTAGAAATGATCCTTACCCAAATGAAGGGTCTCTACAGTTAACAACAGATGCATTTTGTTTGAACCTGTAGCCGACAATACATCCATTCATCTGTCTGACATTGTGTGGCTCAACTTGTTACTGAAATATTTTTCTTTCAGTTGCTTAATTTAACATCGGTCAGCTTCAGTACTGTAGAAAGAATTTGTACTAAAAGCAATAAACTGTTTTTGAAATAAGTTGAATCTAAAAGAAATAAGATTAATATAGCAATAATCTATTTTTAGGGCTAGTGGGGACTTGAGTTATTATTCAATAGAAACTCTGCCCACTCCTAAGTAGGCATGAAACAGTTAAATAATAAAGCCCCAGCAAGGCAGGTAGTGGAAGTTTTAATCCCAGCTGCTGCCCCTGGGGGTAAGAGGAAGAGATATTTGATAGTCTAAAGCAGAAAGTAAATATAGAGTAAATTACTTCCATGTAATTGGGGAGATTATTTCAAGTAGATTGCAACTTAGAAATGGATCACCTCTTTTCAAAACCCAGGGTGACTTGTAAATCTCCCATCCTGGCTTCAAGGTGGCACCAAGAGAAAGAGCGATTCCTGCCTTTCCAGGGCAGCTACAGCTGATAGATACGTTTTGTAAAGTCAAAGCTAAACATCCTTAGTACTTGCATTACTCAGATCTGTGCAGTAGTTGTTAGGAACAGCAATACACAAGAGACAAGAATGTGGCCAACAGAAAGATACCACCTTAACATTCTGGACTTTAGGCCCTGTTAGGCAGAAAACAGAAAACTCTTTGGAATTCATAGAATCGCCCTCATTTAAGGAAATAGTCAATTTGATTTGAAATGGAGTGGAAAAGCCTGGGAAGGAATCTGTGTGAGACAACGACAAGAATGAATATACACTTTTCATACAATGAGTTGATTTTTCCAGTAACTTCTATTCTTCTATTCAGGAATTCTTTCTTAATGCCAGGATGAATATGCCCTGGTCTAGTTTGCACATGACAGTCTTCAGAAAATGTGTCCTCTTTTCCTAAGTGTACAGATTCTAGAACCAGGAAAGCCTTTGCTCTCATTTCTCACCTCTCTGAATTTGAGCAAGTTGCCTTCGCTCTCTCAGACTTTATTTCTCGTTTGTGAAATGGGGATAATAACAGTACTTGCCTCGCAGGCAAAATGTTGTGAGATCTCAAGGAGAAAATGCCTGTAAAGCACTTGGCACTAAGGTCTTTTTATGATTATGATGATAATCACACATAATAAATTATTTCTCACATGACATGATGTTTAGCTGTTCTATTTTTCTTTAAGTTTATTCAGCGTGTAGCACCCAGAGAGGAACAAAACATTCCAGATATAGCCTGATAGTGCAAAGTAGGCTACTATCTCTTTTGGTCTAAGTTTTAAACTTTGATTGCTACAATCTAAGATTAGTTAGTTGTTCTCCTTATGGTTCTTTGGAGGGTTAGGGTACGGATGACTAATGCAATCAAATTGCCCAGTAAAATCTCTCTCTTTCTTTTGTACTTTGCTATTTTCTTTTAGACTTTAGTGTAGAAGCTTATATTTATCTCACTACATGTGATCTTTCAAAAATTATTTCTTCTTTCAAACTATTGTAATCCGTCTATTCACATCTATTCATTCATTCTAGAAACTTAAAAAAATATAGGCATCATAGGGAGACACAGTACCAGTTGTAGTGTTTTGAGATTTTTTTTTTTGGTACTGGGGATCAAACTCGGGTCCTTGTGCTTGCAAGGCAGATGCCAGAACCACTGAGCTAAATCCCCAGACCTGTATTTTGAGATTTAAAAAAAAAACTTATTGGAGTTTCAATAGGGCACCATTTTTACACCTTCGTCTAAATTGTTGTGAACATATTTGGACCACACAGAGGTAAAGGCATGGCCGAAAGGAAAGGATATTTTTTAGAATCTTCTCTCCAGGCTGACCAGTACACTTAGGGCAGTGCAGTTTAATTATTATGAATTCCTCTTGTATGGTATCATTTGAAAAACAAATTATTTCTCATCTTGACCAGCAGGAAATCTGGAGACCTCCTCAGAATCCTTCAAGATTCTCTATTCCATCTACTCACCTAATTCAACACTCCTGTTAAAATAAAAAGATGAAGTCCATGTGATGTCTTTTCTCATTGACATCAAGCTGGCTTGTTTTCTAAATGGCTCATAGGACATGTTTTCATAAACTGTTGTAGAATTTTGAGGAATTTAAATACAGTGATCAGAGCCTAGAGTATAACAGCTGTTTGACATGCTCATCCCACCAACGGTGGCATGGTGAGGACTCCTATAGAACATTTGTTCTACGTTTTACTTAGCTTTCTATATGTATTTCTCCCTTCTTGGGCCCCTTGTGGTCCGGGGAATGGTATTATTTATCTTTTATAATTCCAATCACTGTGCATGACACATCATGGTGATCCTTAATTGCTTTTTCAGTTAATGTACTAAAGGTTTGTTTGTAAATCTAATGCTAGCCTAATACTATTTAAGAGGAAAAAATACTTACCCCCTTTATGTCCAAGGGTATGACAAGCAGAGATATCTATAGGTCTTAGGGTATCCCTAGAAACTTTTAGAAGACTTAGGAGAGGTGTATCCTTAAACTGTATGAAATTACCAAATGTTTAGCAATGGAGTCTAATGAATGAGAAGCAGTGACATGGTTTTTTCAAACTTTGGAAAGTTAGGGATCATTTTTTCCTCCTTTGGCATTATTAAGATTTGGAATTCTAAGGGGGAAATTGTATGTTTAAAAAAACTGTTAACATATTCTGTTCTTTGCAAAGACTTCCCTTCCTTGAATTTGTTCAGGGTAAGACATTGCTTCCATGGCCTTGTTGAAGGTAAGTGTTACCTCTTTATATTTATATTTCCAATGTCCAGCACAGTGCTTGCTGGAGAGGAAGAACTCAATAAATTTTTGTTGAATGAATAAAGGATGTTTTTAAAAGGCTTTGTAGACTGTGACACCTTGTACAAATGAAAAGATGTTGGGGATGATTGGATATGAGGTTCGGAAATAGAAGTGAAATTCTTTTCTTTCTCACACATGCACACATTTTTCTCTTGAATACTGGCTGCATTTCTTTTAAGTGGGAAAAATACTAAGATATTGGGTTACTTTAAAAAATTTAAATTAAACTGTGCTTGCCCATTTTGCTCTTCTAGCTTTGGTTGGCTAGCATCTATTTGTATACTTAGTATTATTTCCTATGTTTATCTCTATTGGGACTATTGGTCTGCCATATAACCTTGACTTAGACTTTCCAACTGATAGACTGCCAGGATCTCAAGGATGCATTTTTTAGAAATCAGCTTCTTTGAAAGCACTTAAACCAGAAGTCAAATGACATGATGTAAACCAATAGTTTCTCAATGAAGAAATAAAAAGCCTCAATAATGACAAATAAAGAATCTAACCTATTGACACCAATTTGGCTACACTGTATTGATTCCTACAAAAAGATTATGAAAGAGAGCTCTACATATACTCTACTGGTCTGATTACAAGTGCACTTCTCAGTAAGGACAGAAATAGTAAGGCATACAAGAGTTTGCTTTAAAATATCACGATATTAATCATGCCTCACTGATCCAAGTATTTCCCTTCATTCAGGTGAGTCCAGCATGTTGATGGCAGCAAACAATGACCTGAAAAAAGCTGGTACTGCTGCTTACCCAGTAACAGTGATTAGTAGGGTGTAGGAAGAGATCAAAATCCCAAAACATTCTTACAAATATCTCAGTTTCTTGCCTAGGGCTTCAGAGTCTTTAGAGATATCTTTCAGATTCAGTTTTTGGTAGATGAAGTGGTGTGTTGGGTGGGGTAGATGAGGCTGGTGCTCTCCATTTCACCCAAGTTAGGCCAGGAGTCCCCTGAAAAGCCAAGGCAGTTCTACGTATGCCAGCCTCCTCCCAGCTCAGTAGGACATGACAAGGACTACACTGTGTAGCATTCATTTTTTATGAAAATTTGGAAAATCCAAAATTCCTACATAGAGGAATTTACAGTGGCAATTTACAAGACTGAAGGCCTCATCTTGAAGCCGCTTTGCCTAGCAAGTACTAAGATTTTATTTCATTTGAATGCCTTTATATTGATATATTTTGGGATTTTTAATAAGCATCTTGAATAGAGCCAATACATAGTGAAATAGGGAAAGAATCTCAAGACTTCAGACTTACCTTTTTGAGGTAAGGACTTTCTTCATATATTATATATCTTATCTCCTTATAATCTTCAGGAATATGAATGTATCTCCTAGATTACCTTTCTCATTACGTTAGAAAGTCTGTATCTTTCTGAATAAATAGAATTGTCAGACAGCATCCCTCCAAGCCTTTCATGTTCCATCTAATTTCGAAATCACTTGCGTTTATAGCATATACTATCACTAGTTGCCTAGGGCTAAAAGAAAACTATAATGAAAATAATATTATATTTGGAGAATATATTTATATTAAATATATAATATTATTTATATTAAATATAGAATATATTTGGAGAATGCTTTATAATTTGCAGTTAAATGAATGAAATTGCAGTTACATTTCTTGGCAAATTCATAGTTACATCACATTATCTCATAGAATTTTACAACTTGCTGTCAGGATAGGTAATATTATTCCTATTTCACAGATAGGAAATTGAGCCTCAGAGAAGACAATGACTGATGTTAGGTCAGCTGGATAGTATACAATTAGACCTGGGATCAGGTCTTCCATTCCCAGTCCTTCGAAGTGACACATGCATTCAGATGGCCTCCTGGATGGCTTTCACATATACCTTGGAAGTTGGGGCTTACAACAGATTTGTTAATGTCAAATCACTTGGGTTCTAACCTTTGTGATTCCCTTGGAAATATTACCTTTTAAGTTATGAAGGGACATCTACTTGTTGAGTGACAATTTTCTCCTGGGAAAGGTACTCCTGAGTCGGTCTAGCTCCGTCCTTACCTACCACCTTGAACCTGGACCTCAACATTTTTGATATGGCTTGTCTTTCTTCTCTGTTGCTTGCCATTGCATTTCTCCAGGGAAAGCATGACTCTAATATTGAAAAAAACTCTGTTTTCTCATATCTGATTATGCTATAAACATAGCATAATCAGATTATGGCACATTCTGGACACATTATCAAATTTTCTAGCTCTTTAGTTTGATCATCTTTGATTTGATCTCTGTGAGCCTCTGTTCCTTTATTTTTTTTGGTACTGGGGATCGAACTCGGGTCCTTGCCCTTGCGCAGCAGACGGTGAAACCACTGAGCTAAATCCCCGGCCTGTGTTCCTTTATTAACATCATCACATTAAGAGATGTGGAGACTCATGCTATACTTCTCTGAAGACAGATACAGTAGGTATCCATTCAATCTCTGCTTTAATGGTGGTCTTTAAAAGTTAAATTAGTTAAAATAAGGTTATTAGGGTGAGTCCCCATCCTATAGGACCAGTGTCCTTATAAGAAGGGTTGGGATTTAGCTCAGTGGTTTCATTGCCTTCTGTGCAAGCGCAAGGACCCAAATTCAATCCCTGGTACCAAAAAAAAAAAAAAAAGAAGAAGAGGAAGAGGTACCAGAAGAGTGTGGACAAAGGAAAGGCCATATGAGGACACAGGGTGAAGGCAGCCTCCTGAAAGCCAGAGAGTGAAGCCTAAGAAGACACCAAGTCTTTCAGCACCTTGGCTCGGACCTCAGCCACCAGAACTGTGAGGAATTAAATCTTGCCATTAAGCTGCCCTGACTGTGATACTGTTATGGCAGCCTTAGCTAATACAGGAGACAAAGGTATATGAGGTTGAAGCCGAGGAGATAAGTGAAGCCATCTGGCCAGCAATTCAGGGTGGGAGGAGAAGAGGGCCATGGAAGAGAAACTCTTGGAAAGTAAACATGGAAAGAAAGGCTGTGAATAACACCGAGCGAAAAATGAATGGAGTGTAGAGTGAAAGACCAGGAAAGAAAGAGCTTGTTGCTTCTTTTAGTTTGGGTTCTAAATCCTTTAATCCTGTGTTCACTTTTGTGAAGCTGTATTCAGCTTTTAAACTGTCTCCTTGCATGCCTGATGAACCAAGTTATGAAAGTATGGGCCTTGCATCTGAAGATGGGACATTACAACCCTCGAAGGTAGAGTTAGGGGTCTGTATTAGGGCCACTGAATTCATCTCAGAATTTACTTGGATAATATCTCAAAATTGCCTCAACGCAGACACACAATTTGATTTCATTATAGATCTGTGGTGGGATATCATCACATATTCAGAAAATAAACAAGGAAAAATAATAAAATAAGCCAAACCTACATGACTCCCCAGGTGATGCTGATGTGCATACTGACTGCCATACACTACTCCAGATAAAAAGAAAACTGAATTTTTTCTACATGCTTGGAAACAATGCCAGGCAGTTATATATTTCAAAATTTATAGAAAATTGATATTTTCTTCTTAGAGGGGATTATTTTATAAGCTCAATAAATATAGCCTAACTTTTCTGTTCTTATTACCATATTATGTTCAATAATACAGTAATTTTGAAAATGGCAGTTGGCCAAGTTACCTTTTGGGAAGTTTATGTTCCTTCTCCCAGCAGTGGCCTCTGCTGGCCAACAGAAACTGTTGCTCTCCTGTGTGTTTAACATGTAAGTCTGAAACATTGACCAAGACATTATTCTTTGTGATTTAGGGGAACACCCCTGTTTCATTAAATGCTCTATCTGCTGAGAATCAGGAACCATTCCTATATAATAAAGAACTATTGCTCACCAGGAAGGATACTCATCTTTGACAAGTTATGACGTAGAACTTGATAAAGGCCATCATTTTCATAAGCTCAAATAAAGCATCTCTTCTCTAGCTGTCTTCTCATCTCTGTAGATTCAAGTATGATCAAGTAGAGGAAACCAGGCACACTGGAAAGAAAGCATTGTAGATATTAGGCTGAGACACATCAGGGGTAATCAGAGGAGCCAATTTGTTTATTAAAACAGTGAATTGTGCCACTTTGGCTTGGATGTTCCAAAGAAACTCTAACATGCTTTTTATACATTTCTAGATTTTTTTTAAAAAACCACTGCTCCTTTCTTTTGGGTGAAGCAGAAAGGCAATAGGGTCTTGAGAATAAGACAGCTAGATTCTATTATTTGAGCTTTAAGGGAATGAATTAGGTTCTGACTAGGTAGGTGAAGCTGTGTACAAGGTGGTAAAAGTCACGGTGGGAAGGTATGTGTGTGGTGGGAAGGGACAGTACCCTGTTCTGAAATTCGCCATCTTTTTTATGGGTACTTATTTGACTGGTTTGTCTACTTTAGAGATGCTAAGAATACATTCCCCAGCCTCCAATTATATATTATGTAGGTGCCATGGTGTCTGATGTTCCATCTGTAATGATTCATTCTTTTGGTTTTCTTTCATTTTCTTAAAAAGGAAATTCTCTGAGTTTGTACAAAACACAAAGCTAATTTGTAAAGACCAATACAGGACACAAAGGTAGGTACTGGCTCTGCTTCCCAGGGGTTGAAAGGGATTTCAGGAGCTGGAAGAATGCTGGTTGTTTATCTGAGGGAAGAGAGGGAAAGGTATGGGGTGGAGCAGTGGAATAAGCTGAGGTATTGGTCCCTTAGGAATTCAGATGGGTCTGATTCTGTCCAGTCAGCACCAATTTAAACCCATACAATGTGTATTTGAGAGATGCTGTGATCTACAGCACTATTTCAATAGTTGAGTTGGGCAAGACTTAACAAAGCTGGAGAAGGAAAGAGTGATTAGCATTGCAACTGAAAGTGTGAGTTGTAAATCATGACATTTATTTGGGCACAGAGGCCAGATCATTAATGTTTGAGGAGCGCCTTTCAAAACGCAAATGTGAAGGGCAAAAAATGGCGTCAGGCTTCTATACCATTTCCCCAGTTTTGAAGTAAGTTAGGAGTTTGAGTTATGAAGCATTAAAAGATCATTTTGTTCGCAGATTCAATTTTCTTCTTTGTACTTAGAAAAAACCTTTTAGGGCAAAGACTAGTTGAGGTGTCCCTGGCTCCTCCATGTTTTTTTTTTTTTTTGGTACCGGGGATTGAACTCCAGTCCTTGCACTTGCGCAGCAGGCAGCGAAACCACTGAGCTAAATCCCTGGCCCAGTTCCTCCATGTTTAACACACTGGCCCCTAGTTTCTGCTGGACCTGCATTTCCATCAACTGATCTAGGAAGGAAATGATTTAGTGGCCTCTCTGGAGGGAGACAGGAGCTCCTGGCAAGCTATCAAACTGCCAGGCTGTTCTACATAAGCAGGTCTCTTTGTTTTGGCAGAGGAAAGTTATGTGGTGGTAGGTCAATGCTCAGACGTCTTGGTGAAGTTGTTAAGTGCAGGGGTGGGGGGAGTCCTAAGTACTGCTGTTGGCAGGGAGACTTATCTGCACTCACCTTCAGGATCGGCCCTGATTAAAATAAGCTCTGTAGGTGGAGTCTTGGTCTGTGAGAAGGGTACAGAGCCAGAGGACTATTCTTCTTCATGCTTCTCCTGAGGACACACAGAAGGGTGCCCTAGACAAATTACCTAGTTACTGGTTTCCCAAATAACTTTGGCTTTAGACACCTGACTCGACTCTGCAAGGGAGTGGGAAGCTGTTTTTCCTGACTTTGCATCTTGACTTTCATGTCGCTACATGCACATTCAGCCCACAAATTTCTGTTATCTAATCAGGTGCATCAGTCCATGGTAGAGAGGAGAGGGGAGGAACGCCCCTCTGACTCAGATTTTGCACAAACAAAACTCAGCCTTGTTAGTGAAGGCAGGGAAGAGCACCCACGGCTTCTTTGATCAGATCTTTCCCCGAACAACCTGCGGGGCAGTGCAAGTGGGTGAGGAGTTTTTATGGCAAGATAAGCAATGCGAAGCCCCGGTTTGGTATGCTAAATAAAATTAAAATGTCAATATTTACACATGACCTTCAAGGCTCTTACACTCTTGTTTCTTAGTATTCAGCGCAGACTGCGTTTTCTGTAGTCCGTTACCAACAGCTTGGAAATTCAGTTAGAGGACATAACCCAAATGTTCTCCAAATGTCTCTTCCAAATGGCCATCTTGAAGGTGCTGTTTTAAGGCATGCAACCTTTCCGCTCTGAGAGGGAGCTGTTGCCCTGCCTATCCTATGGCCAGGTAGGGGGATTCCCCAAGGACTAAATGTACTGATGGTAAAGATAGTGCCACGCAGCACACTTTAATTTGTTGATAACAAAAGTGCAAGAGGCCTTTCTACAGACTTTTGGAAGGCTTAATATTGTGTATTGCACATTCACCCCTGCTTGTGTGCTGACACAAACAAATAAACGCGATCATAACGGTTGAAATGTAGTTAGAAACACAATTGAGAACATCTGTATTGTAAGCAGAAATAAATTAGAAATACTGAAGTGTTTTGTAGCTGTGAAAACGAAGGAATAAAAAAAATAACCCACAGTACCTGGATTAAGCGGTTATAAATAATGTATAAAGCAAAAATCTCATTACCCCCTGTGTAAACTCCCCCCCAATGAAATATATTTTATGAATGTAGTAACACTGTAATAACCAAAGCATTTGTTTTTCCCCACAAACTTTCCATTTCATAACTGTGAGATTGTTTGGATTTACAAGCTCAGGCCAAAACATCCCTGAGTTCACCGGATTTAGTCTCTTCTTTGTGACCTTCAGCTCCAGGACTCTGGGTAGCTATGCACTCCGCTATTCATCAGAATGCTGCTTTGCACATGTGAAAGTTTGCCCCAATACAGCTACATAAAAACAAACAGAGGTGAAATACAAATCCTCCCAGCCTGGAGGAAAAGGCTTTGAGACTCCTACATCAGAGATACACAGAAGCACTGCTCCCCCTGCCCAGGTCAGCAGCACCTGAGCGCTTTCTGGAGTGCAGGCTGCTGGCTATAGAATTGATCATGGTGCTGCTATTCCTCTAGGCAAAGTGACAGCTGCCAAATTAGTGTGCTTTGTCCAATTGGACTATGGGGCCATCACTGGGATGACCAGAAGTTGTTCCTGGGCATAGCCAGAAACAGAGGAATGTGATTTGATTCTCTGCATGTCCTGCTCATTTCTGCAGCCTGTGGCCCTCTTCAGTTTCTTGGTTCTTTTTTCTACTATACGCCCATGGTCAGGCTCTAGGACATCATGGAACTTTGCAGCATTCTGTAGGGTGAACCATGAGTCTGGAGTCCTGCCAGTTATGAAACCTACTTCTCTTGGGCTAGGCAGGGTGAGCACAAGATCTTCAAGATATACTAGGGCAAGAAGCAAAGTGTACAGAGCTGGCTCAGTGACATTTTTTACATAATAGGAGCCATCGTATGCCTAAGCATCTCCTATTTTAAATACCTAATGATTCTTTCTAAGCTTTAATCCGTGAATTAGTGTATGTCCCATCTGGCTTTTCTGAGGTCCTTGGAATGGTTCCTAAGAGAACCACAGAGATCTACACAGATAATGCAGGTGCTGCTCTTACTTGAGTGACTGGGCCCAGGTCTATTTCTGCCCAGGCCTGTGGGGATCACAGCAGTGCCTAAGCAACTGAGCAGAATGATCCCATTAGATCCCCTTCAACTATGACTCACTCTTGAAAACCTAGTCAGAAGCTTGTGATCACTCCTCATTTTTCTATGTAACTATGGCATAGTGGGGGGAAGGTGACCAGAATGTGAGTCAGAAGACTTGTTCGTTATCTCTGTCTTCCTCTCTCACTGCCTGGGTGACTTCAGACAAGTCGATCTCTGAACCTGGAGAATGGAGAGGGTGATACTTTATATATTTTTAGTAGGACCTAAATAAGGTAATCCAATAAAAGGACTTTATATGGTTTAAAGTATTGAATGGTGTGATGTTATTATTAAAAAGAAATTATCTTACCTATGTTACAGTATGCTTTGAGGATCAAATTACACAATATGTGAAGAGGGCTTTGAAAAGCATGAAGAGCTAAACAATGCACAGTGCATCACTACCCTTGATGTAATGTAGCAGCTACATTGACTGTGGTCACTTGTCCTTACACACAGCATAGTCCCAGGGCTATAACCCAGGCTACAGAGGGTGGAGATGCCAGGTTTGGTGTTACCTTTTGCCAATCTGGTTTTGTTGTGTGCACCTCAAACATTTTGGGATCCTCGCCTCATTCCTTTTGCTTCAAATATGCAGAGGCAAATCATCTCCTAATATAATTGTTGGAAAAACATAATTGAAATGGATTCAAAAGATAGCTTTGAACGACAAAGTTTTATGAAGGACATACATTGTGCACGAACACTTTCAGCAGGGAATCGGCACACCTCCACCTACCCCTAGGATCTCCAGCTGATGGTGTAACAGGAGCCTATTGAATCAGGACAAGGTGATGGTTCTGCTCCTGTAGCAATCTAGGTCTCAGAGTCTGGGATGCAGGCAGGGTATAAAGAGCAGATTGCATATTTAGGAGAAAGGTTAAGCTCCAAGGTTTTGGACATGAGTGTTTGTTTAGATGCATTTTTAAAAAGCTCTTGAATTTACCTGATGAGTTTTTTTTTGTGTCCTTGTGATGGTTGTAGCCCATTCCAGGTTACGAAGAATAAATTTAGCAACACAAAAGAGGTCATCTTTCTCTCAGATGCTCCACTTCCTCTGCTGCCCCTTCTAGCTTTCTCCTCTTCATTCATTTGGCAACTCTTGAGGCTGTGTTTCTGATCATCGTCAGTGTAAATGCAGTGGTAGGTGGTTTTAGACATGGTTTGAAACTCTTATAGGAGAGTTGTGGAAAGATAAATGTTTCCTGAAAAGCCCTAATAGAAATTAAGAGAACCTTTTACTTATTTATGATTTATAACAACATTTTATTTTGAACTAATCTTAGATTTACAAAAAGTTGTGAATATACTAGTTTCTTTATATCCCTCACCCTGCTTCCATTTGTTTACTCTCTCCCTTCTTCAGAATGTAGTTACAGGGCTGGGGATTTAACTCAGTGGTTTCGCCGCCTGCTGCACAAGTGCAAAGGCTCAAGTTCGATCCCTGGTACTAAAAAAAAAAAAATGTAGTTACAAAGAGTAGGAAATTAACATTGGTGTCATATTATTACAAACTAGGCTGTGGACCTCATTCAAAATTGACAAATTGTTGGCAAATATCATTTTCTTGTCCAGGACCCCATGCTGCATTTAGTTGTTAATTCTCCCTGTGTGTGTCCAGTCTGTGACTCCTCCTCATTCTCCTTGTCCTTTATAACTTTGGTTCTTTGTGAAGGGTTCTGATCACTACTTTGGCAGAAGGTCCTTTAATTTAGGTTTATCTAATGTTTTCATGGCTGAGGTGAAGTTGTGCTGCAATGACAAAAATACTATAGAAATGATCCTGCTTCTTGTGAGGACATCCTATCAAGGGACTCAGAAGGTTGATGTCTTATCCCTGGGGATGCTTACCTTGGTCACTTGGGTAAGTTGCTTTCTGGTGGTCTCTCCACTATATTTTGCCTTTCCCTTTGTAACTGATAAGAAACTTGGAGGGAGATATATTGAGTTCATTCAAATCCTCCATCCTTTTGGAATTTCATCTTTTCATACAGTTGCATAGTACTTCATTATGTGGACGTATCAGTTTATTCAAACACTCTCCAATGTGTGGGTATTTAAATTGTTTCTAGTGTTTTGCAGTTACAAACAATGCAGCAATAAAGAAGCTCATGCACATGTAATCTTGTATATAAATACAAAATTGGAGGTACATACCCTAGCAGTGGGAGTCCTCGGTCAAAAATAAAACACACATATAATTTTGTTATAGACTGCCTAATGTTCCTATAGAAGGGTTATACTGTACCAACTTACATTTGTACCAAGAATGCATGGAAGTGTCTATTTCCTCATAGCTTCACCAGTAAGCCTGACCAACAGAATGCATTACTATATGTACATATATTTATATTTTCACATGTTTGAAGGCAGTTTTTAATCAGCATTTAGGGTTTATCCCTTTATTTTTAAGATTTCCTTATGTATGAGGAATATTAATACTTTTTTTCTAATATGTGCCTTAAATATTTTCTTGTGGTGTTTCAGTCATTCTTTGATTTTGCTTATAATGCTTTTTGTCCTGAAAAAATGATTTTAAAGCATAGTTGTAATGCTTTTTCCTTACCAAAGTTAAAGAATAATTTAGTGTGCTTTTTTTCTATACTGTATGGTTTCAGTTTTTATATTTAGATCCCCAATCCATTTGGAGTTTATTCTACAGCTTGTGTGAGATATAGATCTAATTTGATCTTTTTTCCAAATGACAATTTTTTCCAATAGTTGTTCCAGACTATTTATTAAAAAGTTTATTGTTACCCCAGTGATTTGAGATGTTACTTTTCTCATACACTAAATTTCCATGTGTATTGGATCTAATTTTACACACTGTATTTCACTGCATATTTATCTAAGATATTTGTCATTTCTCTACTCATGTTCTAGCCCCACACTGTTTTAATTATCAAGGCTTTATAGAGAGTTTTAATTTATGTTGACTAGTTACCACATACAGTTTTTCCTTTTCAATGTTTTTCCACATTACCTTAACATTTTAAAAATATGAACATTAGTATTACATTTTCCAATTCTAGAAAAGGATTTGTTGGTAATTTGTTAGAATTTCATTAAACTTATAAATTAACAGTGAAAACTTATAGTTTTATAATGCTATAAATTATCCCAAGAACAGGGTATGCATTTCCACTTGTTCATAGCTTGATTAATGTCTTTCATGATTAAAATTTTCCAAGGATAGGTTTCACACTCCTTGTTAGATTAATTCATAAGTATTCATTATATTTTGACGCTATTTAATGGGTTTTCCCTATTTTATCCCATTTATTATTTATATAAAAGGTATTGGTTTTTTGTGTTAATTTTATGCCTTGTTCCTTTAGTACATTCTTATATTGTTTTAGTTCTTTTTTTAAAAATTACTGAT
This sequence comes from Heterocephalus glaber, assembly GCF_000247695.1. The sequence continues at coordinate 10,111,782 of NW_004624742.1, read as the reverse complement.
TCTGTGGGATTTTCCAGGTATATATCATATTACCTGTAATTATGTATAGTTTTACTTCTTCTTTAGTTGATCTTATGCCTCACATTAATTTCTCTTGTCTAATTGCATTGGCTAATATCTTTAATAGTAGCAGAGATTGTGGGTATTTTTGTCTTGTTCTTGGTATTAGTGGAAATGGTCCTACTGAGAAAATATTCATCATTTTGTACATATGGGACCAGTATCACCACTAATGTGTATTAAATTTTATCAAATGCTTTCTCAGTAAATTTTTTAGTCTGAGGAGATGGTTATACAATTTATTTTTTCATTTTGACGCTATTATAGACAGTAGGGTTAACAATGGCCACCCAATACATTGGGTTCAAACTGGGAAACTTGTAAATATTACCTTATATAATAAGGTTTTGAGGGTAAGTTAAAATTACAGCTCATTAGTTGATGATATTATCCTGCCAGGTGGGCCCTAAATCCTATTGCAAGTGTCTTTACAAGAGAGAGATGGAATGAGATTAGACATACCCATAAAGGAGAAAGTAACAGGCAATGAAGGCAGCCAAAAGAACACTGGCTAGGAACAAAGGAGCATTTTCGGTCATAGAAGCTAGAAGAGGCAAGGGATGGATTCCTCCCCAGAGCTAATGAAGGAGTTGTGACCCTGTGGATACCTTGATTTTATTCAGAGTTTTTGCCTAAAGAATCATGACAGTATAAATTCCTTCTTTGAAAAAAAATCCTTTTGTTTCAAGTCGTATTTTGACATAATTTGTTACAGTGGCTACGAAAAACTAATGTTATTTTTTAGTACTGTGTAGTGGGATGCAGTGTAACGAATACCTAAAAATGTGGAAGTGGCTTTGGAATTGGATAATAGGTGCAAGCTGAAAGAATTTTAAGGTATATGATAAAGAAAGTTTAGATTGCTTTAAATAGACTGTTGGTAGAAATGTGAATGTTAAAGTCACTGTAGGTGAAAACTCAGAAGAAAATGAGGAACATGGTATTGGACAGTCAAAGAAAAATGAACCTTGTTATCTAATGGTAGAAAAGTTAGGTGATTGTGTGTAAGGCAGAACTTGAGAAGCTGAACTTAGATATTTCACTGGAGAGATTGCCAAACAAGGCATTAAAGGTGAAGTTTGATTCCTTCTTGCTGCTTTTAGTAAAATACAGACAGAAGATAAATTGAAGGGGAAGAAATAAGCAAAAGGAAACCAGCCTTAATTTGGGAAATCTTTAGCATATCCAGATTGCAAATGTTGCTTAAAATGAAGAGGTTCATTATAAAGATATCGTGCTCTGGAGATAAGGCCAAATATTAGCTAGACAACATCTTGCTAGGGTTGAAGAGATTAGGTGTATGACTCATGTGTCCACTCAACTATCCTAGCAGAATCCAGCAATAGAGATAGTATTATCCAGGAAAGATCTGGGAAAGACCCTTTTGTCTTAGGTGTGGATGCTCAAGGGATGCAGGGGAGACCCTCAAGATTTTTGAAGATGTGATAAGCAGTAGAAGCACTCCTATCTTGGACTGAAAGGGTCAGGAAGAGGAGAAAATGAAAGTAGATTGTTGGACTAGGAAAATTATACAGACAAGAAACAGGTTGATAAAACTCCTCACCTGCGAGCACATTCTAACCCTCAAGTGAAAGGATGGTGCTGAGGCTGGGTCCACAGGAGGAGGCAGAGCTGAAGGTAGAGAGGGTGGTCAGGGAACCACAGAGGATTATCCCCAGGCCTCAGAAATCCAAAGAATTTCCTGGGTGGACTTTGAAAGTGCTTTGTACTAGCAACCAAGTTCTTTCCTCTATATTATCCCTTTTGTAACGAAAATATCTATTACTCTTATTTTATTCTTATCTCAGCATCATATTTTGGAAGCAGATAAATATTTCTTAGTTTCACACATCCACAGGTTGAGAGAAATTTTTGTTCCAGGATAGATCTTACCCAGAGCCTCACATATACCTAATTTTAGTAATTTAGATGATGAAATTTGGTATTTTTCAACTGATGACATTTTGGACTTGAGTTGGTGCTATAATGTGTTGAGATCTTCATGGATTTGGGGATAGAAGGAAGTATACTGCACATGTGGGATGGATGTGCAATTTTGGGTACCGGAGGGTGAATTGGAGTAAACTGATAATGCCTCCTTAAAATATGCCATGGTACTAAGCCTTGGAACACATAAGTGTAACCTTGTTTGCACAGACAAGGTCTTTGAAGATGTACTTAAGTTATGTTTCAAAATGAGGATATTATCCGGGATTATCTGGGTGGAATTTAAGTGCCATCACAAATGTATTTTTCAGAAGGAGATTAGGTGAACACAGAAAGAAGAAGCGCTATGAAAAGACTTAATGTGAAGGCCACGAGTCATAGAATGTGAAAGAATATGACAGACATGGGAAGCTAGAAGTAGGAAGAGATTTGCTCCCACAGGCTCCAAAGGGAGGACAGCCTTGTTGGCACCTTTAATCTTTTAGTTTTTGTTTTTGGTAATGGAAACCCAGGACTTTTCACCTGCTAGGCAAGTGCTCTACCACTAAGCCACATCCCCAGTGTTTTAAAAATTTTATTCTGAAGCAGGGCCTAGCTAGCTAAGGTGCCCAGGCTGGCCTTTCCTGCCTCAGCCTCCTGTGTAGCTAGGATTACTAGTGTGTGCCACCATGCCAAGCCCTTGCTGGCATTTTGATTCTGTACTTCTGACCTCTAGAATTGTGAGAGAATATATTTCTATTGATTTAAACCACTAAATTTGTGGTGAGTTTGATATTGGCCATATAAAATGAATACACAGTGACATTCCTTATTAATGGATTACCTGATCGGTATTTAATTCCTAGTATAAATCTCACTTGATCATGCGCATTTTTACCTTAATGTGTGTTGAATTACATTTGCTAATATTTTGTCTAGAATTTTATTTTTGGTACCGGGGATCGAACTCGGGTCCCTGCGCTTGCGAGGCAGGCGGCAAAACCACTGAGCTAAATCCCCGGCCCCTAAAAGTTTTGATTGATATTCATGGGTCCTGTTGCATTGTAGCTTTCTTCCCTAGTACTATCCTTTAGGTATGAGTATTGTATTTACTTCATACCAAGGATTAAACTTTTCTTTCATTTTGAATGCTGTGGAGCAATTTATGGAACACTGGGACTAAGTAGTATTTGAGGGATTGGCAACACTGCCCTGTGAAGTCATCTGCATCTGGTGATTTGCGTGCGTGCATGCATGTGTGTGTGTGCCTGTGTGAGTTCCTTAATAATTTTTCTATTTTAATATGGAAATTGGTTTAATTTATAACCCAAAGTTCAATAATTTTTTGGATATGTTTCATCTAGGTTTTGAAATTTATTTGCATAGGGGTCTGTAACTTAGACTCTTATAATTAAAAAAAAATCTTCTATCTTAATAGTATCCTCGCTTTTTTTTTGTTTTTGGATCATGTTAGATAGTAGTTTACCTATTTTGTTAACATTTTTCCCAAATCAGGATTTTAATCCTTTAATTCTTCTTTATACCTATACAACAATATAGACATATTCACTTTTCTTTTTTTCTATTCCTATTTATTGCAATATTTTATAATACATAACAGTTGTGTTTTAATCTTGCACTCTAATTCTCATCTTTACCTTGGTATTATGTAAATGTATATATCTTGAAGTGCTCACTAGTCCTTTCATTGACTTTTTCTCAGTTTCTACCTGGTTGGATGAAATTCATTCTTTTTTAGACTCTTCAAATACACCAATGTGTACAGAATTCCATAAGTTTTCATTAAAAATTATTGATATTTGAAGGATAGTTAGGCTATATAAAAATCTTTTGTTCACAATTTCTTTCATTGAGTGTTTTAAACATTTAGTTCTTTGTTGCCTTCTTTGTTGGTTTTTCCAAGCTCTGATGCCAGTTGAATTTGTTTGCTGATGTAAATTACTTGTACTTTTTGCCTGTCGGTCTTGAGGATTTTATCTTTGTTTTTGAAATCTAATAGGTTTAATAAGATATGTCTCAGTTTTGCTCATTCTAGATTAAATTCTGCAGGCATCTAGTCAGCCCTTACAAAGGGTAAATTTAGGTCTTTCTGAGAAAATTTCTTGGATTACAATTTAAGAAAGTAGTTGTATTTCCTTTGTTTTCTTTTTCTCAGGGAATAAAATAACACAAATACTATTCCTGGCTTACCTGTCTTATTTCCCCTATTCTTTGTTTGATCTACATTATATCTCTCTTTATGTTGTTTCATTTTCTTATTGTTTTTCTGCCTATTTCTTATTAAATTTTCATTTATGTCTGTTTTCCCTTGGGCACCATGTAGTAAGTTTCTTCCTTGTTTCTAAGGTAATATTTTCTTCTCACTTTTTCCTTGAGTTCAATTGACTATTTTAAAAAAATTTCTCTGTTTCTCGTCCACTTCTGTTCTTAGTATTATTTGAATTTCTAATGTGAAGTGTTTTCTCATATCCTTAAATATTTGTTAGAATATATTCAATTCAACGTGGAGAGTAAAATTGAAGTTTTCTTCTAGTTCATCTTATTTAGGGGAGAGGTTGGATTTTCCTCAATTAATTTTAATGAAAATTCATTGTCTTTTTAAAATTTTACTTTTTTGTTGTTCTGTTTGGTCATATTGGCATGACTTACATAGTCCTTGTTAAATGACATTCTTTTCTCTAAGTCTGGTAAAATTCAGGTTTTATTTGTTTTGGAGGTGGTAGAGGAGGAAGAATTCCAAATTCTTCAATTTTATCAAATTCTTTTAATTGCAGGAACTTAAATTTTTCTTTTTTTCTGCTTTATCATCCAATTGCAAAAGGACCTTTCTTTCTCCCCCTTTCCTTCCCTCTTCCTCCTGTCCTTATTCCCCCTTTCTTCCTCTTCTAGAAGTTGTGTTTGTGGAAGACTACCTTTTTAAAAATGTGCTTGCTTAGTAAGCTCTACCTGTTCCTTTCAATTGCTGTCTGGCCCCATAAGCAGGTGCTTTTCTTTTACAAAAGGCACACGCTTTGAAATACCATTCCTGAAGCTTTGCTTTAGCTAAGCTTTCTGGTACCCTGCCCACCTCTCTTAGGCCTTCTTGCCTGTGTTTCTCCTCTAGGAATGGCAATTTTTATTGATGAGCCTTTGTCTACAACTGATAGCTCTCATATGTAAACTCTGAATGCAGGTATTTTCCTAAGCATCAGCTCTGTGTATCTGACTATAATCATATGATCCCACACTCACCAAGTCAAAATTCAACAGTTTCTTCCCCTTCAAGTCTGATCTACCCTTTCCTGTCACATTCTGTTTCTTGCTGAAAAGAAACATTCTCCACTCGGGGACTCACCAGCACCATTTATATCACTACCCCCATATCCAAAGAGTACTTAGTGAATAGTTTTTGGGTGAATATTCTCATATTTTCTGGAAAAGATGAAAAAGAAATAAAGTTTCTGCCCCTTGGGGTCACCTGGCTGGCATAAGGCTGGATGGAGCACGCTTTTCCACTCAGGTGTAGGCCTCGCTAGTGGTGGGAATATTGCACAGAGTACCTATAACCTAATGAGGGATTTATAGGAATGACTACCTTATTAGAGATCATGGTCATGATGGGAGATACTGTGTTTTATCTAATAGTCTTTCACTGTACTGGCCTTATAGCCCAGTTGAGGTCATTAAGGATATTTTAAATAAATGAATGAGAAAATGAATGAGCATCTATGATACCACTTGAGGGGAAAAAAGTGTTCTGAATGGTCACTGAACTTAAGCAAGCCAACTCAAAATGTTTAAGATGTAGGAATGTTATAAAACGGAATGACATGTCCACTCAGAAAGTTCGACCAACTGGGGAATATGAAGGAATGTTCTTACCCATTTTTTGTGTGTGCTATGAACTCCTAAGTTTATACTTTAAAATGTGTAACTTAAAATGCAGACATTGTAAAGGAAACCGACATTGAAATATAATTATCAAATATTAAAAAGCATGCAACTCTGTCATATAGAAATATATATGCTTCTTTACTAATGTATTAAATAATAATATCTGGCAGCCAGGCTAATAACTACCATATTTTCAAGTAGTAGTGAATATAAACAATTTCTCATAATATCTACAACTAGTGTGCTGTGATATGAAATGTTTGTGATTTCTCTTGGTGACACAATTAAGACACCACTAATACTTCAGGAATTTCTTGCCTATGTTCAATGCTAAATTTTGGTTAAAAATTAGTAAAAATGGAGATGCATTTTTTTCCATTGAAGTGAATGGCCATGAACTCCAGGTCAAGAGCCTCCTGTTGTAAGATGCACTTGCTATTCAGGGCCTTCTGACTATAGCCATGAAGAACTGGGAGCCTAGTAGCCTATGGGTCCTCAGTTTTTAGTGACATCTGAACCAAACTGCTGTGAGTATAAATTTATCATCTTATGCTCTCTAGTTGGGACTTGCCCATGTGGAAAAAAAAAAAAAATGTTATGTGACGGCTGATTTTTGCCTTCATGTATAGAAAGACCTGTTTTACCCCGGACAAATGGACTTGCATTTTGTCAAGTTAAAGCAGATATCTGTTGGCCTCTCTCTCCAAATCCAGCCTGAAGGAATTCTCAGAGTTTTGGGCCATGGCAGGGGAGGGTGTGCAGGCAGCAGAAGAGGGCGGGAACCTGGAAAACAAATTCTACAACCTGTAGATAATAAACGAAAAGGGTAGGAACGTTCCACTAGCCGATAGAAAGAAAATGTCACAAACATGGAAACATAATAAAGCTGAGTTTGAGTCTTGGTGCCTTCCCTTCATGATTAATGATTGGTCTCAAATAGGATGGGTAAGGGAAAGTGAAGTTCCTCTTGAAGTAGCTTTAAAAATGCCACAGCTTAAAAAAAATTATTGTAACATCAATTTAAGAAAAAAAAACTCTGCTAAAATGTAAAGGTCAAGAAAGATTTGGGTGTTTTTAAATGCTGTCTTGAAGAAATTTTTATAAAGGTTAAGATGTCATGTAGTTTCAGAGTTATGGGCATAGGAGGGGGCCCGGGACAAAGCAGCCCTACCTCGGGGCCTTAGTGACTGTGACCCATGCTGACAGTGGGCAGCGGGCAGCGGGCAGATCACAGTGTGTCACCATGTCAGTGGGGGAAAGCAGACACTGCTGTCTCCCAGCGTTGAAAGCCACGGGAGCATTCACTTCCAGAGCTCTGTTCTGGCTGCACACAGGCTGTAGGTTACCCTCCCCCATGCTCCCAAACAGCAAGGCATTGCCTGCTTTCCATAGCAACACTCAGAGTCCTGCAAACCACCCAGGTGAGGGAATTTTGAGTTCCTGCGGTCTCTCTTGCCTTCTCCACTTTGGCTCTGAGAAACTCAGTCCTTTAGCAGCAGAGCCCACAAAGACAGCCACCTTGATGTGAAGATGTCCGGTGGAGAGCAGAAACCTCTGACTTCCACGTAAAAAGTATTCTGTAGATTCTGCTGTGGCTCCCGTGATTTCTTGCCTAAGAGCTCTATGAAAATGTGGTCTCAGTAGTCTAGCAGCTAACAGACTTTGAAGGAATTCTTCTGGTCCTGGCAATTCTCTGAGCATAGAGAATCAGAGTGCCTACCTACCAGGGCATCTGAGCAAGACTTTGTCTCAAGGAGCTTGGGAGTCAGTTGGTCATTACAGAGCATGACTCTCCACCAGTCCCCACCAACCCTGCACCCAAATCAACCGGAAGTAGTCCCTCTTCATGGACATTAGTGCTGAAGGATTCGAGCAGAAGAAAAGGATGGGGACTACCATTGTAGAGGGTTCTAACTCGTCTCATCCACACCTATGAAAGGAAGCAAGAGCAGCCCTGGGTAGTTATCTTACTGAGCTTTCCTGCATGATGTAGATCTTCCAGTTTCTTAGACCATCTCTCTTCCCAAAAGGTTCTTTGTGACAGTAACAGGTCTTATGTGGCAGGGCTGGATTTACAGGGAAGTGGGCTAGCTCTTTGCAGACCGTAATTTGCAGGGGCTTGTAAAACATCTCTCAGAGTTCAATTGGAATGGGTTGTTAATTGAATCTGAAACACACCATCTAGTTGACCTTTCAAGTTAACTTAAGAGGTAATTGTTGAATGCATAAACCTCACTGTTGCTGCTCAGACCATATCCCTGACATGGGGGAAATTCTTTCCTGCTTCTCTCTTCTGGTGTCTGTCCCCAACTCTTCCAGAGTCAGCTCAGTTGCCCTGACACTTCCTACTTATTTTACTGTTCGTTCTCATTCATTACTGAAAATATATTTTTGTCTATTTCCTAGAGTCAGTCTTTCCAAGTAGATTTTAAGCCCATTGAGCACAGAGATTTTCCCTGTTTCTTGAATTTCAGCTGTCAGGCCCAGGGAACTCTATCCAAGAGAGAGTCCAATAATCTGTACAAAAATACTGCATCTGTAGCATTCGTATCCCTTGTTAATGGTCTGTGTGCCAGTGATGTCCAGATGGTGGGTGCTACGTATCAGCATTTGTAGCCTTTACACAATCCAAGACCACGGCCAGGAGACCAAGGCCCAGAAGTCCCTGGGGGCTTTGTAAAGTCACATGGCTGCTTTGGGGCTGGGGCAGATTTGAACTCAGATTAATCTGCACTGGCTGTGCTCTCACCATTGATATGAACGCTCCCTTTGCTGTCTTCTGAGAGCACATCACAGAAGGACGTTGGAGGGGGAGGTTGGCTTGGAGAGGTTGGACGACCTGGTCTCAGAGGAGAAGACATTCCAAATACCATATTGGGAGATTTGTGCATTTGTTTGCATCTAGCTTTTCAGTCTCTGAAAGAGGCAGTTATCCCTAACTCATAGGGAAAATGAAAAATTCAATCCTCTGGTGGTTTGGAAAGTATCAAGGAAGGAAAGGCTACTGCATTTGAAAGTGGGCCTCAGGGCAGTGCTAGGAATTGGGGTCCTTGCTCACATTCCCAGGAGAAAGCTCTGTGTAGGCTCACCCCAGCTGTAAGCCCTTCATTCTTCTCTGGCTCCTTGTTCTTGATTTCTTTTTTTTTCTCTGGTGTGAGAAACTGAAAGTGTAAATAAGGACTAAATGTATAATAGGTAATGTGAAATAGGAAGAAAAGGGGCAAAGGGGAAGGAAGTGAGAGGGCTAGGGGAAAGGATAGAAGGGAATGGGATTAATATGAGAAAATGGAAAAATAGGAACAAAATCTTTGTAAATAGGGAGGACTGGAGGGGTTGAAGGGAGGGCTGGGCAAGGGTGAAAAATAAGAACCAAGAGAGACTATGTAAAGGTGCAAATTTCCAAAGATGAACGTCATTATATTGTATACCTAAAATGTACCAATTATTAGAATGTTCTTGATTTCTTAAGGAAGCAGATTCTCCCGAGGGTGACCCTTATACTACAGAGAACCCATACGGGTCTATCCAGGCTTATGAAATCAGAATGAGCAGATCCATTCTTTGCCTCCAGGACATAGGAGCCAAAAATTTCTCCTTTATGAGCCAACTCTTAACCAAACTTTATTCTAAAAGGAGATCTGGGTTATTTCTTTGACATTTACCACAAAAACCTGCCTTTTACACATATTCAAAACCAAAACCCACAACAGCCTGCCTTCATGAAGAATTGGACCAAATAGGATTCTTCCCAAATAACAGTGAGAGATATTAATTCACTTACACAATTAACATGATTATAATGACCCCTATGGAGTCTCTTCATATGAACTGGATTTCCATATTTAGGATGGTGGCAGGAAACTTATGTAGCTATATGAAAAATCTTTTTAAATGTGTAGTGCTTTTCTATGAATCCTTTCTGATTAAATGATTCACCTTAATATCAATATGTTTTACAGATATGTAATTCATTGCCCCAATTAAAACAAATGTTTGGTAAAAGGGAACAAAGTCAAGGTGTTGAACCTCTCTATCAGAACTGCCCCTACCATACATAGGTCCTCTGAGCAGGCCAAGAAGACAATGATTCTCACCATTGGAGGAATTCTTACCATAGTAGCAATTTATTTAGGTTAAGGCATCGTCTCTGGAAGGAACCTATTAAAAATACAGGTTACTTGGGCCTAGTAACACAATTCCCACAATAACCATTATTTGAGCTGCATGAATTACTTTATCAGATTAATTAGCTGTCATCTATCAGACAATATGGCTCTGAGGAAATAATTCCTCTTTTAATGGACATCATTGTCTGAAATGTGAAGCAGTTTTGTAAGGGGGGCCTTGCTTGGGGGCCTTATGCTGGGGGTCTGGGAGGCTAGAAGGGAGAGAAAGGCGCTGATTAAAAAGGGGAATCAGAGGAGAGAGAAGTGAAGGGAACATCAAAATCAAACTTCTGTTCTCTTCAGCAGTTTGCCTCATGTCACCTCCATCTTGTTTTCTGTTTAAATGGTTTTAATTTCCAGTAATCATTATAAGCTCTTCTTCGGCTCGTGGCTCCAAAAATAGGCACTATTTGTTTCAAAATTAAAAGTAAAATGATGCCCCTGCCTGTTCCTTCTGTGATGTTACCCATAGCTGGTTCTCCTCTCAGGCACACAGCTAAGCAGCATTTCACAAGCCTCTGTGTTGTACTGGGTCCAGAAACTGAGGGCCATAAAACATTTCACAGCAACTTCTGTTGCTCTGTCCTCTTCTGAATGGCTAGAAGTTAATGATGGCACGACACAGGAAGATGGAGGAAGCCTGTTGGTAGTAGAAGGCTGATGCCTGTGTCATTACTTGTAGATGAACTACCCAGGAGTGTGTATGTCTTTTTGTGCTGCTACAACTAAATACCAGGGGCCAGTTAATTTATAAAGAAAGAAATTTGTTTCTCACAGTCAGGAGGCCAAGAGTTCAAGATCAAGGCACCCACAGGTTCATTGTCTGGTGAGGGCAGCCATCTGCTTCTAAGGTGGTGCCTGTCAGTGGATCCTCCCACAGTGAAGGAGATGAAGAGACTCCAGTATCTCAAGCCCTTTTCTAAGGACCCTAATTCCATCCATGAGGCTCTACTCATGTGACTTGATCACTTCTTTAAGGTCTTACCTCTTAATATTATTACCTTGGCTATCAAGTTTCAACACATGAATTTTAAGGGACACATTCAAAACCCTAATAATGTCTGACCAGAAATACCCACCTTGGGATTGGCATTAATGAGAAACAAAACTGCATTGTGCTAAGTCACTGAGATTTGAAGGACTTTTATTGTGCTGCAGAGTATTATTTACTTTTACTACTATAACTAACCATCTATATTGATGCTTGTAGTCTTTAGATTGCAGAACTCTTAAATATCTTGTACAAAACAGGACCTTAAAATGATTAAAAAAAAAGATGTTGTATATATAGGGAGCTCTATTTGCTAAGGACAGTTTATCAAATACTTTAAGTGTTTTGCATTCTTATTTAACCAGTACAACAATCTTTGAGGTAGATTGATATTTTCATTTTACAGCTCAGGAAATGGATTTTGAAAGTTTGTTGAAGAAGTCACTAAAATGATGCTGCTAATGAGTGCAGGAGTTTGGTTATGGTAATTCAACCATTCAGCATTCACACTGAGCTCTCTTTCAACGTATGACTCCTTCCTTACAGTTACTCAGGGGGAACCAGATTAGAACCTGGAGCTAGATGGCAAGGTCACACCACAAACTGAGGAAAAATCCTGGGCTTGGAGAGGAAAAAAATTATCATATCTCTCACCCCACAAAATAGTTGAGAGAACATTTCCTTTATCTCCATTCCATACCCAAAAAATGAGGAATTGATTTTCTGTGATTTCCCTTTTCTGCCCTTCATTGAAAGCCTTGATTATGCCCCAGTTTTCTGCAGAGAGAAAATTTTTACTGCTGAGTTATACATTCTGCAGATGAGAAGGTTATAACTAGGTTTCAACCATGGGACATTTATTCCTCCATTGATACATGTGCCTAACTCCCATCAGGGGAATGCCTTTCTTAGTGGAAAAAACATTCAGTTTCTATTGAGGCAAAATAAGGAAAAGAGGTGGACACAATGTGTGGTAGAAACATGTACCCTGAAGGGAGAGGGGGAAAAGGAAAAGAGGGAAGCTAAGTAGATGGAGTTTATTGGTTGTTCTTGAGGATAGGGAATGCTGAATTTCAAGTTTTCTTTTTTTAAGCAGAGAAGGCAGTTTTGCCTGACTGATCACTATCATGATTGTTGTCATTCAAATTCAGCAAGAGAATGCATATGGAAGGGGCTTCATAGGCGTGCACATGAAAGATATCATGATTATTGCCTTTATTAGTATAAAATCTGCATATGGTGCCTTCCTAGAAGGTCCCACAGGACTCCCCAGTCTGATAAGATGGGGCAAAGGGAAGTATGTTGTGATTCAGAGCACAGACTTCCGGAGGCAGAGTCTGGGGTTAATATTACAGAGCTGCTCTTAACTAAGCTGTACAGTTGTTCAGATATGATCCAAACTTCCGAAGTTCCACAGTCATCCTTTATAGGATAGGGATAATGTTATCTCTCTCACTATATATATATATATATATATATTTTTTTTTTTGTACCGGGGATCGAACTTGGAACCTTGCGCTTTTGAGGCAGGCACCAGACCCACTGAGCTAAATCCCCGGCCCGCTCTCATTATATTTTGAGAAAAACACAGGATAATACTTAGGAGCATGCATTAAATGTTATTTGTTTTGAGGAGAATAATGATGATGTTGACTCAAACACAAAAAGGAGCCTGCAGGAAGTAACGATAAAGGCATATTTACTGATATGTTTTATTATATCTTAGTCTTAGCTTTACAAATTTAAAGATAAAATGAAGTTAGGTGAGAAGGAATCCTAGAGAGATTTTGCGAGGCAGTGACACAGACAGTTGGTAGGTAAAGCTCCCTACAGGTGTCTGTACTCAAATGGTGAGGTGGTGAAAGGAAACCATAAGTGAATGCATTTATTTTCACATGAAGCTTGGTTAATGTGAGATCTGGCCCAGATCCCAATGAGGATCTTCTCGCGAGAGGAGTGTGAGATTTCCATAGAATGTGGCCATCAGCAGAAGGGGCACACAGGGAAGATGGAACTCAGGTAGGCAGAGAAAGAGATGGACAGTCTTCTGAGATCAGCCAGGGCTTAGTGAGGAGCTGGGCCACCCTGGATGCATTCAGACCAATCCTTTGTGTCTGGCTTTTAAATGCCCATCTTACCTTAGGAAGTAATCATCATCATTATGGGTCTGAAGACAAAGATTTCATGTTGTTTATTCTGGAAATTGCCTTATCCTTTCAGTATTCTTCAGGTTTCCCACCAGTCCACCAAAGAATATCACTTCTCTGAGCAACAGAATGTTCTGCCTCTGATACTAAAAGTAAGGTGTTTGTTTTTGAAACAACATAGATTCAAATAGCGATAACAATTCTTTGTGGAAAATAAAAGCATCTTTATATTTACTTTAGTAAACAGAAAAATAGCACAGTTGAAATGATTTCCCACCTGCCAAACAAAACAATCTCCTTTTGTAAGCCGTGTTCTATATAGGAGGGCGGTAAAGCAATGCCGCACAAAGGGAAATGTGACGTGCTTGGCTGGTGTGGGCCTCTGCCTGCCGCCAGGAGTTTACCTCACTCCATTATGTTCCACCTCAGCCCGGGACAGTCACCTGTAAACTCTGGACTGACAGGCCCAGCTGCCAAGCAGATGCATCAGTTTTCCCTGGGAGTTAAATTTGTAGGGATTCATGAAGGGTGAATGGGGCCTGTAGTGGAAGCAAAACTTCAGAGAAGCTGCAAAGGAGCCTAGGTTAACCGGAACTATTGATCGCAGCTTCTTTTTTCAGTCCGATAGGTCACCTCTGAGAAAGCCTGGGAGTTCTGCTGAAGGCTAGGCTCAGATTGCGGGAGGCTGGTGAGGGGGACACAGAGCTACCTTTCTCCTCTCTGGCTCTCTCTAGAGACCTGGGCCAGCTAACCCACCAGCACCACAGGACCTCCCACTGGCCTGAAGGACGTGAAGTTTGCCTGCGACACCTTCACACTTGTTTTTTTCTTGACTCTCCTTCATTCCTAAGGCTTCACAGACCTGTCTGGGGCCTTCTGGCTAAGTCCCCTACCTCTGTGAGTCCTCCACCATGACAGGAAAACCAAGTTCCATCTTGATCTTGAAAAATGTAACAATAGCACCCATCACAGTTACAGTGATTACCACTTATTGGCTCTTCATTATGTGCTTGAAATTATGCTAAACACTTTATTCACATTACTCTATGACTGCAGGAACTCACCAGCTATACGAAGCAGCTATCTGTGTGGTGGGTACTGGCGGCCCCATCTTGCCTTCCCGGGAGGTCCCCCGCAGGCTGGCTGGCATGACAGCTGTGTGTCTCTGTCTTAGGGGTTACCTGTGGGGCGATTCTCAGCCCAGTAATGGGCTAAGGTAGAAGTGCTCAGGGATCTTCAGCCTAGGGGTGAGTTCACCATTTGAGAGATAGCGCTTCCTGGAAAAATTCTTCAACTTCCTCTCCCGTCAGTGGGACCATCTGAGCTGCATCCCTGTCTCCCGGAGGGCTCACAGTGATAACCTGCTCATTACATCCACTTTGATGGACTTTCCCTCTTTTTCCCATCACACGTCTCTCCCTCTCTCTGTGTTCCCTGGGATTGCTGCCCAAACTTACTTCCTGTTTTACCTCAAACTTGCCCCTAGGGGAATGCAAACCAAGATATATGTAATTGCTCTCCCGGAACAGAGACTTGCCCGAAGAGTGGCAGGGCTTGAATGAGGACTGTCTTTTTTTTTTTGGTACCAGGGATCAAACTCGGGTCCTTGCACCTGCGCAGCAGGCGGCGAAACCACTGAGCTAAATCCCCGGCCCGAATACTGTCTTTTATTATTGTATTACTGTTTCTTTCAGAGATGGCCTGGCCCTATTTCTCTGGTTAATTAGTTAAAATGTAGCTTCTTCCTGAAAAAGACTCGAAGTGTTAGAACATCGCCTTATACTCCTTCTATCATACATATTTGACCTGGGGGTGTCGTTCCATCGAGACTCAGCTAACAATATAGACACAAACTTAATAAGTTAATTAATATTGGAACGCTATTGTCTGAAAGTGGCTAAATGTAATATGCCCCTAGAAGTGTTCAGACTTTATAGGAGTTATTTGAAATTGCAATTCCCTGATTAAAGAAAAGACTCTCTTGTTAGTAGAATTTCAGGCATCTAGTGGTCAAGGAAACCAACACTCCAGGCCCTGTAATGGGATTTTCCTGAGCCCCTCATCTCACAGGTGTAGCCATTTGCTTACTGTACCTACTGATGACATGCTCTACCTAATCATTGAAACGTTCCTTTGGAATTGGGAGGTAAAGTTCAACCCTCAAGCATACTGGCCTGTCTTCCTTTGAGCAACAAAACATAGAGTCCTCCATTCTTTACCTTCTTGGCTCACCTTGGGACATGAAGATCTGTGGCTTGGTTGCCCAGCCGGGGTAGGAAAGATAACACTTACTTTGACTGGCTTTTCAGGGGGTGATATGAAGAGGAATGCCTACAAAGCCCTCCAGATTCTTGGGATGTAAATAGATCATGGTGTGATGCTAATTAAGCTTTAGTGTAGCAGCTCAGTCCTGTGCCGGCAGTGTGACCTAGCTGCGGTAGGCAGTGGCTTGTCCTTTCTGGTCATTGCTTGTGATTTCACCACTCAGCAGCCACCTCTTAGATGTACCTCTCCTTTCTCCTTATTTCTTTTTATTTTCAACAGGTCAGTTATGCTTTTGCCTTTCATACTCTTCACGTTTGGGGTTAGAAAACATATATGTACAAATGGTCATGTGCTTTTAATGAATGACCCATCTCCTGGAGGGCCTGAGGGACCATCAATAACCAGACATTTAGATATTTATGTTGGAAACATATTTTTGACCCACTCTGCATGTTGGTGGATAGCCCTATATACAATCAAGCATCACCTATTTTCAAAACAAGCTTTACAGTTTTCCTTTTTGTGACAGAATTGGAACTCAGCAAAAGCAAAACGAAACAACCATTGAAAAATATCACCTTCTCCTTCTCAAATTAATTCTTTCAGTTTATGCTCCTAACTCCATAAAAATGTGGTTTAGCTTTTGAATAATGCCCTTTTGGTGCCCTTGAACCTCACAGAAACAGAGCCCTGATGTAAATGCTTGGCTTCTAGGTGGATTGTAGTGTACCTAAATTCAACCATAAACTTTGAAGTTTACACATGTGTATATTTAACTTTGCTTTTTTCTTCGGTTTCTTGATGTAGAAGTTTATATTCTAAATATTTTTTAAAGTGCAAATTTTAAGAGCTTATATTTTAATTTCAAAAATTATGCTTGGTTGTAAAAATATACACATGTGCATATAGAAACAAAGGGAGAAGTCTCTCCTTCCTGACCCATTTTTAAAACGCCAGTGCCAAGAAGTACACCATATACTTTAAATCTTTTTTAAACAAGGACCCTGTTTGTTTGAGGGGTTTGATTGTCTTAAGAAGCCAGTAAGCAGCCATATTTCTCTCTTTATTTCCAAATATTAAAGTGATAAAATTTTTTAAAAATTCAGTAAAGTAGGCCGGGGATTTAGCTCAGTGTTGCCACCACCTGCCTCACAAGCGCAAGGTCCTGAGTTTGATCCCCAGTACCAAAAAAGAAAAAAAAAAAATCAGTAAACTATAAGGAATCAATTACCCAGAAGGAGGTGAAAGAATTGATGTTTTTTCTATATGAAAGTATTTTTTCCCACAGGAGTCTTATAGTTTTCTACAACACTTACATTAGTGAGGAAAGGAGGTAGGGAAGCTCCATGCCTCACACGGTCCACTCATTTTCTGGAAGCCTATCTCAAATACTTGCTGCTTTTTGTTTTGGGCAGCATCTTGTCTACAGAGCAGGTTGACCTTTCCATAGAGAACCCCTGGAGTCTAATGGCAGTGTTGTGTCTTTTGTTATGTTTGTGTCTCTTGTTTTGACAATAAAGATCAAAGGAACAAAACAAAAACTCTAAATCATCCCTAGTCTGCTATTGAAAGGTAATCCACATTTAAAATTTTAGTGTATTTCTTCTGGAATTTCCTACAGCAAATATGAATGTGCAACATTGCTCTAGTGCTCTCACTTGTCCACATTAAACTGTGAAAGTTTTTCTAATGTCCAGAAACATTCTTTCAAAAAAAAATCTCATAATTCTGAGTGACTGTAAATTATTTGGTTGCACACTCTTCATATGAAATTATTTCCAGGTAAGGGGATAGGGTGGGGTGGGAAATACCTATAAGTCATGTTCCCGTGGTAGCAGAGGGTCTCCCCTTTACGGACCTGGGAGGAGTCATATAGGCCAAGCACTTGTGTCAGTCACCTGCCACCCACCCCCAAGATGGAGCGACCCCTCAGGCTGCCGAGATAGGAAAAGAAGTTGACTCAGTCCTTCTCCACAACAACCCTGTGAAGTCCCAAGGCTTTGTGGCTCATCTCTTTGGAGCTGTTAGTTGGTTCCTGGTACCCAGCAGCTTCTTTGTCAAAAAACTCCCTCATTTTTGTCAAAAAAGTCCCTCATTGAGCCTCAGAGGGAGGCCTGCCTTGTGACATGGTCCAGTGGAACTCTGAGGGAAAAGTGAAAGGCTTGGTCTTTATGGCGACCTATAGGTGCTCATCATTAGGATTTCTCTGCTTGTCTCTGAATTTGTTGCTAACACAGATGGTAGGGTCTACTGAATCATAAGAAGTGTAGTTATCTACCTTCCTGTACCTTGAGGAATATTAACAATAGTTAACATTTACATATTTAGCATTTAGTTTTTCATAGACCTTCCCCTTTCCCCTGTGAAACAGTTATTATTATTACTATTTTGTACATGACAAAGCTGAGGCATGAAGAAAGCGCTTAGCAAGTGATGGGGCTGGGATTTGCTCCTTACCTTTGTCTATTCCACATCAGAAACAACACATCTACTTTTCTGTATGTCAGTGTTGGCTTAAGCTTGTAAGCTCTACCTGACGCTTTTGCTCATTATTGAATATGTCTGTCATATCTTTGACAATATTTTATTTTAGATACTTAATGTCTTTTGATACCATTTATGGTGACTTTCTGGTTGTACAGAAAACTTCTATTTGTATGTGATAAGATCTGTTCTTATTTTCCTTCATCACTTATTCCATCTTGGCTTTGTGCTTAGAAGGTCCATTCCCATCCAATAGATTTTCGCCTATATTTTACTCTAGATTCCTATGGTTTTATTTTAAAAGTATACATTTTAGCATCTAGAAATTATTTGATGTAACAGAGGCATTTTAAGTTTTTCATTTGTTTTTTTAAAAATCAGCCAACTCCATATCATTCTTTCTCCACTGATTTCTGATACATTGATTTATGATTTAGGGTCTCTGTTTTTCCACATTGTGCTGCCTATTGACTTTCTGTAGCCACAGCCTATTTGCATGTTACTCTAGCTTTATGGTACACTTTAATATTTGGAAGAACAAGGTCCCCCCCCCCATTAGTCTTATTTTTAGAAACTTGTTTTTATTGTCATGTGACATTCTTACGTATGTATTCAAAAGTATTCAAAATTATTTTTATCATGTATCTGCCCTAAAATCTTACTGAAAATTTAATTAGAATGTCATTACATTCAATTAAACTAAAACTGGAAATATTTTAGATCTTTACAAAATTACTTTCTCTATCTAGAAACATGATTTTTAAAAATATTTACTTAAATGAGTATCTCAGTAAGGTGTTGAATTTATGTCCATGGACTGGATTTTGTCTGGTTTGTTCCTTCTATTACTTTATATTCTTTGATACTATTGGTAATGGATTCTTCTGTAAATATTTATTATGACTTAGCATTATTTAAAGTAACTAATTATTGGTGACATATAGGCATTTTTTAAGTGTTTATTTGTGGCTTCTTTATTGAAATCATTGTTTTAAAGGTTTCCCTTTGATCTTTCTGAGTTATCTATGTCTTACTGTCACTTAAAACAATGAATTTCATTGTTTACAACATTTACATTTCACATTTCATTGACTAGAACTCCCAAAATAATGTTAAATAATAACAATAATAGCAAACATCTTTTTCTGATTATAATGTGAATGCCTGAAGGATTGCAGAGTAAAATATGATAGTTTTTTTGCTTTAGGATAGATATGTAGATAGGTTTAGACATTCGAAGAAGTAATATTTCTACTTGTACAATGTTTTATTTTATTTTAATTTTGAGGCAGAGTCTCAGAGTGCTGGGGTTACAGGCATGTACCATCAAACCTAACTTGTCAAAATTTTTTTTTTTAAATAATGAGGACAAGATGTTGAGTTTTATTATATATTTTTATCTTATTTATATTTTCAAACATTCAACCATCCTTGCATTTTTAGAATAATGCCCAGTAAAGTTTTGGAAACAACTCTCTAGGTATCAACCACATGTCTGTGTTTCTTATGAGTGGGGCAGATGACTGCTCTTTATGGACTCTTTGTCCATGGAGAGAGGTGCTCCTGTCAAGAACAAATGACTGCTTTTCTTACAGCCTCCAGCACAGACAGTCACCTCCCGAAGCCATTGACAGGGATTCTTACTATTCAGTTGTAATACAGCTAATGTTTCACTTTGGGCAAGGGGAAGATGTTTATTGTCCATCTTTAAAGATTTGAGTTGGCCAGGCTCAGGACTCCTCTCCTATAGTGCAGCCCACTGTGGGTGCCCAGGTCTACCTCAGACCCAAACCACGGCACTCCCCTGAGGACAGGGTGGAGCCAGGGGATCTGACATCACAGCAATGCTTATGCTGTTTTAAACATGTTATTTATGTACCATCTTTTAATTTTTATTTTTATTAGTGCATGCTTGCATTACGTAATGACTAAATTCATTGCGGGGAGTCTGCACCTGCACATGGCCGATCTCAATTCTTTTCTTCATTCTTTTTCTCTCCCCTCCCTCTCTCCATCTCTTCATCCCCTTCCCACTTGAAAACGATCTCCCTACTTCCTACTTTATTCTGCTTTTTATTTATATTTTAATTCTCTCATATAAGAGAAATCATGCCATATTTAAGCTTATGTGTCTGATTTATTTCACTTAACATTACGGTCTCAAGATTCATCCATTTTCCTACAAATGACTCATTTATCCTTTTTTATGGGAGAGTAGTACACCTTTGTTTATAAATACTATATTTTCTTTATTCATCTCTTGATGGGCAGAAAGACTGTTTCCCATATTTAGCTATTATTATTATTTGTATGTAGAAAGTGGTTTTATTATAGGGATGGCAGTGTTGGTTCAGCATTGGAAGATCCAGCCCCAAAACTCA
>NW_004624742.1:10037530-10089573 GCF_000247695.1 Heterocephalus glaber | reverse complement strand
TCCTCAGCTCCTCTATTTTTTTATCTGTGTCCTCTCTAGATTTATTAATCATGTCTTGCACTATGGGCACAATCTCTGCTGTTATGTGAGAAATTATTTGTGATTTCATTTTTTCCCGGATCCTCTTTTGTTGCCAGTTCAGGGAGTCCAGGTGGTTGAGTATCAGATTGTTCCATCGCATTTCCCTTTATGGTTGCTGTAGGTGATCCAGAAGTCTGTTTTTGAGGCTTGTTTATGTGTCTTCTGATTTCCATGGGGTGGTAGGTGCTGCTGGTGCCTGTGCGGCTCACCTCTGCCCTGGAAGTGGTGGAATGGCAGCCAGGGGACCTCCTCTTGGGCACTGGGATTGGCTTACCTCCTCTGCCCTGGGTGTGGTGGAATGATGGCCCAGGAGCCTCCTGGGTGCTGGGATTTTAGCTATTATTAATTATACTTCTATAAGCATGAATATGCATGTATCACTGTAATATGATGTCTTTAACTCTTTCTGGAAGATACCTGGAAGGAAAATAGCTAAGTCAAATAGAATTTCTAGTTTTAGATTTTTGAGGAATCTCCATACCAGACTCCATAATGGTTGTACTAGTTTACATTCCCACCAACAAGATAGAAGGGTTCCTTTTCCCCCAAAGTCTTGCAAGCATTTGTTACTTGATTTCTTGATGATAGCCATTCTTTCTGCAATAAGATACCATCTCAATGTTGTTTTGATTTTAATTTTTCTAAAATCCAGTGATACTAAACATTTTTCATGGATTTATTGACCATTTGTACTTCTTCTGAGAAGTGTCTATTCATTTCTGTTGTTTATTTTTGATTTAGTCTTTTATTTTTTGGAGGGGGGTCTAACTTTTTTGAGTTCTTTATATATTCTAAATATTAGTCCTCTGTCTGAGGAATAGCTGGGAAAATTTTTTCCCATTCTGTGTGTTGTATCTTCACTCTGTTGGTTGTTTCCTTTGGTGTTCAGAAGCTTTTTAATTTGTTATGATCCCATTTGTTGGTTCCTGGTACTATTTCTTGTACTTTGGGGTTCTATTCAGAATGTCCTTGATGATACCTGTGTCTTCTAGAGTTTTACCTATTTTATCTTCCAGAAGATTGAATGTCTCTGTTTTAACATTTAGATCTTTGATCTTCTTCATTTTAGTTAAGTACATGGTGAGAGATTTGGGTCTAAACTAAATCTTTTGCACATGGATAGCCAGTTTTCCCAGCACCATTTATTAAAGAGGCTGTCTTTTCTTCCAGTGTTTTGGCCTCTTTGTCAAAGATCAAATAGTTGAATGTGCCTGGAGTTGTTTGTTTCTCTATGCTGTTCCATTGATCCATATGTCTGGTTTTGTGCCGGTATCATGCTTTTTTTTTTTAATCACTGTAACTTTGTAACATAACTTAAAATCTGGGACTGTGATACCTTCTGCTTTGCTCTTGTTACTCAGGATTCCTTTTGCTATTTTGGATCTCCTTTGAGTTCACATGATTTTTAGGATTGCTTCTTTTAGATGTCTGAGGAATGCTGTTGGTATTTTGATTGGGACTGTGTTAAATATATCTGTTTTGGAAGTATGGCCATTTTGATAATATTCATTCTGCCTATCCAAGAACAAGAAATAACAAGGGATTGATGTCCTCTTCAATCTCCCTTTTCAGAGTATTGTAGCTTTCGCTGTAGAGGTCTTTTCCTTGCTTGGATTAATTCCTAAATATTTAATTTTTCTTGATGCTACAGTGAATGGTATTGATTTTCTAATTTCTTTCTCATTGGGTTCATGTTCTCCTGTTGTTTTTAAGGTATCTCTCTTGAATTGTTCACAGACACCAGTCCTGTACTCTAGTTTGACACTCTGCCATCACACTGGTTGCTTTTGCTGCCCATAATTTCAATAGAATTTTTAATCTCTTGAATTTCTCTTTGGTACCTTTTCATAGACTCTAATTCTTTTCTATTCTGGACATTCATGGTTTGCATCACTTTGTTTCACTGAGTTAGCTATTTGTCAGTATCTTCTGTAGACTTGCTGGTCATTTCATTTATTAGCATCATTAACTGTTGAGTTATGTCTTCTTCGAACTTTCCAAGCACCTTATTGATCTATTTTTAATTTCATCTGTTATCTTTTCAAATCATTCATCTGTGTGGCTTTTGATTTCCTCCCCCTCAGTTCCTCCTGGATCAGCTTTGATAAATTTGGAAGTTTTTGGAGGCATTTTGTTGCCTTATCTTCTCCTGTTTCTATTTTTGTTTGTTTTCTGTGCTGAGGCTTGGGGGTTGATTAGAGTGGAAGACTTTGCTGCTAGTATGAAGAGCTCTTTGGTTAGTGTCTGCTTTTCAGTGATGCACTCTAGACATCACTAACTATAGACCTCTGTCTTAGAATCCCACCACCTCTGTTTATTTGGGAGGGAGATGCTGCACTGTGTTTGTCTCAGAGCCTACTGCTCTGGGAATGGCCTACAGTATTGTTAATGTCCAGATATTGGACAATCCAGATATTGGCACACAGAGAAACCAACTGATTGTAATGACGATGCCACCTTGGTTCTAGTAATAAAATGAGCAGTAATTATAGCATCAAAACAAACTGGATGTTGACATACCCCAAGAACCAATAATACACTACCCTTAACTAGAGAAAAGAGATCTATGATTACAGTATAAATACCAAGTAAACCAAATATTGACCTATAGTAAATAGCTATGAAACAGAACAATTTACTTCTACTAACAACAGAATAGTATTTAATACTAATAGCAGATAGTTAACTATCTAAAGATTCATAAAGCTTAATGATTCTACTAATAAAGACAGAAGGTGTGAGGAGAAGCATGAAAATATAAATTAAAAAATTAAGCAGTGGAAGATGAGAAGGAAGTGAGAAAAGTGAAATAAAATATTCTTTTAAGGAGTAAAAGAAATTTTAGTACTAGATAAAATTAATCTAAAAGCATAAACAATAAAAAAGAAAAATAGCAAACAGAAGGAAAATAAGGGGGGAAGTTAAAAGAGAGAAAGAAAGGAGCAGAAAAGAAAGAAAAAGGAAAAAGGAGGAAGAAACTCTAAAAACAAAAAACCAAAAAGAAAAGAAAAGAAAGGAAAGAAGAAACAAAAGAGGAAAAAAAAAGGTCCAAAAAGTTGCTCTGTTTTTCCAAATCAGTGGTTTCCTTTGAGTACCTGCAGCCTTGGAATCCATCAAGTCATGTCCTCTCTGCCTTGCTTGATAACTTGTGAGGTTGTGAAGTGTTGTTCCCCCTACCAAGAGGATGCACTACCAGAAACCCTAAACTGTGGCAACAGTTCAAACTGAGGCACGTTCCCATGCATTGCATACTGAGAAATCAGTTGATAGCAATGATGATGCCACCTTAAAATGAACAACATGTTGGTAAATGTGAAAGCAATCAGACCACTGGTCTCCATTGGATGTAGGCAGCAAGGTGGGGGCTCAGGCAGATTGGTGGACTCAATGCCATCACCTTTTAGATCCAACCACCTCTAAAAGCCGTATGCTCTGGGCCTGGCCTCCCACTAGGGGGTGTAGGGTCCTCTAGCCTGAGCTTGAATTTCTAAGGGGATCTATGTCTAGCGCTCAGCCTCTTGTTCTCTATCTCCTGTGGCTGTCTTTTACCCAGTCACTGTGGTAGGGAAACACCCCAAATCCTGCAGTGAAGCTGTAGAGTAGTTGTTCTTAGGCTCTGTCCTACACAATCAACTCTTTGCCAAAATAGTGCCTGATTAAACGCTCTCTGGCAATATGGCAGAACTGCTGCACTGTTTCTTCTTCAACTCTGTCCTGCTGTGCAGGGGTCACTCTCTGAATAAAATCCCATGCTGTTTTTGCAGTTTACATCAGGTCTATTATTTTTCCCTGGAGTCACCAACTCTCTGGAGTTTATACCTTCTCTCCAGGGACACTAGCCTCCTACATGACCAGTTGGTTGGGTGGTTAGCACCTCTGTGGCCCTGGACTGAGGAGAACCAAATGCAGAGAGGGCTAGGAGTTGGTGGCTGGATGTGGCCAGGCCACAGAATGCATGATGTGGAGTTGGCTGGAAGCCGGCACTGTGAGCGTGGCTGCTCTCCAGGCACATCTCTGCAGGTACCTCATACTGTTTTTTGTGCTGTGATTAACAAAATTCTTTGTCTCTGACCCAAAGGATTCGTTTCTTTTGCCACATGAAACAGCTTGCAAGTAGGGTAAAATATCAGGTCCTTTTATGGTTCTTGTTTAATTAAGATAGTCAATTTTCTAGTAATTTACATCTATACTCACAAGTTATATTGGTTTGTAATTTTTCCCTATTCTATCTTTATTAGATTATTACATTCATGTTAATGCTAAAAGGAATGTATAAGTTTTCCGATGGTTTTCTGTGCTGAAACAGTATATATGATGTACATAGTATCCCCTAAAAGCTCACAAAAGACAGGCAAAATATGGGCAGGGGATTTAGCTCAGTGGCACCGCATCTGCCTGGCAAGTGAAAGGTCCTGAGTTCAATTCTGTTACCAAAGGAAAAAAAAAAACACAGGCAAAGTAGTTTTGATTTAGTAACTTTATTGGAATTAATTCTTGTTTCATTTCTTTTCTCTTGACAAAGATCTATTCAGGTTTACTGCTTCTTATTGAGTTTATTTTAACCATTTATATTTTTTCAGAAAATAAAGGAAAATTTAAAATTTAACAGTGTATGGTATTGTCTTACAATTTTAAGTGCCTGTTATATCTAAAGTTATGTGTGATTTTTCATTTCATAGATGTGTTGTTCTAAACTCTCTTTCTAAATTTTTTTTGGACTTGCCAGATATGACAGAAGAAGTGCTATTATTATTATTATTATTATTATTATTATTATTATTATTATTTTGTGGTGCTGGAGATTAAACACAGGGCCTTCACACTGCACTACATCCCAATCCTTTTTATTTTGAAACAGGGTCTTGCTAAGTTGCTCTGTTGCCCAGAGGCTGGGATCAAACTTGCAATCCTCCTGCCTCAGCCTTCCAGAGTGCTGGGTTTATTGACATCTGCTACTATGCCTGGCTTGCTTTCATTATTTTTGTTTTTATTTCTTTCTGTCTTGGAAAGGTGTTTTTATTTTTTAATATCTTAAATTTACTTATGTTTAATTCTTTTATTTTTGTTACTTCTGCTGAAATAAAAAAGCACATTCATCTACTTTTCCACTGAATAGTTACAATTATATCTTGTAAGATTTGATATGTACTGTTCTAAGTATTTTATAAATAATTTATGATAATTTTATTGCAAATGAACAGTTTCCCTGTTTTTTGCTGTTGATACTATTTTCTAGTGTATTTCATCATTGTTACAGATGTGTGCTGTCTACTTTTCCTTTATGAAATTTTATAAAAATTTTATTTTTATCCTAATATATGATAAATTTCTAAATTTATTCCAGAGATGTTTGAAAAGTATGTATTCATGGATGTGTACAAACTTTAAATTATAAGAATTATATAATTTAAAATTATTTGTTAAATCTGCAGTGTTTTAGAGCTACTTGGTTTATCAAAGAATAAAAACCCTGAAAGTCTGAATTGTTGATATTTTAATTTCTCCTAGTATATTGACTGAAGAACTATGTGCTTTATATAGCTTAATATTCGTTTCTAGGTACATCATGGTTCTTACCTATTATATGTACTTTTATTTGAAGTATAAATTTTGGAATCTCTGCAAAGTTGCATACTTCTGTTCTGTTTTTCTGAGACAGAGTCTTGTTCTGCACCCCAGGCTGGCCTTGAATTTGTAATCCTCCAGCCTCAGCTTCCCGAGTGCTGGGATTACAGGCATGCCCCACCACCCCTGGAACATTCTTTGTTTTGTCTAGTGTGTTTTGTGTGCTTTTGTGTTATTAATCTTTTTATTCAATTGCCAATCTTTTAACTTTTAATTTATATGTATAATTTTTAATCCAGTACATAGCTTGATTTTTTTCTTAACTCAATTGAGAATCCTGATTTTTTAGTAAAGAATTTTAATCTATTTATATTTATTTTCATAGCTGACTTTTTAATGTTTGTCTCTTTGTCTCTGTCTTTATCTCTGTTTCTGTGTCTCTCTCTGCCTCTGTCTCTCTCTCTCTCTCTCTCTTTCTCTCTCCATTGCTGTTGCACTTTTCCTTGTTGTTATACACTAAGGTTTCTTTGGACCTTTTAAACTTATTATTGGAGTGCTTGCCTGAAATTTTAATTAACATATGCAATCCTTTATTTCTCTAATCATTCCAAGAATGAAACAATCTCTTGACCTTTTACTTTGTTAGATGATGGAATTAACATGCAGCAACCATTTTCTTATTATCTATGTTCATGAAAAAATAATTTTGTTTTTATGTGTTTACCATATGATGGGTCTGAGATCTTTGCTTTTTTTCAGGAGCTAGTCATTATTGCTAAAATTATAGAAAATATTGCCATGGAATTTTAGATCTTTAGCATCATCCAGTCTAAATGCATTATAGTAATAAAATCACAGAATTTAAAAGATTGCTCCAGATAGCAGTATTAGACCTAGAACACAGGTTTCTTGGTCACCAATCTTGTACTTTTTCTGCTATGCTATAATGTACTACTAGCAGTTGTGCCTGTGAACAACCTTGAACTTATGTAGGGCTGGGGAGAAGGGGAGAAGTGTGTAAAGGAAGAGAGCATTGAAGCTTAGAGAAAGGAATGATGGAGGAGAAAGGGATCATTTAATAGAGGAAAGGAGATAAGCTTCGACTTCCACAGAAATATCCAACTGAAATACAGCCTTTCCCTGCCTGCCTCTGTCACCATCAGCAGGGGTTTGGAGTGCGTGCAGAAATCTTCTGATGTGATAATAAGTCTTAAAGAAGACTTAGTTGGGCCTCTTTGGTTATTTGGCTGCTCCAGTGCTATGGATTTCCCTTCTGTTCCCTTTTATTGAATTTTTATAAGAAGCCACCTGGTTAACTATTTTGGATTTAGGGTGATATGTAACATGAAGAACAGACTGGTTTCAACCAATACCTAGCCACCAATAAAATAAAAAATAAAGGAGATAATTGTAATCCAAAACAGCATCACATTTTAATGGATTGTGATTGAGATAAAGAAGCTGGTCAATTATCCTTTAGCCTAGAAACATAATGTTTTGGGAAGGATATCAGCTTAGAAAAGCTCTGGCATGAGGAGATAGTCCAGCTTTTCTTCCCAATATCCAGGGTTTCCAAACCAAGTACAGTAGACTTAATAAAATGTACCCTAAGGGAGGTCAAGGAGAGTTGAGCTATAGTTCAGCTTCCATGAACATAGAAACCCTGTCTGGTCCCTATGTCTTCATATGACTCTCTGGGCAGCACACCAAAGTAGATAATCATTTCTGTAAGACCCAGTTTATCACTAGTTTTCGTGGTCATTGTTTCATTTTCTCTTTTAATAGTCACTACCTGCTGAATTATTGAAATGAGGAGATCGAGATCTTATAATTTCTAGAGCTTATGTAGAAGGGTTTCCAGGTGTTTTTAAGGATTATATTGCTCTTATTCATTTCTCCCTTTTCACCACATGTCTCTTTCTGTCAAGGAATTCATTGTGGCTGCAGATTGTAATTAAATAATTGTCAAATATTCTGTAGACAGTATTATTAGCCTCATGTTAAAGATAACACTCAGGATCAGACCTCTCTAAATTAACAAATGCCCTAAGTGCATTTACTTGCTGGTTCACATGGTCCATGTGCCTACATAACATTTAGCCCTTTACACACACACACAGTATCATTGATTCTTTGGTAAATATTTGTTTACTGAGATGGTCTGGGTGAAAATTATGCTTTAAAATACGGTCTATTACCTTCTGGCTGGTAGTATCCTTTGCAGTATGGCTTCAGCTGCATTGGACAATGGTCAATAGCTATAACTCCTTTCTTCCTACTGGGTACTACTGTGTTTGTCTTTGGAATCTCTCCAATACATTTACTTCTTCATATTCCATTTCATTAACTGTTGAGGAATCATGTCATGCTCCAGATCAGTAAGCTTGGTTATTAGGATACAGGTTTGTTTCTCATGTACTGATCATATCATGGGGCATTATTGTCTCTACTTTTTATTGACTTTGGGTGACTCTCAACTTGGATGTGATTCCTGTTACCTGCTAAACTTTTAATTCAGTTTTAAAATTAACGCTTTGATGACAGTATGCCTTTTTCTACAGGGAAATCATTTGCAAATGTATTTTCCTTATCTATACACCAGTAACAATGTGTGGTCAAGAAAGTCAAACTTGGTGCATTATGGCACTACCTTATCCATGAACTCGCTCCATTGTACAGAGGAATATACAATGTACATTGTACAAAGCCCCAACGCAGGCTTTGATCATCCTTGTGGTCTCAGAGAATGGTGACTCTGCTAACCCTGAAGAGCAGGCTGAAGTAGTGATTTCCTAGCCTGACTGAGCTCCTGTAAAACTGTGGGAGAGTGTTCACAAAATGCAGACCCTCTAGCTTCATCCTGATCAACTGAATCAGACTTGCAGGGGTCCTGGAGTCTGAGTTCTGAAGCAACTCTTTAAGGAATAACAATGCTGTTGGAGCTATTGTGGGAGGAAGCTGTGTTCTGGGGGAGGTTAGGCGCTGTGTGCGTGCGTACATGTGACTGAGGTACTACGAAGTAGCGTATCAGAATAACAAGGGACTTTCAGTGCTCACCTCTCACTTTATGAGGAGGCCACAGAGGTCTTTGCGGGTTAAGGCACATGATTAAGTGCACAGTTAGTCAGTGGAGAATTGTGAAAACAAAGGAAAACCAAAACCAGTGTTCTGATTCTTAGTTCAGATTCATTTTCTCTCAACTAAGCCATCTTTATTAGTTTTATGAAGTACTACTACTTCTAAGCTCAATATTTTCCCCAGGAGAGGAAACATAAGTATTTTCCTAGCCTAAACATTAGAGCATAAAACAGAATTTGAAAAGCAATGAGTTAACTCAGCATTGCAGTTTCAGCGCACAGATACTTGACAAATGTTAAGTGATTAGTGAAAAAGTCACCTGTGGCCGAGGTTGATAGCAAACAAGCTGGTGTGCCGAGATGAATGCTGTGCAATCAGCCCAGGATTTGGAATTATAAAACCCTAGGAACAAATCTTGACTCAACTGTGGTATTCCAGCCAACCTGAATCCTCAGTTTCTAGATAAAATAGGTATAATTCCTTCCTCTCGTGTTTGTTGATAATTGGTAGCTAGTAACTGATCTTTCATTTATCGAGTGCATATTAAATGCCAGGCACTTGACAGATTATTAAAACTCACGCCGACCCCATGAGTGTTCAGAGTTGCCCACTGGTTGCCTGGGGTTATGGAGGTATTAAGAAGCTGAGACTGGAGTTCTCCCAGGTTTCCTTTACCATGCTATCTTTTGAGGAAATGACAGCTATCACGAGCCCCTCCTCCTCACTCAGAAGCTGGTATCATTCAGTGGTCAAGCACATTGCTCTGGAGCCAGACTTGGGCATTAAGTCCAAGGAACTGGATGCTCCCTGAGTGCTTCCTTACGGTCTCTGTTTCTTGATTTTCTTGTTTGTAAAATGAAGATGGTAATCTACTTAATAGGGTTTTAGTGAGGAAACCCAGTGAGCTATCAATACTTGTATTGCTTTTTACCCCCCAGCAGTGAATGCTGGGTCTCATCCTAGCCATGTTGTGGAACCTTGTATTAAAATGTGTTTGCTTGATTTGCTTTTTAGTGGTTTCCCTGAATTGAAGGCACAATTGCAGTAAAGGTCTTTGTCTTAGTTGCACCCTCCCATTCCTCCTGTCTGGGCTTGGCTTCCTCCCTAGTGGGTAGTAGATTCTCTCAGGTTCCATGTCCCTGAAGCCCTCTAAAGTTCATGTGCTGAACGGGAGGACGGACCAGTATCTGAACAGTACCTTACCACACACTTTCTACCTGCTTGGCAAATGTGCTGACAGAGGAAGGAGTTCTGAGCTCTCAGCAGAAAGGAGCCCAGTTCCCA
This sequence comes from Heterocephalus glaber, assembly GCF_000247695.1. Next base: position 10,079,565 of record NW_004624742.1, on the reverse strand, counting down.
GGAGGCACAAAGTGAAGCCAATGTGTAGATGACAGCTGTGACGTGTTGCTGTGACATAGCTTCAGCCATGGGCTACTCTTTGTGTATGTTCCAGGGCTTAGAGGGTGAAAGCAGACACAGCTAGTGTTACCTGCACTAGTGTGTGTGTGTGTATGCATGTGTGCTTGTGTGGTTAGGTGGTTCAAGGTTCCTTTTTGATATTGAATACAAGAGAAGATGTTTGTGGTGGTACACATCTGTGATCCCAGCACTTTGTGAAGCTGAGGCAGGAGAATAGCAAGTTTGAGCCTCATCTGGGCAACTTAGAAGCATAATGAAACCCTGTCTCAAAAAAGAAGACCTCTCTATATTTTTACTTTGTAAGCAGAAAGAACTTTTTCATCAAAAACATGAAACAGCACTTACTAAAATTTACTTCAGGAACCAGAAGTCTGACAAGTTTCCCACAGTCTCAGCTTTCCTCACAGAAGTAATGCACAGGTCTACTTCTGGGCCTTTTATAACACTTTATTCGTTGTCACAGAACAAAGTATTGTAACACTCCCCGATCTCTCTCCTTTCTGCACACTGTGTTTTTCATCAAGTACTAGGACGGGGCAGAACCACGGCCCAGGGGCAGAGCTTGTGTCTCAAGCTGTGTCCTCCCTCCACCAAGGGTTGCATGTTTGATTGAGTTGTGCCTTGTTTACCAGAGTTAGCACACATCGGCAACATGTGCTAAAATGTATCATGGCAATTTATTGGCAAGCACCACTAAATTCAGTACTGAATTCTGTCTGTATTTGCAGGATAGCAACTTTACATGCCTGTAAATACCTGGTATAAAGAAGAAAGGCATGTGATGAGCTAAGGGAACAAAATTGGTAAAAACAGAAACTAGGTGATTACTTGAATTGCAAAGAGAAACTTCACTCTTGAATCTTTCTTTAAAAGTAATAATAATGTCTTACATTTGCATGACAGGAAAAGCTTTGCAGATGCATTTCACATACATTATCTCCTTTGCCTCTCAATATTCCTATGAACTAGGTGGAATAGTTACTATTCTCTGTATGCTTTATGAGCAAAATAGAAAGCAGCCTTAGCACATTTGAAATGTAATTTCCTTTACAAAAATTCACCTCATCACCTCTTTAGAAAGTACAATCCATTGTGAAAAATATGCCTACCTCCTTTTACTCATATATATGTATAGTTAGGGTCCTGTTTCTTTCTTTCTGTGTAACAAATTACCCTAAAACTTAGTGGTTTAAAACATCATTTTACTATTTTAAATTGTCATTTTAAAACATTTTACTATTTTTCGGTCAATGGTTCAATATGATTCGGTGGGGTAAGTGCTCTGTTTCCTGTGGAGTCTCCTGAGATCTCTTGGTAATACTCATCTGTGAGCTCCAGAGCTGATCTGGAGATCCCAAGATGGCTTTATTCATAAATTTAGTGCTGCATGGGGATGGCTGGACTGTCAACTAGAACACCTACACTTAGTGCTTGCAAGATGGTATCAGGAGAGTTGGAAACTCAGGGCTTTTAAAGATACTGGTCCAAGAAAACCTAAATGGAAGCTGTCATTTATTAAGGTCTAGGACTCAGTGAAAGGTAAATCTTTCAAAACTTTCAGTGATACAAACAGCCCACCGCAGCACGTGTGCCATAGGTTCGCCACCACCCCCCCCCACACTGGTCAGGTTCGAGAACCAGCTCAGTATCACTTCTGCCATATTCTCTTGGTCAGAGCAAGTCATGGAGCCCATCCAGAGTTGAGAGGAAGGGACATATTCCCTATCTCGTAACCGAAAGGATGTCAAAGACTTTGCTGCTATTTTTAATTTGTCACAATCCCCTCTCCATGCAAGAATACATTCCTTCTCTTTGAAGAGCTCCCAGATTCCCATCTCATAGCATCAGTACCCAGGCACTATCAGGATCAGGCTCAAGAGCCAGAATCTTGGCTTTCAGATCAGGTCCAGTTATGAATGTAACTCTTTAGTTTCATTCTGACTGTTGTCATCTTAACCTGTGAACTAGAGAAATAAATTTGTTAAGACAGTGGTAAGCTAAATGCAATAGGCATTCTCATTCAAAAATGGAGGGAATAGAAATCACAGAGTAGTTTCTAGTCTGGCATTTCTGAAATCTCGCTCACTATAGCTGACTTTTTTCTTTTTCTTTTTTTTTTTGTTTTCTAAGACAAGGTCTCGCTATGCAGACCTCACTATATAGTCTGGGCTGGCCTCAAATTCAGGCAATCCTCCTGCTTCTGCCTTCTGAGTGCTGGGACTACAGAACTAAGATACTGTGGCCATTACATCCAGCCACAGTTGACACTTTATCAGTCCTTCCTAGAAATTATGTGATAATATAATAAAATAATACACACATTATTTATATATTTAAAATAATTATATCAACATTATTCATGCAATTAGAATGATTTAATAGTTTACTTTTTAGCTCACCTTTCTCTATTAATAGTACATCATGCATATCTGATTTAAATCATTGGCTCTTTTGGCACTCCTTCCAGAAACTGAAAGCCTGCCAATTCTGTCACTTCATTAGGCATATTTTCTGTTGCCTAGATTACCACAGGTAACAATGTTGCCAAAATTGCTGCCACTTCAAAACCAGAGTCACATATTCTCCAGCCTCCAATAGCAATTGCTGTACTATGTGGTCACCCACAGTTTCCTCCAGGCTCTTCCACTTTCATGAACAGTGTCTTCAAGGTTTTTCCAGCTTCTGTCTTCTTCCTGGTTCCAAAATCATGGTTTTAGGTTATTGTTGTGGTAGCACTTCTCTTTCAGGTATCAAATTCTGTTCCCTTTTTCTATTGGTATAAAATAAATCATTCTAAAATCTGTCTAGGAAGAGTAAGCATTTTGTTATATCAACGTTTTGCTGCTTGGGAATCAGGCACAGATGTCTCAGTTGGGTGATTCTTAACCTAGATCCTTAGGTGATCTTGGGCTTCTGGGTTGGCTGGACAGGAAGGTCAGGATGGCTGCAGTCATCTGATGGCACGATGGCAGTTTTGGCTGAAAGTTGGGCTCACCTGGGTCTGCTGATGAAGTGTCTACACATGACCTCTCTAAGAGAGCAGCTTTAGGGTGATAGGAGCTCTTAACAGTGATCCAGGGATCCCAGAGATTGTGTTTTAAGAGGTAAGAGTTGGAAATTGTCAATTTCTTAGGTCCTAGAACTGGAATCTGACCCAGTTCCACTTCTGCTCTCTTCTATTGGCCAAACACTCACAGAGACCACCCCAATTCAAGAGCATGAGGTGTAGACTTCATCTGTCCATAGGTTTACAAATGGTTAATTTTTCGTTCTGAATTATTTGCTAGTACATAGCTGTTTGACTCGGTGGGCTAACTCAGCATTGCCTGTTCAAAGTTCTGGTTCCATTTCTCCCACTGCTTGGCTGTGTTTGAGCTGAGGCAAATAACCTTTGGGTTTCAGTTTCCATAAGAGATAAAATGGGGATGGTGATAGCTGTTGGCAGTCGTGGCTTTTGGGGATGTTATGCTTTAAAAAAAAAAATCAATATTCAAAAAGTGTACTTTAAAATGCTCTAGGAAGTAGAAGAATAAATTACCATAACTAACTGGACCATTACCAATTCATCACATTTTCATATTGAGGGTGAAAATTGGGTCTCAGTATTTTACAGGATCAACAGGGCCACAAAGGAACTTGGGTACACACAGCCCTCACACCATGAGCTCACAATCCACAACTTAGTGTCCTTTCCCTCGGTGCTTCCTGTGCCAGGTGATGTATGTTTTCTTACTGTATCTTTGCAACATCCTTTTGAGGTGGGTGGTGTTATTAACATCTTAATCATGTTTTCTGAAACATTTTTGTTCTGGAGTTTAAATTCTAACACATCCTTTGCATATTTATACATAATACATCTTAAAAGAATCTAATGAAAACTTTAGTAGAGTCTGTAGGGGTTTTAAAAAAATTCTAGGAAAATTGTCCTTTTAAATTTTATACAAATATTCTTGCAAAATGAGATAAAAGCAGATCTATGAAGATATAAAAATGATATAACCAGGGGAAGATAAAAAATAGAAGGAAAGCGATTAGCAGAAGCTCATTTTACTTCCGCAAGTCAGAAGGAAGATGGGATGACTCTTACAGTAGGAGGGAATGGGCTGGAAGCCAAGAATGAAGTGTGCACCCTTGAAGAGTTTCTTGACTCCTCTGAAGTTTGCTTTGGTGTCTTATGAAAGGCTGGACCTAGATGACCTCTAAGGTCATATCAACTTGAATACTTTCCTATGACTCCAAGAAATGGTGACAGAACGCTAAATTCAGTAAGTAAACCCACCTGTTAAAGAAGTAATGCTGTGGATTAGAGAATAGGATTAGAAAATGATAAAAAGAAGAGACAGGGGTTTGGAACTTTGGCCTGGAAAATAAAAATTAGTAGAATGACCATAAAGACTGGGAAAAGGGAAAGAAAAGAGCAGGCAAGGAGGAAAATCAAGATAAAAAATAATGCTAAGCTTGGGCATCAAGAAGGTAATTTTCAAAAAGTTTTATTTAATCTTTCAAGAAATGTTTATTGAGCTTTCCAAGTATCAGGCCTTACTTTAGGTATTTAAGTTGTAGTTGCTTTCAAAAACTCTCTTTCTTCATAGAGCTTACATTCTAGGCTGGGGAATTCAGGCAATAAATAGGATAAGCAAGTAAAATGTATGGTATGTTGGATAATGATAAGTGGTTAGCAGAGGAATGAAGTGGGGTCGTGTGGGTAGAGCATGTAACATCAGGTGGACTGGGCCAGGAAGACTTTACCGAGTAAGGATCTGAAGAAAGTGAAGTGAATAAGCTATGGTTATTTTGCTTCCTAGTTCATGGGGGAAATGAAAGCACTCAGAAGAACAGTCCAGGCAGGGAGACTAGCAAGTTCAAAGCTTCATAGATGGGAGCATGCCTGATATATTCAAGGAAAGGCTAGGAAACCAGTAAAGCTACAATGGGATAAATGAAGAGGAGGAGAGAAGGAGGGGAGATGACAAAAAAGACTTTGGAAGATGTTAAGCAGAGAGTGCCATATGACATACTTGAATATGATAATTTTATTGCTGTTTCAACAGAATCTAAAAAAGAGCAAGGACAGAAAAAGGAAGAGCAGCAAGGATGCTACTGCACCAACCCAGGTAAGAGATAATGGTGGTTCATACTAGAACCGTAGCAGTAGAAGCAAGAAGTGGTGAGATTCTGGTTATATTTTGAAGGTGGAATCAACAGGATTTGCTGGATGGATAGTATGTAGGTATAAGAAAAGAGAAGTCAAGGAAATGTTAGGGGTTTTCAGCTGAACTAAGAGTTACCAGTTGCTGAGATGGGAAGGACTGTGGGAGGAACAATTTTGGTGCTGGTGTGGGGTTAGCAAGTTTAGTTTAGATCTGTCAACCGCTGGGTGACTGTTAGGTATCCAGTCCATGCTTAAATCAGTGTCACAGATACCTGATAATAGGGTTTACAGGAGAGAGTCAGGCTGCAAGTACAAAGTTATTAGAGCTATAGCATTGGACGGGGTTCCCAATGGTGTAAGAATACATAGAAAAGATACCCAATCCAGGGACAGCCTGGGGCCTGAAACCCAGAGATAAGAAACATTAAGGGAAACAAAGAGATCAGAGAAGTAGGAGAAAAACCAAATAAGCAGAGAGTCTTGGAAGCCCAGTTTTAAAAATAAAGGTGTTTTCAAGGAAGAAAGACTGATCAAGTCCAAAGTTTCTGATCTTTGGCACCTTGATAAGAGCAGCACCTACAGAGAAGTGTAGGTGAAATCTGATTGGAGTGAGGTCAAGAAAGAATATGAGGGCTGAGGCGAGAAACTGGAGACAGAGGGTATGGGTGCTCCTTTGAAGGACTTTACTCTAAGGGGAATCAGAGGAAGAGGATTAGCTAGAGAGTAATTATAGTAAAGAAAGTTTTTTAAATATATGAGAAAATGAAATGTTTGAATGTTGATTAGGGTCTTCAACCAGAGGGAAAACTTGATGCAGAAGAGAGAAGAGAAATTTGCTGGAGCAATGTCCTTCAGCAAGTGAGGGGGATAGGGTTAGTGACAGATGAGGAATTGTCTTCACACGACACATGGCTAGGAGGGAAGCCTGAGCAAATAGGCATAGTTCGAGGTAGGAGAGGAGACCTGATGCTGGGGCCTGAGTGAAGTTTGAGTGGTATCTCTCTCTCAGTGAATTAGGAAACAAAGTTTTGAGCCCAGGATGTAGACAGCAGAGGTGTTTGGAAGTTTGATAGGGAGGAGTAGATATAAAAGAGCTTTTCAAGGGAGTAAGTGAGTTAATGGACTAGGAAAATACAGTCTGGTTGCTGGAGGTTGAGAACACATCATATGAAAGTTTCCTAAACTTACTTATAACTGGTGTTTCTAAAACTGATATTCTCAAACTAAGTTACTTAAGGCTGACCATTCTCTAATTAGTATTCTCAAAGCAAGACGTTCCTTGCAACACCAACTGAGAAGCAAGGAGAAAAAGTCTAGAAGCAAATAAAGGCCCTAAGATGCAGCTGACAGAACATAACCAGGTCTTCTGGAACCCCAACAATATTTCTTGGAATTATTTTTCTCTACCTTTTTCATTCCTTACTTCCATGGACCCTTTCCTTGTCTGTGCTCGATTGGTCATGGATGGGTTTCAGGGAACAGATCTACTTTCTGTACTAGTGTTTGTTTTACTTCGATATCAGTCAGCTTGTTCTATAATATTCTCTAGTAATGAACCAGTTCTTGGTGGCTTATAGCAATCAGGATTTGTTTTCTCCCTTGTTCCATGTTGGGTGGAGGTCAGTTGCAGCTCTGTCCCACATTTCTTCCTTCTGAAATTGAGGGTGAAGGAATGCAGTCCATATTTAAATCATTCTATTTTCTGAGCAGAAAGAGAAGAGGAGTAGTGAAACACATGATGGCTCTCAAAGTTTCTGCTTGGAAGTGGTAGTTATCCTTTTTGATCACATTCCATTGGCTAAATCAGGTCACATGGTCAAGTTGATATCAATGGGTTGAGAAAGTATAAGCTTCTTTTCAGAAGGAAAACAAATAATTTGGAACAATCACATAATTAGGCACAACCTTTTCCAGGTGTAGTAGGAAAATCCATTCTCAAGCAACACAATGAGGCAAATTACCTCTTCCCAACCATGATTGACATTTAGCCCTCCAAGGTAACCTCAGGGTGATTAGACACTTGGTCTGAATTTCTGGGTATAATTTTATGTCTGGCCCTGTCAGTTATTTAGCTTTAGAATTTAGAAAATACCTTACTTCAGGAGGCAGGTCATGTATTTCATCATATACATTATAGTTATGGTATTGTAATAGTAAAAGCAACAATATTAAATTTTACACAGTACATCATATAAGCTGGAAAAGCAAGCTCCACCCAGGCCAGTCTTTTGAGACCTTAAGTTCTACAGACCAATTTTATAATATTAAATGATAAATAATAGCAGAAAGAGCTCTGCTTGCAACTTAGTAATAGAAAAATCCAGATATGATTGAGGATTCCCCATTCATTTCTTGTCCAGCAAGGAGATTTTTATAGCTTGACAAAGAAGGCATTTATTTCTTCAAGATGCTGGGTAGCCCCAATCTTGAGCCTGTAATAGACAACTTCCTGTGCCTAGTATGGCACTCTGGATTAAGCAATGGGTTGTGGCAAGGGATTGCCTGGCCATGGCCTAGCTGTGGTTTCACAGAGATGAGAAACAAGACCTGCAGTGAGATTGCATGACTGACACAAATGCCTGGTGTAGTGGTTTAAAAGTTTCCATGTTTCCTCTGCTAACATAAAAAGGGTTAGGTCTGCTGCTGTTTGTCCTTTAGTTGCATTTTAGTGAGTCTTTTCCTCTTTGTGAGTATGTGATTCTGACAGCTGACAAAGGACAGTCCAAAAAGTTAGCTAGTGCCCAAATTGTGTGCTGCTGTGGGAATTTCTCCTCATAGATTCGTCCAATGACCCTGCTCTGGAGAAAACGCTCAGTTAATACATTCCCAGTGGTAGCTCAGTTCCCATCAACTCACCACTGGTGCCTTCATTAGGGTGTTTTTCTTTCTTCAAGAATTTGTTTTCAGTCCACCTCAGTCTCCCACCACAGTGAATTTACTGTCCATGAAGGAGACTAGGGAGCTGTCTCCTGAGACTACCTCTGGTTTATTTTTAGTACAGGCAGTTGGGAAAAATTACTTTCTCTCACTGACTGTACCAGGACTGTTTTAATTCCAATTTAGAGTTCTGCACTTCTCACACTGGAGTGAGAATGAGCAGATAATCCACACCTTCACCTTAAAGATGGAGTCATCCTATTACAACAATCATAAACAATTTGCCAAGGGTTACTCTGACACCCCTTTGTAACAGTGCTTTTCTTTGGTCTGTTGGTCTCAGGTCTTAAGATGTTTAACTGTGTAAAATTGCAAGTTAGTCTGACTAAATCGGTCAGATTGCTGGTAAAAGCCCCACTCCCTAAATCCCAATTGATCCCCTGAGCCATCTGTACTCCCTAAAATGTTATTATTACTATCAAGCTACATGCTCAAAAATTATTTCCCTTGGGAACACACATCTAACTCAGACAAAAAGATTACTTTTTTTCTTTTTAACTCACTCAATACCCTTTGTACTAGTTATTTTGTTTGTTTGTTTCTTTTTGCCTTTCATCTCATTCAACACTATATTGAAATGCTATGATCTTCCTAGGTTCCTGTCTACTATTAGGTTGAACCACAAGAAACTGTCACTATTCACCTGTTTTTGACCCACAAAGCAGTGATTTCATATAGTTCAAGCTAACTCAATTGAATGAGGAAGTAAATTGTCAAAATTCTCATGCAGAAAAATGCAAATTTTTGACCAAGTCAACTACTACTTGATAATATGGAATAGAGTTCAGTGTGTATCCAAGCTTTAACACAATTCTTTGTAACGTGGAGGGTAATCAGCATATTAAATGAGAATTGAATATTTTGGAATATTGGAAGGGAATTTAAACTTCTGATAGGAAAAAACGTGGAACCAAGATGCATACATGTATGTTAATGTGCCAAGATTCTCTGTGTGCGATGGCCATGACTGCTGCTTGGCATGTGCAACTTGCTTAGGTCTTTGCAAAACTAGCTCTTTGATTTCTCTTGCTCTCTTTCTCTCTCTCCCTCCCCTTTAATGTTCAGACTTCTGAAAAGAGGAAGCTACACTCACTTTTTCCACATTCTCTTTCTTACTCATTGTGTACCACACTGTAATCTGGTTTCTGTCCCCAACACTCCACTAAAACGGTTTCTGCCAAGGTCACTAATGACCTTTGATTGACAAATACAAGGAAGTGTTTCTGTTTTTATCTTACTTAATTTCCCAGTTGCATTTGATAGGATGGGCCAAGATTTGTTTCTAAATATTTCATCTCTTTCCCTGACGTGTACGGTTTATAGATGTATTCCCCCAAACCAGATATTTAGCTTCTTTAGGGCATGAGAGCTGTGTCTTACTCAGTTTATCTTAGGGCCCGGCTTAGTACAGGTACTGGAATGTCCTTATCTACATTTGTTGAATGAATGAAAGAATGAATTAGTGAATTTAAGGCACTGTATTAATTATTAGTCATTGGAAATATTTAGTTTCTCTTTGTTTTAATACCTGCTTCAGGGACTTCTCCACCTGATTCACTTCCACATACATTTTTAATAATGTATAGCTGGCAGGGTGCCACATTCTGCTTGTTTCCATCTAGAAATTCTACTAGATGGTTGGGTAAGGCAGGTAAGGGGACTACTGGTTCTTTTTCACCTGGCTTCCTCTAATTCTGAGCAGTTAGAAATATGCTGCCCCATCAGTCATGGTTTTTAGAAACTCCTAACTCATATAAAAAAAGACTTATGTTCTTTTTCCCTTTCCTGGGATATATCACTTAGAGATCCAATAAAGTGTATCCAGCAAATGATCACTTGTTGCTTGCTTAGACATATGACCTGACGAAAAGAAGAAAAGAAAATGAGAAGACTCAAGGAGAACAAAAGAAACACCCCAACAGAAAATGTGACACATGCATACACTTTATGCAAGTTTAATTTCTGTTGTTTTGGTTGGAAAACAGCTGCAGGTGTCCTCTAATTATAACCCCATTTTCACAAATATCAACTGTCATATTTAATCTGTTATATTCACCATATAGCCCACTGTTACAGCACACTTCTTTCATTACAAATTTAGTAGCAGAGTTTCAAATGCTCAAGCTAACATTCAAGGTAGTCAATTAATGCATTATTTACAAGTTAAATGTTATTAAAAACAGGTTCTTAATTTGCTAATGATTTAGTAGACCCAAGGCAATATTCCAATTTTTTTTATGGAAAATGGAAGAACATTTAGAACAATTGGGGTAGGAGGGATGTTAGGGATATTTTGGCCTCCCTCACTGGTTTCTGAATTTCCTTTCTGTTTTCTTCTTTATTGTGTATGTTATTTTGGTGCCTACGTTAACCAGTTATGTCATGGTTGAGAAGAAAATATTTAGGAAAAATAAAAATAGCATAAATACTACTGTGAATGGTGGCTTTAAAAATCACCAGGCAGTTTGGAACAACTCAGTACACACGTTTTCCTTGCAGTCCAGTGTATTTTGATTTACACCATCATTCCAGCAGCACAGCAGGTTGAGAAGGTTAGAAGTCAAGGAAATTAAATGTTATTAGCATTCCACTGTTGTCAGACTGTACAAACTGAATATATGTCTTTTCAAACACTGAAAAAATGTGGAGTTTCTGAAGTTCTAGGATCTCAGAATCAGCGCAATAGTCTGGATTTCGTTCTTTGTTTTAGTTACTCTCTTTTTTGTTTGATATAGATTATGTTCTATGTCTATATCTTTCATGTTTTATAATTTCACACACACTACTTACCTGTGAAAGAGAACATGGGATGGAGAAATAGTGGATGCGTATAGCCAGTTACCTGATGCCTCGCCTTCTTTCCAGCTGTTTTCTTGGCCAGGAGTCCACCTTTTTCAGCTCTCTGCTTTCCTTCTGACCTCTTACAACTTTCTAAAAAGTTAAATTCCACCTTCTTAATGAAATCGTGTTAAAATGAAGTCTCTCCCATAACAATCATTCCCTTCCCTGAATTTGATTTGTATTTTTATTTGGTTGTATAAATTAAAGGTGTACAGCATTTTGGTCTCACATGCACATTCAGAGTGAAGGAATTACTACAGTCAAGCAAATGAACATATTCATCATCTCTGTGATAAAAGTTCCTAAAATCTATTTTCTAAGCAAACTTCCAGCATACAGCACAGTATTATTAGCTACAGTCCTAAGCTGTACATTCCAATGTCTGTGTTCTTATTGCTCTTGCCTGTAACATATAATCATTCATTCGTGTATGTACAGCTGCATTTTTCTTATAGCTATTTCTCTTTAAGACAAGCTGTGGTGTCAGAAAGACCTGCTATGGGCTGGTAATGTGACCTAAGGCAAGTTATTTCCCTTTCCTAAGTCTTGGTTTTCTCTTGTCTAAAGTGTAGACAAAAACCTTTATTGAATTGTAAGAATTAGTGAGATTATGTATGCTAAGAACATAGTTAAGTGGTAGTACCCTAAATAATAAGGCAGTTCTTTTCATAATGAAATGACTCTCAGTCTACCCCCCCCCATGTAGATATGGCCCTAGCACAGTTCTTAGCTTGTGTTTGGTACTCAATAAAATTTAATTCCCTTTGGCACAATAAATAGGTCATAAGCATTTTTATTTCATTTTCATTTAGAGATTTAGAGTAAAGTTTTCTCAGGGGCAAGGACTACATGGTTTCTAACTGTTTAGTTTATATAGATAAATGTTCCATTATCCATATTTGGGAACTATCCTGTGCATCTCTCAGCAAATTTGAGCAGAACTGGGGCCTCCCACCCATGTCAGCGACTTAGGTAAGGCACTCATTTGTTGGTTCTTCCTCACTCCTTGTCTTGTTCTTCCCGTTTTCTCCACTCCTGGGATCCCAAGCCCTTTTTTCAGGCTCTACTTGAGCTCAAACTAAGCAGGGCAGCAATTCAAATAATAAAAAGGCAAGACTTTAGACAATGTGTAGAGTAGCAGAACTCTGAAAATTGTTAAGATAGCTGAAAGAATGTCAACAGAATAAAGCTGGGAATGGAGTTCACTCATTGACTCATTAAAACGTATTCATTGGGCACCTGGCATGTACCACATGTTTTTTAGTGTTGGGAATACATTAATAATCAATCACACCCTATGCCATGCTCTTCGTAGTGAAGGACCATGCCATAAACAAGCAAATCAACATGTAAAATCTTATCAGACAGTGGCAAGAGCTTTGGAGACAAAAATGGTGGGTGAGCATTAGATTTTGCGCAGGAGATAGTGTTGTTAGGTGGGGTGAACTAATTAAAATGAGTGAAGGTTGGCCTGGAAAGGTGAGATTTGAAGAGACCTGGGTTTATAAAGTGGTAATGCCAACCCATTGGTCCCCTGTGCAAATGTGCACTCTCTCTCTCTCTCACACACACACACACAAACACACACACACACACACACACACACATGTCTGTGTAGCCGAGAGATGGGCTGATAAGACAGGATCAAAATCCCGCTGATTAGAAGAGCGGGAGGGAGAGGTTTCTCAGGGTGCAATCTTTCAGGCAGAATGGTGAGCTGCTCCCAAACCGCCCTTAAGATGTGGCCTTTGGCTGCAGCTCTGTGTAGGGGTTTCCTGTAGGAAAACGTGGGTGCTTCAGCTTCTCTCTCTCATCCTCTTATTTGTCCGTCTGTCCTGTTCAGGGTGTCTTTTTCTTCAGTTTCTCAAGTAAAAAGAATACCCTTATTCATGCAAGACTTAGAGTACATACAGAGCACTCTTTATCTCATTTAATTCCCATACAACTTTGACCATTCAATACTTTAATCCTTATTTGATAAGTAAGGAAACTGGGACCACTCTAGCATTAGAAGAGCTATGATTCAAATTCAATCTTTTGGCTCAAAGTTCACTGTTTATTTTGATGCTGAGTTCACAGGCCACTTAATCCATCTTCACCCTGTCTCCTCCCACCCCACCGAGGGCAGCTGCCGTTAATGGGCTGATGGTCTTTCTCCCATAGGATGCTACCATTCCCACCTTTTGATCAGAACAGGATCAGATCTCAGGAAATTCAGAAGTCTAGACCTGGACAGTCTGAGGACAACTTTGTCAGTAGATCTTGACATTAGTATTCTAGCTTAGTTCAAGTGCTGTATACTTGGGTGTGTTGATTTCTCATGGCCACAATAAGACAAGTATTTTCTGAAAGTTAATATTTATTTTAAAGAATGTGTTAAGGTGGCTAATCCTGAATGTTCTTCCTTTTGAGAGAACTTGAGATGAAATTTAACATAATTGCTCCTGCTCCATCCCACTCCACATAGTGGGTCTTTTTCCTTTCTGAGACAGCCTACTGCTTTCTAGATCTACAGTACAAGAACCCTCAGTGATGGATCCTCAAGCTCTGGGGAGCCCATAGGCCATTTCTTCTGCGGAGTTCCGAACTCTGCTGGACAGTGTATGCTGGCAGGCTGAGTGTCTCTTTTGGGTTGCAGTTGAAAACTGTGGCTTTTAAAATATTTAAAAGCCAGTGTTCTATGTCAGTATTCCAAAGAATATATAGGATGCTACTGCACTTTTAAGGATATTGCTCTTAAATTTTGGAAATATAAGATGATGAATGTCCACATGAGGCCATTTCTCCTGGTATATGTGTTGGTAAGGCTGAACATTTTAAAAGGTTCTTTTTGGGAAACAAAGCACTCTAACTAATATTTTTTAATCCTTACAACAATGCTGTGTAGGGTAAATATTTTTCCAATTCCCATTTTATGCTTTAGTAGCACTTTCTATTTCTCCTTTAAAACACTTTGTGCACTTGTAATTATTCGATAAATTAGTTGTTGTAATTATTTGTTTAATATGCAGCAGTTAAAAAGGCAAGTTTAAAAGCCAAAAAGACCTGGTTATGATTCCTGGCTCTAAAAGCTATATGCCCTGTGACCTTGAGCAGCTGTCTTAATGTCTCTGCTTCTGTTTCTTCATCTGTAAAATCTGAACAATAATACTATTGTCCTCAAATGGTTGTTTTGAGTTTTAAAAATGATGACAAGGACAGGGATCTATGCTGTGGCTGACATGAGGTAAGCAGTCCACAACTGTCGGATATTGCTGTCATTATTTTATCACAAAGAGAAGGCTATGGGTTATGTTTTTCCAAGGAGAGTCCTCATTTCCCAGTTGTTCTGCATAGTTATTAGTGGTGTTCCTCTCTACTCTCAATAGTGCCTCAGTTTGCAAAAAGAATGGAACTGGAGAGGAGAATAGCAGTTGCCCAGGTTGGGGAAGGGTTGGAGGTGAGGAGCACAGAGGAGGACGCGATTATGAAAGCAGCAGTATGCAAAGTCCTCGTGGAGAAGAGTCTGTCCATATCCTGGTTATGGTGGTGAATGTATGAACCTACACATGTAAAAAATTGCATAAAACTAACACACGCACATTGAGTACAAGTTAAGCTGACCTCCTCAATAGATTTATTATGTATTTATATCTATATCTCAATTGTGATGCTGTATTATTGTTTTACAAGCTGTTTCTGTTTGGGAAAACAGGGTAGAGAGTATATGAGATCTCTGTATTCTTTTTCTTTTTTTTCTTTTTTGGTACTGGGGATCGAACTCAGGACCTTGTGCCTGTGAGGCAGGTGGTGGAACCACTGAGCTAAATCCCCGGCCCCTCTGTATTATTTCTTATAACTCCTTGTGCATCTATGAGGACTCAGAATAAATAGTTTTATAAAAAAGTTGCCCTACTTTGGAAGATAAATAGTATGGTCACCCCAGTAACAATGTGTGTTACACCACCAGGGCCTAAGCACCCTCTGTAAAGAAAGTGCCACTGCTTCAGTCAAGTGCCATTGCTCTCTTTACTTGGTTCTATATGAGCACTATGATTTTTCAACAACTATTTACTGACTCCCTATTAGATGCCAGGGTTGAGATCCAGCAATGAATGAGCTGTTTGTGAAACTGACATTTTAGAGGGGGAGATAAATAATAAACCATAGATTTTATCAATTGCTTAATTTGTTGGAAAGTGATCAGTGTGATGGAGGGAAGACACAGAGAAGGTGTATTAAGCTTCTGGAGAGAAAAAGGGCCAACAGGATAGATAAAATGAGAGAATGGCCTATGCAGGTTTGGAGGCTGATATATTTCAAAGCCTTCAGTTGGCGAGCTGGAGACCCCAGAGAGTCAGTGGAATAGCTTCAGTCTGATTCCACAGGCCTAGGGAAAGGAGAGCTGGGGGTATAGTTATAGTCCCATAATCTCCTGTAGGCTTCAGATCCAGGAGGAGCTGATGTTCTAGCTCAAGTCTGAAAGCAGAAAAGGGCTGATGTCTCAGCTCAAGTGACCAGGCAGGAAGGGTTTTCTTGTACACACATCAGGCCAGACTTTCTCGTCTACTCAGGTCTCCAGCTGGCTGGATGATGGCCATCCAGGGGCCCTGGCGAGGGTCTGTCTCCTTTCCTCAGCCTACAGATTCCAGTGTTCATCTCTTCTAAGAGCACTCCCACAGGCACACTCAGAGTGACACTAGGCACCTTGTGATCCGACCAGGTTGACCTGGAAATTAACCGTCTATCTCAGCGGGGTGAAGTGGAACAGACATGGGGAGGGGTGGATGGAGTATTCATGGGATAGTTGTGTAACCTGGTCAAGAAGGGATATTTTTAAAAAAGACTTGAAAGAGAGGGTAAATGGAGCCATTTATTGGCTCATTGCCCATTTTCTTCCATCAGAATAAGAGGTTAATCAAGGCAGAGACTCGCCTCTTACCTGTTATACCCCTAGTGCTTGGTGCATAGATTCGCAAACATATTTTCTAGGTCAGTAGTGGAGAACCTTTTAGAGACTGAGTCCCCAGACTGCAACCCCAAACCCACCTATTTATCACAAATTTCCAACAGTGCAATTAAACCTGAATACTGAGGTTTTAGTTTAGAAAAGACAACTGTTATTCTATGCTTGGCTGCTGGAGCGACTCACCTCACGTGCTGACAGAGAGGACTCTGTGCCCGGTGCAGTATGCGTGCCATAGGTTCACCACCACTGTTCTGTGTGAATGAGGAGACGATGAAGACTGGTTTATTTCAGTTATACTTTTTGTCCATAGTGCAGTGCCTTGTGTATCCAAAGTAATTGGTTAGTGTTTTATGATTGCTTTTCATGAATTTCTATGATTGTTTATACTCAGCCAACAGTAAATATCACTGAGGACATGGACTAACTTGTTCTGCTGGATACTGTGTCCACAGTCCTTCTGCACTTAGAAGAGTGCCTGGAACATACACGATACACAGTTAGTTAATAATTGTTATTGATTAGATAAGCTCAGATAAGGGCACTGAGGCTCAGAAATATTGAGTGACTTAAACATGGTCTCCTGGCCAGGAAGCAACCAAGCTGGGGTCTTAACTTGGGCTTTCTAATTCTCAAATCATAATATTTGATCTATATCTAACTGCTTTTAAATTTGCCCTGGAAAGTCTCCTCTGGCTGTGGCTTCTCTGTTCTTCTGCCCTGCTCCTCCCTTGGAGCATATAGTTTGCCACGTTGTGGTGCCCCGTCTCCTGAGTGATGTTGAGTTGGCAGTGCACACACCTCTCAAAGGACAGCAACTCCTCCAGATACCACAGGGACAGGGGCCACTTTCTCAGGGTGACACAAGCAGAAAGGTAATGCAACCTTTTGGCCACCACTGGCTTGGTCAGACAGTAGTGTCATTTAGTTTGAAAGACTCCACCAGGAAGTTGCAGACTTTTAAAACTAATTTGGTGTTTATTCAACTTTGCAATCACTTCTATGTACTATCTGTGTTTCACACACCGTGAAACGGCACTACACTGTGCAATTGAATTAGTTGTACAGTGACTCAAAGGCATTAAACAATGACTTTGATATTTTAAGTACTGACTAGGAGGGATTTTTAATTCCTTCCTCATAATGAAAGCAACAAAAAAAACCCAGTTACACAACCCTGGAACACTTATTCTCTTTTCTATTCTGGGTGGACCCCACTGAGACAGAAAAAAAACCTTGGAGCATTTAGTTTGCTTAATGGCAGAAGAAAAATTAAACAAGCATAGACGTGCAACCTTAATGACACCCAGCAACACTAGAATAACAGTTCCCAGCTTCTAAAACCTGTTATTTAATATAATGGGTAAATCTTGTGGGAGCTTTTCAGGTGCTGCTGAGTTTGAAAAAAAACAGCTACTTTGTGAGGAGGGGTACGGGCAGTGCCTGGCTGGTGCTGGTGCCTTGGAAAGTCTCAGAGTGGAAGCCGAGGCAGGCAGGCTGTGTCCTTGAGGCTGGGCCCTTCTGAAGACTGCATTCTGGCTAGGCTGGGCCCCAGTGCTGTCAGCTCTGCCAGGGACAAAGTGGAGCTCTTCACAGAGAGCCTTTCTTCACAGAGATGTAATGACAGAAAAGAAGAAGAGGGGGGAAAACCCAAGCAAAACCCACAGTGAGTGAATTAGTATCATGGAACTATGAGCATTAGCTGGTAATATTTCAGGGCAAAGCACCTAAGTGATGATTCACATCTGACGATAAATACACGAATAGCTGTTGAAAGCTTGTTTGATTTTCACAAAGAGGTTTAAACAAACATTCGTTTGTTCATTAGTCTTAAGCAGCACTTTTATGGCAGGGGATGCATTAAACCTAACATATGTCTGTGACCAAGATATTTGGTGGTTTTAAAGATGAGGACACAAAGCCATGCATATCGTTTATGCCGAGCGGCCTTGAACTACCTGTAATGGAGTGAGATACAGTTATTATGGATTAATGCTGTGAATCTTCATCCAGAGGGAGAAAACAAACAGGCGAGAAGGAAGGCCACGTCTTTGGAGATAAAGACTTAGAGGCCCCTCTGTTCTGCAATTGCTATTGAGTTTGCATAAACTCATTTTGTTGTTGTTTTCGTTGTTGTTGTTGCATAATTTTAAAAAATGCAAGCAGTTTAAATCTGTTCCCTGAGGTTATTTATGCTAAACCGGAATTCTACCACCATAAATTCCTTGCTTATGGCCATCTCCACTTGGGTGGCAGGTTTGTCTAGGTTACTGAACAAATGGACACTTCAAAATTTTTAGGTCAATTGCCTCTATAACTCATTTAGCCCAGGCCCTGTCAGGAAACTTCTAATTGTCATTGACACCTCTGTCCCCCCCCCCCCCCCCACATTATTGTAATGATGGCAGCTCTCTGCTGCAGGATGATTCTCCTTTCATCTTCTATAGCACTGGATTGTGTCACTGTTAAAGCCTCTGTGTTACTTTTCTCTCGTTGTTGGGACAAAATACCAGACACCCAGAGTTAGAGGGGAAGGGGGTTATTTGGGTTACAGTTCATAGAGGTTTCTGTCCATAATCAGCTGGCTCCAAGGCTGAAGCATCACAGAGGAGAAACATGGCATGCACAAGGCAGCTAAGGCAACAAGCGAGCTTGAACAGCACCTCCTGCCCCTTTTACTGTATTCAGGCTTCTTAGGGCAGGTAGCACTCACACCCTTAATCCTAGTGCCCTTGAGCCTGGCATTGCATCATGAATCAATTCCAGCTTCACACACTCTAGACCAAGCCTATGCCTGCATGAGGGTTTGGGGGGACATCTAGTCCCAAACCATAACAGCCTCGTTCACAAAAGTGTGATGTTGCTTCTGATGGACCTGGCTTGGATGAGACTGCCTGGGTCTCCATCCTTGGTTATGAAATCACCAGTTGAGAAAAGACAAGTCATGGTAATGGGCTAGGGATGAAGTGAATGAAATTACCATTAGCCCAATTCTCCTGGTTTTATTTTATTTTAGTTTAGTTTAGTTTTTGATGAATGCTGGCTCTGTTGCTGATTTCTACTAGAATGGTGTGAGCAATTTCAGCAGCATACTTCTGTCTCTTCTCTCATCTGTGGTGTGTGGGCATAGAGCTCTGGTAGGAAAGATGTCATTGGGAATGTACGTTAGACTCACAGCCAAGAGCTCCGATTGATATATCTCCTCTTATGGGGATTTTTCATCAAAGTACATCATAAAATATGTTAAATACTCAGCTCCTAAATCCAATTCATTAATTATTGTGCTTAAAATATACTTCAAATATATCACATTTGACATCATATGTCACTGATAGCAGAGGTAAATGATAACACTTAAAATCAATAAATGTTTTAAATTTATTTTGCTTATTATGGTTGTCATAATATTTTGACATGGAGGGCTGACATGTCAACAACGGTGTTATCAAGAAATAAAGCAATGGCATTAAACTGTCTCCCCACCCCTGCTAGTGTTGCAGGGTAAAGTGGGCCCTGGGGGGAAATAGAGCTAAAATCTCCAGGGAAGCATCTACTTACGGAGTCAGTACAGGTCATCACGAAATAAAGCAGCTTGAACTCAAAACAAAAGCTGAGGGAAAGAAGTCTTCACACAAATCTGTTACCTTTTCTCCCAGAGGATTGAAAAATAATAAGAACTAAAATGTATGGAATGTTTTCTGTGTGCCAGACCTGTGCACAGTATGTCACGTTTTATCTAACTTCCTCCTACAAAGAAAAAGACTTATCCCGATTGATAGGTGAGAAAACTGAGGCTCCCAAAGCATAAGTAGCATGCACAAGGTTATGAAGCCTGTACATGGTAAAGCCCAGTGTTGAATGGGGTTTTACAGAATTCAATGCCTGGCTCTGCTGTCAGACACCAGAGCTGTCTCTGGAATGTGTGGTTTGGAACTAGAAGTGATCTTGTCTTTTGCACTCTCCAGACTTCCCACCCGAATCCTTCCTTATTCCCAGGCCTTCACCATTTCTGATTGCTGCATGATGATATAGTATAACCTGAATGCAAACAGAGGGCTGGATTTAACAAAATACTTTCATATACTTGGACAAGATTGGCTGGAAGGCAACCAATACTCTTTGTCTCTAGGCATTAGAGGTTAAAGTCAGAGTCAAAGGAAACTTCAAGAAAGGAGTACTTGAGACCTATGCTTCCCTGCTATGTATTTCTGACACAGCTGAAGTCAGGTATTTTTCAAAGGCTAAATGTAGGTTTGACCTGCTTGAACTAAGCATTAGAGCAATGAGTAGGAGATGTGACTTGGAGTCCCACACAGCAGCAGTATTTTCTATGCCCTGCTGATTAACATTCAGTAAGGAGTTCCTAGTGAGCAAGGCTATGCTTTCTGCACCCTAGTCCCTTATTTTGTGCAGAGTAGGTGCCTAACCAGTGTCTTAGTTACTTTTCTCATCACTGGAACAGAATACCTGACACCCACAACTAATGGAGAGGTTGATTTTGGCTCCTGTTTCATTTCATAGTTGGCTGGCTCCAAGGCAGGACGGCATGGTGCAGAGGCATGGCAGAAGAATAGCTGCTCACCTGTGGTAGCCAGAAAGCAGATTGGGATCAAGGGAGGAGCCGATAAAGCCTACAGTGACCTGCCTCTTCCAGCCAGACCACGCCTCCTAATAACAAGTCAGCTACACTCCTCCCTAAATCCAGTCACCTTTCAAAAGCCCCTGCCTCTGAACACATGAGGGTTTGGGGGGACATCCAGATATAAACCATAACCACCAGTATTCTTTGAATGCAGTTGTTCATCCACAGCTAAAGATCAGCAGCTTATTCTTATCTTAACCCTTCATTTCTCAACTACTGGTTTGCTTACAAAGTGTCTTTATTTTCACTCAGGAGTCTACCCAAAGCTTTGGGAATTAAAACTTAGTTATTCAGTCAAATAATATTTATTTAGTGCCCCTCCTCCTTTTGAGACAGGGTTGCTTGGTTACTAAACTACTTGGGCTGGCTCAAATTTGCAATCCTGCCTCAACCTCTTACTGTACTGGGATTACAGCCATGTGCCTCCACACACTGATCTATTTAGTGCTGTTTTGGTGGACCAGACTCTGTGTTAGGCACTGCGGGCTAAGCAACTGTGAGCAAGGTGGATGAGTGGGAGAGCTGGACGGCAGTCAACAATTAGACAAGTTTTCTGCTTCTCATGGTGACAGTTCTGATGAAGGAAGAGTGTTATGCGGGCCTATGACAGGAGAACCCAACCTAGATTGGGAGATCCAGGAAGGCTTTCTTGAAAAAATGATAGTTGAGCTGAACTGTTGAGGATAAGTGAGAATTAACCAGATGAGCAGAGCAGTGGTGGGTGGGAGGGAGCAAGCAGGCATAACAGGGAGAAGAGGATGCACTGGTGAGAACATGGGATCAGAAGGAGCTCACTGGCCTTCTAGAAATCATATTAGCTTAGCTGGAATGCAGGTTGGAAGACAGCAAAGCAAGATAAGACTTTTTTTTTTTTTTCTAAATCAGCTATGACATTTGAGGGACAATAAAGGGAATTTATTGGTTCAATAAACAAAAATCCAGAAGTAGTATGGCTCTAGTCAGAACTTCCTCAAAGCTCCTTCTTCCTCTCTGGTTGTCTGGGTTTTATTGGCCCCAGTTATTGACTTGTATCTTCTATGTTCATGAAGTCGCTATAGCACTCCAGCCCGCATATCTACTCTCTACACTATCAAGAAAAGAAAAAAACTTGGCAGAGTGTTCCTAATAGTAAGCTTAAGTGAGACTCACCCTGTTTGGAGTAGTGGTGATCACACACCTTACCCTGAACCATGCACCGTGTTGGAAGCACAGAGATTGCAAAACAGAAATCAGCATTGCAGGAAATGCATAATGGTTGATGGGGAGGTCACAATATTCACCACAAGGCTGAAGATAGGCTTGTGCTATAGAATCGGGGATCTACTAAAACCACAAGGTGTAGTGAAAGGATTTTCAACAGGTCAGCAATATCATTAGGTTGGTTATTCAAAAACATCATTATGAACCCCACTCAATGTGCCTAGTGTTTCTAAGAGACAGCCTTAGTCAGGTAAATAAACAAATCATTAGGTTAGGAACAGAAATATAAATCATTTCTTTTCCAGTTTTTCTAGTAGTATTTTTTACTAGTCTACCTAGTATTAATATTAGCTAATAATAATTAGCCCAGTACCAAGAAAAGAGCTTTACAAGTATTGTCTTTGATAATCCTCACTGCACTCTTAGGAGGCAGGTCCTGTTATTGTCATATCATTGTTCCCATAGTGCTGATGGAAAAGCTGAGGTATTGGGAGATTAAGTACTTCACCCAAGGTTACATAGCTAGTAAATAGCAAGATGGTAGCTGTGCGCCTGAAAGTATTGTGTTATTTCCACTAAACTCTAGACTATCTGGGCTGGGAGAAATTGAGTTTTTATTTATTTGCCAAATAATTATTGAACAGAACCTTATGCCAGGAGTCAAAAGAATCTCCCAGAATTTAAAAAAATATTATTAAGAATATATATATATATACTTACTAATTATTAAAAATATATATATGCCATTTTAACAATTTTTAAGTATACAGCCAAATGGCATTAATTGCATTCACAATGCTGTAAATCATCATCATTATTTATTTTCAAAACTTTTTCACCACTTGAAGCAGAAACTCTGTAATCATTAAGCAACAATTCCCTATTCTCTTCTGCCCCCATCCTATGGTAACCTCTAATCTACTTTCTGACTGTACAAATTTGCCTATTCTAGATATTTTCTATGAGTAGGATCATGTACAGTATTGTTTTCTGTCTAGCTTCTCTCATGTAGCATGATATTTTCAAGGTTTACCCATGTCGTAGGATACATTCAAACTTCATTCCTTTTCATGGTTGAATAATCAGCCAGAAATTTGACAAAACTATTTTTGTTAGTACAGTGATTCCAAAATGGATGAAGTTGAGTAACTATAATGTTAAGCAAGGATTGTATCAGTGTTTCAGTATCCACATGCTACTCTACGGTCTTCACTTTGCTTGTCCAACTCAGGAGACATTTGGGGTTTGCAACCATCATCTCTGACAAGATTGTGGAGATTAATTACACTGAGCCTCCTCCTCAAGAAGGTAAATATTGCTTGCCTCACCTGTTAGCACTGTACCTTATATATAAGGTACTTAAGAACTATCTGTGAATTAAAACTTACTTTAGCAAATTTTTGTCAAGTGTTTTAATGTTTCAGGCACTGTACTAATGGACAGAGATAAAATAGAGAGCAAGAGAAATGAAACTCCTCTTCTCTTAGATACTACCTACCCTTCAGGTACTAGGTAATGATGAAAAGAACAGGTGCTCTAAGAGTTGTGTTTTCTATTTTTATAGCTTTTTTGTTTCAGAAAAAGTATTCATAAATATTAGCTCAGTGCCATGATGTCTGACATTCAATTACTTTTGAAAACTGATAGCTATTTTTTAATATATGCCAAATGAAAGAGATTTGGAAGAGCTTATTGGTTAACTACAAGGTAACCATGAGGTTATAAGGTTTGGATTTCCTAAGTTGGTAAAGATCCATCAATTCTTTCAGGAGGAGCATTTCTTTAAATCTAAAAATAATTTGCATAAGAGGCATTATTTCTCAGCCTAGTTGGAAAATGGCTAATTTTGCCACACTTTAAAGATTGTCACCAATTTTCTTTCCATTTCACGATAACTCCGGGATTTCAGTTAAAAGGGTGCCTTAAAACAAAGTCCAGAGCACGTGAGCCATGGCTTCTCCTGTGTACTGTCTGTCCCTCTGCCACAGACCAATAGCTATGAAGGCTTGTGGAGAGTGCTCAGAGTGTCAGAGTTTCTGGAGTGGGTTTCCTGAGTTCACCAGACTTCACTGTAACCTGGAACTGTCCTACTTATTTGGTTGTCAACAGTGTCCTAGTGGACAGAGGATAATGCAGTGATGGCTGCCACACAGGCCTCAGCAATTTTCCATTTCGCTACGGAGCTGAAAATGTTGGTCTCTGTCTTCATTTGTCACAGCCTTCCCACTTGAGATCTGTGGAAAGGAGATAAATGGAAACAGCCAACATTTAGTCAGATGGTGACAGAGACGAGATGGTGTCTTTCAAAATCTTCTATTAAGTACTTGGTCCCACGTCATTACCAAGTAAGAATTGTAGAAATCTACAGAGAACGATATATTGTATTATTTATAAGATTCAAATGCAAATCATAGTTACAAAAATGCTTATCGTCTATATTATAAAATATACTGCATTTGAACAAGCGTACATAAGAAAATGGTGTAGAAGGCAGTAAAACTCTTGGTATGGGAAGAAATTCCAGCTTGTTCTGGTTTATAGAAACTTCAACCCAAGCTGTTTTCAAGAGGATATCAAGATTCATGCATTGCGTCATCTAAAGAAACTTTCACTGGCTCTTTAGTCCCTGACTGGCTAGAAAGCATTTGGTCCTCTTTACTTAACCTTTCCCCACTCAAGTCATCACCTATCCTGACTTTGGGAGTTTACTTTTTCTGTTGTTTGCACCAGCACTTAACATTTAAGCAGAAAGCATTGGAAGAAAGTTGCTTTCTATAAATCCCTCACCTCAGATTAAGTTTTTATGCATAGTGTCAAAAAAGTTATTTCAAATGCTTTGTTGCTATGTAATTGCAAAAGCAGCATTACGGAGAAAAATGCTTCAATAAAAGCCTTTAGAAAATAGACTACATCAAGCCATTATATGATTACCTTCCCCACACCTCAGTCCTCTTTCTCTTATAACCACTCTTCTACCTTCTGGATCAACATTTATGTCAGATTATGTGCTTTACCTTGTCATCATGGATGGATATTAAAATTATAGGTTTATAAATAAGCAATCGTTTACAAGAACCGACATAACTTACCATGACCACCACAAAGTAAGTATTTTGGTGAAATAGTAACATTTTTATTTGGGTATTTTCCACTTAGGAAAGGGCATTGATATAGTTAATTGCCTACAATCTTCCTCTCTTCTCACTGGATGCTTGAATGAACCAGATAAACACAGGCAGTAATTGTGGGGAGACTCATAAAATGACTCACAAGAGTTTCAAAGTTGTGAAACTTCAAGCTGTTATCTTGATTTCATATCACTTTCCCTTTCTTCTTGGGGTTTCATAGGAAATCTATATTTTTTTGGTTAATAAGTTAAAACCCTCTCTATTTCAATCATTTTGTTCTCTATAATGTCTCTTGAGATAAATGGAGATGACCTCAGGTATTGCAAAATGAGAACAAGAATCATAGATCTAAAGGCACAAAGGACTAAATAGGAGAGAGGAACGCAATGCTGAGAGCATGGCCTCTCGGGTCTCACATGCATTTGCAGAAGGGCATATGGCTGAGATATCACTGTGCCAGCCAGTAGGCCGGCTCCTTCTAGGGCTCATCAAACATGATGTGCTTACTCTCCTTCCTGGTTCTCTTATGATAAATAAATCATAGGCTCTGACACCACCAGTCAGAATTTGGTTTCTAAAGATAT
Source organism: Heterocephalus glaber (assembly GCF_000247695.1). The sequence goes on along the minus strand of NW_004624742.1, from coordinate 10,054,076 downwards.
GAAGAGGAAGGTGGAGAGTGAAACTCCCATGGTTGAGGAGACAGAAGCTCAGACAAACACTGAGTGTGATCAGCTGGGAAGTGTTAATGATCTCTTTACCCTCTTTCACACAGGGACCTACATTTCAATGGACACAGAATTGGCAGTTGGAAAATAGAGTAGTGAAGCCATTATATGATTACCTTCCCCACAGCTCATATCAATAGTGTTTAATACTATAAAATTCATTGTGTTTCAAAGAGCAAGGCTGTGCATTTGAATTTTAATAATAAACCCATTATCTTTCATATATCTATGTTATAAGGTAGGTTCCTTTAAAAAGCAGACTCTGAGACAACATGCTGGACTATCTCTAACTGAGATAGTCTTGCGGATTTGTCTTGAATTGAGGTTAGGGTCTACAGCTTTATATCCTAAACTGACCTTAGGGTCGGTAGCCCTAAGGGATATGATGTGATTCTAGGTTAGGTGGCTGTCTAGAGAAAAGTCCTAGTGAAGAAGTCAGTTAACTGACCAACTCTTCTGGCAGCTGAGAGAATGAGTCTTAGTCCCAGAGGGAGGATTTGGGCTGCACACCATCTCACCCCCTGAAATGCAGGCAGATAAAGGGTCTCAGCAAAATTCCAAGATTACTCAAAACTCCTACATTTGTCAATCATTTTTGAAACTGTCAAAGTAAACTCAGGGTGATAGACTTCAAAAGCATCCTCAGTGGCCCAGAGAGATGGCAGATTTCTAAGAAATTACAAAGCAAGGCTCTTATTTGGAACCATTCTACTTAAGTCATCAAAAGAATGGCTTTTTTCATAAAACAGGTCGTAGGAAGAACACAGGGGTAGGAATATAATTTCCTCCATCACAATCTGGTTGGAGGAATACAAAGTGGCTGGCTGAGCCTTCTACAACCACAGCTTGAGTCTACCTACATTCTTAGAGGATGAGCTAAAGGCTGCGTTCTGGATCTTTCTGTGTAAGAGAGGGAGAAATTTGCTGCCCAGTATAGGAGCACTGGAGTCTTGAAATGGAATCCAAATACCAGTTGTGGATTTGGAACAATGCCTTCTATGGCATCACTGTTCAGAGCCACTTCAGGGAGCTAGGGGTTCATCCTGGTATTGGCTAGGGTAATCAAGGGCTTCTGAGATTCAGGAGGTGAAGCAAGAAGATATGTGTGCCTAATGTTGAAGAAAAGCATTTTTACGTCTGTTAACATTTATGGTGTCCGATTGAGTGGGTTAGCAAAATAAAGACAGATGGCAGCAGATTAATGCAAACACTTACAATACCTACAATATTGTGCCCACTCCAGCTGAGGCTCTCCAGCTCAACTTCCTCTACAACTCACAGTCAAATGTCACTTAGTGACCCTGAAGAGAAGAGCAATTTATGATGGATCAGGAATCAGGATTAACCACACATTTATCATGGAATGAGGAATCAGAAACTTCATTTAATGTATAACTGTGATGTTTGTCTGGGGCTGGTGGATCATTACTTTGCAATCACTCCTTGTGTTAGGAAGCAGGAATTGATTAGCCCAGGGTCATTAAGTCCATCCCCTGCCTCCAGGCTGTACAGTTTGTGTAAATGGTTCCAGCTGGATGTGCCTTCATGCTGCTCTTAAGGAGCTCCTGAAGAGGAAATTACGAGATGTCCCAGAGGAGCACATTGTGAGGGTCTCACAGGCGCCAGGAAGTTCTTTTCCATATTTAAGGAGCACTGGACTAGAGAGTCCGAACCTTGGGCTTGCTTATCAGTAGTTCTAATCCTCAGTAGTAGACCACTAAGTGATATTGGGGTAGCCATTCTTTGACTTAGTTTTGTCTTATGCAAGAGGAAACTAAAAATACCCCTCTTGACATTCTCCATGAGACTGTGGGGAGGATCAAAGGAGACAGTGATGTGTAGAGAGCCATTGCATTTCTAAATTAGGTTGTGATTTACAAATTCAAGGGCACAAATTGAGATCAATTAGGTACAATTAAGGGCTGATCAGGCCAAGGAGAAGCAGAGTGATTAAGAGTGAAAAGCCTCAGTGAGTTTAGATTGAGAGAAAGGTATAAGATGGAGTCTCTTGTGCCTAAGGTTGAACATTAGATGCATTTGTCTGGGTTATGTTCAAGCCTATGTTCCCCACCACAGTGTGATAACAAAGGTTAGGTTACATGGTATGGGAGTTTCAGTTATCACTGTCAGGTTTAAGTACCATTTGTAATGATCTTTGTTTCTAGCTTTAAGATGCTCTATGACCTGGGGTGCACTGTCCTATATTCGGCTGAATCCAATTATTAGTAGGATAGTGTGGGTTTGGTATTGAACCAGAAACCCACCCACTCATTGCACATGTGTTTCCATATCACATAATGAAAAATACATTGTAGCTTCAAGCCTCTGATAAATGATGGTAAATTTTTTCCAACACTGGAATTTTTCTAATGTCTGATAAATGTCTTTCATAATTCACTGAAGCTTTTTTAGTACAAGAGAACATCCATTATAAAGCAGAGATACACATTTCCCCTGTAGATGCCTTCTGACATGACCCACCTTTACTTTGTTGGCATTTGAGTTGGGCTGTTTTCTTGACACTGCCCAATGGGCTATGCGCTGAGCTGGAAGAGCTGTGACCCTCTCTCCCTCGATACTTGGACACAATTTGTCCTGTCTCTTTCACCCTTGGAGAGCCTCACAGCTGGTCTGCATGATACCCAGTATCATTTTTATGATAAATGAAGGCCTTTTGGAAAGTACAGCATCTCTTCCTGCTATAGTGAACAAAATGCCTCCTCCAAGGACAAAAAAGTTTCTGTGAGTTGCAGCTATTACACAGCTATTTCTGCTCTTTGATTTTGCCCTTCCCAAAGTTTGGGTATATTTTCTTCCCTCAGTTTTTATTAGATTCCTGGGGATTTATAGTAGAGTTTGTTTGAGGCTCCTGTCTTCCAGAGACTTTAAAAAGATTTTTTTGTTTTGTTTTTAAGTAAGGAGTACAGGCTTACACAAATAAGTTGTACAGACTTAAGTAATGTAATGATATATATAACATTTGCAGCCACATCTTATGATACCTGTGTTGTCAAAATCAGACCTTATTTCCTTTATGCTCACAGCAAGGTCACGAGGTGGATGAGGGGAAAGGTCAGAAACTAAGGCTCAGTGAAATTACATGTTTTCTCCCTTTTTCATACTTTTGGTAAGTGATAGTACAATTATTCTAATTCAAGTGTGCTGACTATTTATCCTATGCTTTCTCAACTTGACCATAGTTTTTAGTACTAAATAAAACTTACAATGATGGCATTTGACTTTAGCAGCACACATGAGTTATAGGATGCCTTATCCTTAGGCATGCATGGTAATTCACATAAATGAACAAGTGACTGTGTTTTAGGTACAGCCAAAGTGAACATTTGTAGGAGGAATGGGGAGTGAGCAGAGAAGGAGGAAAACAAGGCTGTGGTTCACAGCAGTGTGGTCTTATAGCATCAAGGAGATCATTTTAGGAAGGATGTGTCCTGCTTCAAGCCAGTGCTGGAGCCTCAGCCTTGGGAAATGGGCAAGGCAGAGGATGGAGCATTTAACTTCTTCACTTTCAGATAGTAATATTTTGGGGGGCTATCTTTCAAAGCGGGAAAACAAAAAGAAAAAAGAAAAGATGCCTCAGAGAAGCTTATATTAAGGTTAGTAAATGGGTAAGATGAGAAGTGTGTATCTGTGATAGTTAATTTTTTATGTCAACTCAACTGGACTGGAAATGTTTGGATATTTGATCAAACATTATTCTGGGTGTTTCTGTGAAGGTACTTTTTGATGAAATTAACTTTAAATTTGTATACTGAGGAAAGCAAATTGTCTTTTGTTAGGGTCTGAATGTGGGTCCAAAAGTTCATGTGTTGGGAATTTAATCCCCAGCGTAACAGTGCTGAGAGGAGGGGCCTTTAAAAGGTGATTAGGTCAGGAGCTGGGGATGTATCTCAGAGGGAGAGCGCTTACCTCCCAAACAAAGCCCTGGGTTCTATCCCCAGCACTGAAAAAACAACAAACAAACAGAGGTGATTACATAATAATGGAAAGGGATGATGTCATTATCACAGGTTTATTATCAATGGGTTAGTCATCAGAGAGTGGAGAGTGGATTTGTTATAAAATCCAGTACAGCTCTCTCTGCTTCTCTCCTGCCACGTGATTCCATCTGCAACGTTATGATGCAGCAAGAAGGCCCTCAGCAGTTGCAGTCTGTCAGCTTTGGACTTTCCAGCCTTTAGAACTGTAAGAAATAGTGTCTGTTCTTTATCGAGTACCTAGTCTCAGGCATTCCACGATAGCACACAAGATGGACTCAGTCCTCATCAAATCAGTTGAAGAAGACCTGAAGAGAATGAAAAGACTGACTTCATGAATAAGAGGGAATTCCTCTTCTTGTTTGAGCAGGAACATGTGTCTTTTCCTGGCTCACGTGAGCCAGTGCCTTATGATCAATCAATCACTCGATCAATTTCTCTCTTTTTCTCTCTTTCTCCCTCCATTCCTCAGGTCTCCATCTCTGGAGAACACTGATGGATAAAACATAAAACGTAGGTACAAGGTTTGATTAAAAATATGGTGAAAGTTTAAATTAAAAAATTATTACAATAAAAGACACACTGGCACTAATCACCCTGAAAATCCTGCTCCTCACTTTGGGCACACTGATCCCATCATTCTTGTCACCTTCTGAAGCAGTTCTTGATGTCCTCCTTTGTGAGTGCTTTAGTTGGGAAGTCGTGGCTGCCTCAATGTCCTGAATCCATTCAAAATGTTTATAGCAATTTGTATGGAGGCGGTGTGTTATTATCCACCTTCACTGGATCTGGCAGAGTAACTTCTGGCTCTTCCCCAAAGTGAGAATGACCATGAAAGGTAAATGTTTTGAATGGATTCAGGACACAGAAGCAACCACAGTCGTACAACTAAAGACTTACGAGAAAAGACTTCCAGAACTGCTTCAGACAGTGGCAAGAATGACGGGATATGTGTGTTTGATGTGAAAGGAGGTATTCTGAGGGGGGTTAATGACAATGCATCTTTTATTGCAATACGTTCTTTAAAAAATAAGTTTAAACATTCATTATATTTTTATCATATTGTGTAGTAAGTGGCAAATAACAAGTCACGTGTGGCTGTGATGAGTGTACTGTGATCATTTAGGGACAGCAGAGGGGCACTGGAGAAAGAAGGCACAAAAATGCAAAACCTCCTAAACTCTTCAGGGCATGTGACTATTTCTCAACTTTATTTGAGTTGTCATGGTGGAAGGTGTTGATGGGAAGAGTATGGCCAGGAGAAGCTGGAGAGTGAAGGCAATTTGGGAGCATGAATAAAGAGGCCTGGCCCAGATTCCCAGGCCTACAGCGGCCAGACAACAATAGGAAATGTGCTGAGATGAGGGAACAACAAAAAATACACATAATAATGTGGAAAGGGTGAGGGAAAGCCACCCTGAGGGTCAGAGAAGCCCACACAGAGTGAACATCCCAACTTGGAAGTCTGAAGCAGCAGAATCATGAGCTTTAGCCCAACCTGGGCAACTTAGACCCTGTGTCAAAAAGAAAAGAAAAAAAATTCCAAGTGACTATCCAGAGAATGTGAGTTTTGCCTTGAGTATGCCCTGCTTGCTCTTCTACAGATTAAAACAGTTGCCATTTCACTGTCAAATAAAATTTTGCGTTTTTTAAATTTAGGCCGGCAAACATTTGCTCGCTCATTTATCCAACAAACATTTACAGAGTGCTTACTGTGTGCCATGCAGTGTTGTAAAGTTCCTGCTTATAGTAGAACACCAAACAGGCAAAGTTCCCCCCATCCCGGGGTTCCCTTCCTATGCTGTGCCATGGCTCTGCGCTCCCCATTACAGATGAATAAGCATGGCCTCTCCTGTACTTCAGATCTGGCCCCTGCTCTGTGAAAAGCCCAACTCCTGAACAGGACAATCCCTTCTCTGAAGGAGCTTATAGTCCAATAGGATGATTTCCTTGTGCATGATTCACAGTAAAAGACAATATAGCACATGGCAAAAGTTTTAAGAGAATGAGAATTATCTTCTCCTAATTTTGTTTAAACCCTCTTCAGATCTTGCCCTTAAACCATATCATTATAGAGTGCTTAAAGGATTTCAAACTGCATTTGACATCGATTATCTCACTGTATGTTTTGAACAATCCCTTAAATTAGATAAAGCAGGTCTAACTATTTGCAAGTTTGAGAAAATGAATGCTCAAATGTGAATGACCCTGTTTTTCCTACAGAATTCTGTATTTCCTGTCGTACTTCGTGTCAGACCACTTGTCCTGCCTTTGCTAGCCTCTCCTCCCTGGTGGGAAAAGTGCAGCGGTGAGAGCAAAAGGCAGGGTAAACCAGTGTCTGTGGGCTGACCCTCAGGGTTAAAGACTAGGGTAACTGACCAGGTGGGTGCAAAGGGAAATGTGGTATGGTGGGTGATGCAGTGGTATTTTGTACACTCCCCCAGTCTGTGTGGCGGGGAGGAGTGCTATAGGACATTAAAATTTTCTAGGGGATTTTTTCCCTTCCACCTACAGACAGCTGTTAATGTGCACAGGCGTGTAGTTTTTTTCCTGTTAAGCAAATCTCACAGTGGGAAATGAAAGCAGCCAGCCAGACAGGCTTCCCTGAAGTCCTCTTCTTCCCTTTCCCAAAATATCGGGGCAGGAGGATCAGCCTCCTACGATGTTCAGAGGATTGACCCAAGGAATTGCTGCAGCTCCAAAATCAAGAGGAAGGAAGACAGATTTTGCTCCAGTGATGTGTTTAGAAAAGAGTGCCCATCACCCTGAGTGGTGGCTGGGGCAGCGACATCATCCCCACTTCATGGATGGAAAGAAATTTTAAATAATCTGCAGAGATATAAAGGGGTTATAAATGGAGGGGAGATTTTCACTATGTCTTCCATTTAACTCAAAAGGCTTCTTTCCTATGCTAGAGTCTTTTCCCCTATAACTAAAATGTGAGGAGGAATAGGTGATTAAATTAAACATGGTAAGGACTTACATATGTGTATAAATTTAATTATTTGCAAGCCAGCATAGTTTACTCAGTGCTATGTTGGTTCTTCTCAACTCTAATTATGGCTTGCAAAATCTTAGGGTAATAGTTATCAACTTTGCTGCCCATCTGGAGCTTCTCAAAACCATAAGTGCATGCATGTGTAGGTATATATGTGGGAGAGGGCATAGATAGGTTTACTATACCTTCTCTATTTAATTAGAATTTCTGAGATATGGAATACAGGAATTCCCAAGTACAGGATTCTTCTAGGGAGCCAAGTTTGGAAACTACTGTCAAGTCTGTGCTTAGGCCAAGCCCAGCTGTGATGGTGTATGGTTTGACCAGGTCTCCCCAAATGGTGTCTCAACAGCGATCAGGTTTGTATATGCTCTCAGCTTAGCAAGGTCCATACTTGTTTACATGGCCCATACTTGTTTACAAGTATACATGGAACATCCACTTCTGGCTGGTGGAATTCTGTAATGACCCAGATGGCCCACACCCTGAATATTCCTCCCCTCTTGAGGGTAGGCTAGACCTGTGAATATGGTGGCATAATAGGGATTGTCTTGATTAGGTTACATGACAGACAAAAGTGAATGAAGTTTTCAGTTTTGATTAATGACCCCCATTAGTTAACTTTAATCAAAAGGAAGATTATCTTGAATGGATCTGAAATAACAAAATAAAATATTTAATAGAGTCAAAGGAAACAACAGAGATGGTGTTCTGTTAGCTTTGACGACATAAACTTCATGTTGTAGAGAGGACCACATGCACACAAGCTGTTGGTCTACAGTCTTATATTTCAGAAATTGAGTTCTACCAAGAGCCAGTGAACTTGGAAGAGGATTGTGAGGCCTAGATGAGAACTTCAGGTCAGAATGATGTCTTGATTTCAGCCTATTGAGATACTGGACAAGGATTCCAACTATCCAGTGCCTGGATCTGACCTATAGGCATTGTGGTATAATACATTTGTGCTTTTTAAAGTCTTTAGGTTTGTTGTAATTAGTTACAATAGCAATAAAAACCAATATACTACTGACATCAAAATAAAGATTTTTTCTATGACAATAGGTAATAAACTGCAAAAATTGTGGAACTATAACAGTGTTTTTCTTTTTAAATTTATTCTAGGTGAGGGCTGGGGATTTCACTCAGTGGTGCTGCCACCTGCCTGCCTCAAAAGTGCAAGGTCCTGAGTTCAATCCCTGGTACCAAAAAAAAATTATTCTAGGTGAAAAAGAAGAAAACATGGCAGAAAGAAAAATCTCAGAGTAAGATATATACTTGTATCAAAACTTCCACTCACTTCTAACACATATTTGTGTGTGTGTGTGTGTGTGTGTGTATAAAACATGGATAAGCCAAAATTTATTATTCTTTAAAAATTGGAACAAATTTGCAAATCATAAAATTTATTCTTTCAAAAATAGAATCAACTTTTTTTAGTGTATTCACAAGGCTGTGTGCCTATCATCACTATCCAAGTCTAAAAAGTTTTTATCACTCCCCTAAAACGCCCCCTTTAGGGATCACTCTATTTTCCCTTTTCTTTAACCACTACAACTACTTATTGGCTTTCTATCTCTATGGATTTCCCTATTCTGTACACTTCATGTAAATGTAATCCTTCAATATGTGGTCTTTTGTGTCTGGCTTCTTTCACTTACATAACGCTTTCAAGATTTCATCTAGTATATAATAAGGAATGTTATATCTATTCAATGGACATTATTTAGCCATTAAAAGAATGAAATACCTCTGCTTTATGGATTTTATCTTTTCTACTGTTAAATTAACATTTAATTTATTACAATGTAGTTTATATTGATACCAACTTGATTTTAATAATATGCACAGACTTTGCTCTAATATAAATCATCTTCCCCTCTTTGTTATATTATTGTCTAACAAATGATATAACTGTACATTATTTGCCTATTAACAGCTATTACTTTATTTTATTTATTTATTTTTTTGGTACCGGGGATCGAACTTGGGACCTTGTGCTTGCGAGGCAGACAGTGGAACCACTGAACTAAATCCCTGGCCCTAACAGCTATTACTTTAACAGTTATTTAAATTTTAGGAGAAAAGAATTGCAAAATTTACACTGTCTTTTATGTTTACCTATGTCATTATCTTGACCATTGCTCTCTGTTTCTTCTTGTGCATTGATTTGCTATCTAGAGCTTTTCCATTTCATCAGGAAGGATACTCTGTAGTACCTCTTGAAGGACAGATCAGTTAGCCACAAACTCAGCTTTTGTCCATCTGGAAATGTTTTAAATTCTCCTTCATTTTTAAAGGATAGTTTTGCTGGATATAGAATCCTTGCTGAATGAGTCTGTCAGATATTTGAACATCTCCTTCTGCTGCCTTCTGACCCCCCTGGCTTCTGATAAGAAGTCAGCTATCATCTTAATAATGTTCCCTTGTATGTGATAAGTCACTTCCTGTTTCCGCAGAGCCCCAAGGTTAATCAGAAGGGGGAGAGTAGAGTTTTCTCTGGTCCTACCTTAGCATATGTACAGCCCTACATTGCCCTTGACTTTCTAGATTCCCACGAAAATGCCAGAGATTTTCAAAGCCCTACCAAACATTTCATTCCCCAGCTTTCCTTTTAAGATTTTTGGTTAGCTTGTTTCCTTTGACTGTTATAGCTGCCTCAGGCAACTGCAATATTGTATAATTGCAGCTTATTGTTTTGATATATGTCCTCAGGGAAAAGATTCATACTAAGTGAGCTCTGAATCTTAAATAAAGACAGATCTTCACCTGGGAGCTTCCAGGGAACAGATAGAGTGGTCAAATAATGACAATTCTCTGAGAATTCACCAGTGGCTGTTAAGCTCCTGGTTTTCAATATAATTGGAGAGTTGTTGGGGTTTAAGGCTACTGGAGGCAAGCTATAATAGTACCAAGCTTGCTTTTCTTATGGAGATTTGGCTGTTTTGCTTGAATAAGCACCCTCAGTGTGTTGCAAACCTTTGCCTCATTTCCAGAGTTCTGAACATTTTGATTTTGACAAATTTTTGCCAATGTTCTTTTCTTTTCTTTGTTGAGGAGCAGATTTTTGGAGGTCTGCTCAGCCATTCCCACTGATAACACCCTCTCTAAATTATGGTTGTGTTCAACAAATTTCTTAGGATTCCTCACTTTCTTATTTTGTATGATAGAGTAATAATAATATCTGACTTGCCTCATTTTAGGTTGATAGTAAGAAGTAAATGGAATAATACAGGTAAAAGATAAAAAGTTCAAAATAAGGGCAAGTTGATATTCAATATACACTGTAATTGCTCTTTTGTTAAGATATCCATCACTCTAGTGCTCTTGCAGGGAAGCCTGGTCTCCTCAACATTTGTGCTTCCTCTTCCATTGTGTAGAGTTGTTTCAGGGACATGCTTTTCTAGCCATGGACTACATTTTCAGCTCCCTACTCCTTACCTCTAGGGAATCACACAATTGACTTTTATCAGTGCTTTGTAAGTAGTGTGTTGATGCTAAGTCAAAGCGGTTAAGAAATTCTGAAAATAGTGGAGAGGTGCAGGGAATCTAGGCTCTGGATCACTATTTGGAAGAATACCCGTGTGGGAGTTTTGCTTTGTTTCCTTTTTGCTTTTGATTTTAGGAGAAATAGTTTTCTGTTGTGATTGATCCATTAACGAATGTTTGTTTTGTTTTGTTACAGCAGATAGGAAAACCCTAACAAAAGAGGTAGTCCATTAAACGCACTAGTGTTACACAACGAGGCTAACCTGGCCAGTGCATGTTCCTATATATACTAGTGACGCTGTTGGTTAAAATAATTTTACCTAATCAAAGCGAAGGCCTCTATGGTATAGTTAGCCAATGTGGGCTACACCTGGCCATGTTATCTAATGAGCTAGTGAGGGGAGAGTTCATAGTTGTCAAGTTGGGGTTGATAACTTTTCTTCCAAGGAGGAGAACTTCCCAAGAATAAATAGCCAGCCTTTAACTTCCTAAATAATATGTCAGACTGAAAAAGAATGGTTTCTTTTATGTAGGTCCAGGAAAGCTTCTCTAGGCCAAGGTCAGACTCTTAAAAAAGACAATGTCAGGGTTGAAATCTCTGGCTAGAGGATTGATGTCAGTGTTAACATCTGGAGAGTCATTCTCCCATCAGGAGTGACAGAGAAAGTAGAGAAAATGCCATGAGGTGGAGCTGAGGACACTTGCAGTGATTATGGGCACATGTAAGGTACCCAGGGGACCCCTGGAAACAGAGTGCTCTGGGCTAGGGATTCTTGAGATTTTGCCAGTGAGGATTACATAAGGGACAGCTCTTTTGTTGCTTTATTAGGACACATACTTCTGATTGAACCATCAGGCTTTTGAAACCAGAGGAACTGCAGCCCGTACATAGGCTATGATGAGCTGGGTTATGCAGTTTATAACAGAGGCAGAAAAAGATGATGTGATTTGCGTCTGTCCTCTTCTCATTCTCTTTCATTGTCTGAGGTCCACTTTTTTCCCCTAATTGTATGACCACTGGGACTAGAGATGCCACGGATGGAGTTCTGAGAACTCCAGGGGCAGGCTGTAATAAGAAACTCTTTTCTATTGATCTTCTCCCTTCCCAGTAAGCTCCGTATTTGGATTGCTTTGGATGTGGGGGGAATGGGGCAAGGGCAAACATCCAGTAACTTACATTTTCAGGAGCTTTGTGGTTTATACTCAGAAACTCAGTGAACTGATAATGATGGCAAACAGAGGTTAAATCCCCATCTCATCAGCAAACTGGGCAGAATAAAGGATTTGTATTCAGTCACACAATGCGGAATGAGGGCAGCTCTTGAAATGATGGCTCAGGGTGCTTTTGCACACAACCTCTGTCTATACGTATGTGATAAAGTCTGCTCGAAAAGAAACTTTTGACTGGCTATATAATAAACGGAGGTGCCCTTGGGAAAATGGAAACACCTGTTTTTCCTCAACTCTTCAATTCCGCCCAATTAATTCCTCAGTGATATTTAGGTGGCAGACATCAAGGGCACAGTACCCTCACCCCCACCCCCTACAGCCTTTATCCCAACACAAGTCCCTCTGGTATTTTAAAATTAAGAGTTTTTTCTCCTTTGGCAAACTGATTTGCTTTTATCATGCCTTTATGGAGCCATGGGAGTACACACACCGCAGTTGGAAAAGCCTAATGTGAGAAAGATCCATGGAAACTAGGGAATGGCTTTGCTTTTGACCATACGTGGGTCTTGGCACTTCCATCTGGGGAATTTTCTTGGCCTGTCACCCAGCCTCTGCCCTGTGCCCTTGGTGGGCAGGCAGCTGTGCTTGCTTTAGCATGAATGCTGCCAGACAGTGACCGCTCAAAACTCAGATGCTTTCCCCTCTCCGCAGGAGGGCCTGCCCCAGGATTTTAGCCAGAGCAGAAATTCTGAACACCCTCTCTCCTGAAATCCATTTCCTTTCTTCACCTTATTGCCACAAGAACTCCTCTCTGCTCCTCTCACCACCTCCCCTTCTCACTGGGGATTGAATTCACTGAGCTATTTTGCAAACTTTTTAAACATTAAATTTTATTTTATTTTATTTTTTGATTTTGACATAGAATCTCACGAATTTGCCCAGGTGGGCCTTGAACTTGCCTCAGCCTTCCAGAGTGCTAGGATTACAGGTGTTGTGCCACCATGTGTGGCTAAGAGCCTTTCTTCTGGCTATATCTCACAAAAGTTAAAAAAATTTTCTTTCCACTTAATTTACTTTCCAATGTCTTCTCATACTTGGCCTCTGTCTTTATTTTACTTCTGTGAGAGTTGAAGGTAATAGTATTATTTAATAGCCATATATACACCTTCCCACATGGAGGCTACACCTTGTTACGTTACAAGTCCTCAGCTCCGTTTTCTCCTTGAGACCCCCATCAAAAGGTGCAGCACACATGTTTGGTTGGGCCTGGCTGTCCATGTCAGCGGAGGGAAGGGATGGTGGGAAGGTCTGCCTACTGCAGCCAGACCAACCTCCCTCACCACAATCCTTTGTTTATGAATTACGCTTTTGCCAAATAAATGTGCACATTGTCTACACTTCCGCCCCCAGAAGACATTCCAGCACGCCCACGAAAAGGCAGTGTGGGGCTGTGCTGTGAAAAAGTCTTACTCCCTTCTTGGTAGAGTTGAATTGAGTGGAATAGAGTGAATAAAGTGGAATTGAGACTTTCTTTTTTTAACCTTACTGACAGCACCAGCTAAATGTTTTCTGTGTTTTTGGGTTTTTTTTGGTACCTGGGATCGGGTCCTTGCGCTTGCGCAGCAGGCAGCGAAACCACTGAGCTAAATCCCCGGCCCAGCACCAGCTAAATGTAGGATTGTTTCTTATCACCTGTAAGTGGCAGCATAGGTGTCACCACTCAAAGCTGAGTTGGTATCTCTTTGCTCCGTAACCCATGAGAACAGTGTCCCTTTCTACTGTCTCACAGCTAGTCTCCAGCCTTAGAAAACAGGAAAGCCTGAATGGGAACGCTTCCCAAACATGAAGTGGATGGAGTTGTCCAGCAGGAGTAAGCCAACAGTTGCTGCCTGGTATTTGAACATCATTTAATGAATGCCCAGAATTCATCTGTAAATGGACATTGTTAATTTAGGGCCTGCTATTCATTAATTAGGGGTTTAGTGGCAAGTGCCATTGAGCTATCTGCAATGTTTAAGGTTACGTCAGGCCCCAGTAAAGGGTTTGCTGATAACAAGATGCATCCATCTTCATTACTCAGCCACTCCTGTCTGACTTTGCTCAGCATCTTCGAAGGGCTATGCCTCTTGGAACTGAAGAATTAAACTTTTATCCAAACCAGATTCTGCTCTTTCACCTCTTCTGATTCCTTGAGTACTTCCCATTTATTTTGCCTAAATGACATCTGATTACCTAACATGGAATGGAGCAGGGGCTTAACCTAAAACAGTCTGCAGATCTCAGTTCTCAGCTGGAAAGTTCCAGAGGGTTAATGCTAAGGAAGCCCTCACATTTCCATTTCATCTGATACTGGGCTTGGTGCAAAAAAACATAGTTTCTGATTTTTCTTCTCACAAGGTGGCAGTTCCAATAGGATTTTTTTCAAAGCCAGAGAAATACAGGAAATTAATTTTAAACCTGAAGTATAAATGTCCCAATTGGTTTGAGTTTACTTTTGCAATGTTTCTCTCTCAGAAAATATGTATTATTGGAGGCAATCACGGTGCCAAATGAAATAATTCAAACCACCTAAAGAGCCCTACATGTGGAGCCTCAGCTGTACAAACGGAGTTGTGTTGGAGGTACATGATTTGTCCCCAGAATTCCAGAACCTGCACTCCAGTTCTATTTCTAGGCCTGCAGTAAAAGCAGGCAGCGAGAGCCAATGCACAGGGAGACACTGCCCTTAAAGAAAGTACAAGTTTGTTTATCCTTCAAACGCTAGGTTAGAGGACTTGCATAAAAACGAACTTCCCCTGACAGATGGTCTCTATAAGTAGTTGATTCCAAGAAGTGAGAGAGCTACCTGGCATGGCTGTTTAACACATTAGGGTGCTTGCAGGGAGAGCCTACTGCTCCCCTGAACCATGGTTCAATTTTAAGCATCACTGGCCAGGATGGGTTATTGTAACTATGTGGAGAAGTGAGCTTCAAGAGCCTGATGCTCGGAGAGTTCGAGGGAGAGGGGAGGAGCTGGAGGAGGAGGCGCTGCTCACTGGAATGATAGCCCAAGGGAGGGTATCTGAAAACCCTCGCACCGCTGAGCTGGCACACTTATCACTGGGCGACAGTCTATACTGCGGGCCTGCAGTGCGTTGCTGTTTGTGGTGCATGCTGCCAACTGGCTTAGAAAATGCCGATCCCCCTCTCAGATAGAGAGAGCAGGAGGCACAGTGTCAGCTGACTGACATTCCCAACAATAGGCCTTCTTTGGCTGGCTCAGGATGCTGGAGTGTGTATCCCAGCTGGAAGGGGGCGAGGCAGCTCTTGGTGGAGAAGGCCCTCGGCTCTCCCGGCTCTCAACACGAACCCCCCAGGGCTAGCTTTCTGCTGGAGGCCCCTGTCCCTTCTCCTAGGCTGGCTGGAATGCCATCTTTGTCACCTTTTCATTTTTTAATTAAATGTCACAAATGCTCAGATTTTTAAAAAATGTGAGTTGTATTTGTGGATCATCTTCTCATCCTACATCTGACTAAACACAAAATAGATAACGCCCCAGATACTATGGTGAGAAAAAACCCCCACAAAGCAAACAAAAGGCTTGGTTTATTGCATTTAGTCATGAAGTTATCTATATTATATGTGATTGAAAGAGACAATCTTAAGCTGAAGATTTCTTAAATTTACCAGAATGATGCACTGGATACTTGAAGTAAGAGCTCTTTGAAGCTGATGTGCTGTGGGATAAAACACATTCTTTCTTTGGAAAAGAGAAAGCCAAGATATTGTGGGGGCAGATGGAACAATGGAACCAATGAAACAGAGGTCAAAGCTGAAGGTTTCTGCTAGAAGCAAGCTATATACAGGTATTCTAATTTTTTTATTCAGACAG
Source organism: Heterocephalus glaber (assembly GCF_000247695.1). Next base: position 10,038,490 of record NW_004624742.1, on the reverse strand, counting down.
AAACTCTGCCTAGGACTGGAGCACCGCATGCAGACTGCTAGTAAGAAAAGCACTCAATTGTTCAATTTTTATCATTCAATATTGTATTAAAAATTTTTAGGCTTTTCAGGTCAAGGTGACTTTTAAAAGGTTAAAAGCTATTCGAAAGGGCTGCCATATCCATAAAAGCAAATGAGATTAAGTTGAAAGACTGATGGAGGAAAAACAATAATTTAGATAAACTGCCACTGCCTCAAAAATGTTTTGACTTTTATCAGTGAAAAAAAATTCAGAGATACTTGGATTGGTTGTCATATCAAAGAAAGATTCATTAAATGTGAAGCAATTATTTTTGTGCTTTTTATTGTTTGGTGTGTTTTAGACTGGGTTCCACCTTTCTTCAGTTACATTCTTTCTAATGGTTTGGGAGAAGTAATTGCATGGCTCCAACTTCCATCTGTCAACTCTTGACCTTGCTGGTTGTGCATCTGTAACATCAGACACTGTTGTCATGGAAAGAATTATGATGTTTCAATCGAATGTATTGCAAAGTTAACAAATCCATAACATGATCTGGATCACATGGAAGGAGTTAGAAAACGTGTTTCACAGAGACCTGAGGGGAAAGTGAGTAGGCTATCCTCATCAATGTTTATCTCCACTGCTTACCTTTAATTGAGAACCTTATTGTATTACAACAGAAGAGCTAAGTTTGAGCCTCAAACTTGCAAGGATTTCTCAGAGCCTAAATGTGGGGGCAGCATCAGAGACAAAAGCTATCATGTGCTCCCAATATGAAGTTTTGCATTCACATCACTGTTTGGTGGCAACTATGGAACTGACTAACCTTATTGGAACTCTTTCCTTCTTGCTTAGGTTACTCAAAATTTTGCTTTATGGGCCGGGGATTTAGCTCAGTGGTTTCTCCACCTGCTGCACAAGTGGAAGGATCTGAGTTTGATCCCCGGCACCAAAAAAAAA
>NW_004624742.1:9993353-10037430 GCF_000247695.1 Heterocephalus glaber | reverse complement strand
TTTTGTTTTAGTCTGGTTTTGGTTCCTAATTTTAGAAAACTAAAGCTTCTAGAAGGTGGATCTCTTAGAGCTGATAGACAAGCCAAAGTGGGAATTGTAGCAATCAGGACAAGCTGATATTTGCTCAAAAATCCAAAGAAATAGAGTGGCAATTTTTCCTGACAAATAAGAAGTGAGTTGAAATAAGTTTAATTTGGTCTGCTATGGAGGCTGGGTCCAGCCTGACAAAATTAAAATGGATAGAAATAATATTTTGGACACTTAGATTTTATTTCCATTGTCTTGTGTCTGAACAAATAAGCATTCCAAGTCAGTAAAGGGGCACAAATTTTCATTTCATGAGAAATAGTCCCTAACAAAGAATTTTTGTACTGCAAATCTTTTACTTTTATAATCTATAAAAGGAGTGGTTGTTGTGGACATTAAAATAATAGGTTTCTTGGATCACAAAATGGCAAAGCAAAGCTGATACATCTGAGAAGAGCTGAAAGCAGAACAAAACAAAACAAAACAAGAGCAAAATGTAATTGGTCCTGCCTGAAGAAAATCTACTAAATGAAACCAAAAATTTACAGATGAATAAGTTAAGGGATGATTATTCATATTGTAAAAGAGTCTTTAAAGAATTCCCCTAGGATTCTTTTAAAGGCTGAGCTCCACTAGTTCATGTAAGTGTTTGTATACAGATCATTAACTATTTGACAGGCAGGCCGGAAATGCAGGTAGAGGGAGCCAAGGGAAAGGGGGGAAATGTTCAAGTGGTAGAGGAATCACTGACACTTGAGGATCACAAGTCTCAAGATAAACATTGATGAAACAATAATGAAAGTTGAGTGAAAATATGACATTTACTTACAAGACACGCTTTACACGTTAGAGATCTTAGAGACAGCTTACTCTGGTACAATTACTAGCTTTGCTACCTGATTACCTGACCTTGGGCAGGTTATACACAACCTCTCGGAATAACAACTTTCTAGGCTTATATGAAGGTTATATGACTTAATATATGCAAAGCATATAAACAATGGCCTGGCATCTGGTAAACACTGCACACGTTTCTTGGAAAAGCTATCATAAAAAATCAGATATTCTTCAAAGAAAAAACCCTGAGCATGGTCATGAAGCTAGAAATGATTTAAAAAAAATCTTTGAGCCCCAAGAAGAACAAATAAGCCACTAACATTGAGAAATGAATGCTGCTTTCTCTTTGAGTTTCCCAAGAAAGCCAATCTGTAATTTAACTCTCTTTGAAAATTATTGTCCTAGCTTTAGTTTTCTAAGGTTTGGCAAAATACACGTGACCGAGAACCGCATAGAGGCTGTCAGAAATTTCCTATCTGTTGGTTTCTTTATGTTCAAAGGCTTTGATATACCTATTATTACACCTGTTGTTTTGAGAACAATGGTATACATATTGAAATACAACTTGAATTGCAGGAAGGAAAACTTTTTGCTTGGTTGACATCACTTGGGTCACACAAGAATGAACTTGTTCTGCGTATTCTGTGAATTACATCTGCTTACATGGCGCTTCCAGCTGGGAATGAACATTGCTACTTTCTAAAAGGGACAACCCGTAACAAAGTGACCCAGTTTGCTAACTTAGTCTGAGCAAATGGTTGAGTTTAACAGGTTGCCAAACCAGGAACACCAAAAATGGATATGAATGCTGGGGATGGTGTGTGCAAATGGTGTGGAACTGGGCTCTAAGAGCCAGGGGGTGTAAGGAAGAGGTCAGGCTCATTGTAGCCCATTCTGGGGTCCTGTGGTCTACCGTTAGATGTACCACATCAGTCCTGACATAATACGTTAGAAGGCCCAACTGTTTAAACCACCAAAAGTGGCACTTTCATGAAATTACAAAACGGTCTTCTAATCATTTAATGTTTTCTTCTTTTGTGCTCCCTGAAACTCTTCTTCCACTAAGAACAGGTTTCCCTGTCACAAGATCTGCTCTCACACTCTACCCTATATCTTGGTTGGATACAGGTTGAATAAAAATATGCTTTCTGCTCTCACTCTTAGTTTATGCGCGTGAACACTGATGAAAATGGTAAGTAAATAGTTTTTAAGTGCAGGAGATCCAATTACTTCCTTCACCACTTGAAGCTCTTGACAGCTCTGGCAATACTATGCTTTTGTCAAATGTCACAGTGGGTTGATTTTTACTTAGTCTCACAGCAGATTCCAAAATTGTCAGCTTTCAATATATTATTTTTTAAAAACTTGAGTGATTTGATTCATTTTTGGGAGGGGAAATTTCTTCAGTTCAGAAACCTTAAAACCATGAAGATCTGTTCACACTTTTCTTTCTGATTAGAGTTATGGAAAGTAAGGGGCAAAACTTTGCTTAAGTGGGAGCTACTTTAGCTGCTTTTAGTTAGACAACCATGTCTTATTGGATATTTCCTACCTGCTGATAATATTAGTACCAATAAATCAGATTTTGTGAAACTTGATTTTTCTCCTAAAGGAACCTGATCTCTGAACCTTAAATTCTTCCTTTGTATTTTCATATTTACCCTTATCTTTCATAGCACTTAATACAGGTATAATTGTCAATTTATTTGTGTAATTATTTGTTTAGTGTCTGTCTTTGAGGACAGATAGTAAGCTGTCATGATAGAAGCCGTGTCTTTCTGATTTATCAGTAAGACCTAGACTTAGCACAAAGTAGGTGCTCCAAAAGATGCTGACTAGAGATACTAGTAAATTTCTCTGCTCATTCTGCTTACAGGTAATTAAATATCTATCATGTGAGCCCCAGTGGAATGTTTTTATTTTAAAATTTTATTTTAAAATGTTATATGCACATGTAGTGATGTATATACATTATAAGCATATACATTTGTATACACAAATGTGTATAGAAGGGAAATGAATAAAAAATAAAAAATATCCTCATTGTTGCCTCTTGATCTCCAAAGACTTCCAAAGGCAATAATTTTAACCGTTTCTTTTTTTGGTATTCTGACATTCACCAAAATACTTCTAAATAATATATTATAGTCTTGATTTTTCTTAAGATTTTAGATAATATTTATTGATTTTCAGAAGAAAGATGAGAAATTTGATGCACTTAATATTTTTCCCCTTTTCTCTCTTCCCTCTAAAATCAGATTGTCGGGGGGTTTTTGTTGTTACCTTAATTTTTTTTTTTTTTTATTACTTAACATTATACTTATGTTTTATAGTCAGTGGCTTTAGCTAGACCTTGTTTTCCCCATGCTAGTTGAGAGGAGAAAAACCAGCTCACCTACACTTGCGTTCCTCTTTTCTTCCTCCCTACTGACTTCTGCCACCTGAATTATTACATTTACATATTTGGGGTTTTTTTTTTTGGTATTTTTTGGAACCAAGGATCTAACTCTGGACCTTCCGCTTGCGAGGCAGGTGGAAGAACCACTGAGCTAAATCTCCAGCCCAATTTTGGGGGTTTTTCCAGTCATGGTGGTGCATGCCTGTAATCCCAGCACTGGGTAGGCTGAAGCAGGAGGATCGCTGTGAGTTCAAGGCCAGCCTGGAATACATAGTGAGTTCAAAGCCAGACTGAACTACGTAGTGAGAGCCTGTCTCAAACAAACAAACAAACAAACAAAACACATTTCTGGAGTTTAAAGAAATTTACATGTAAGCATTATTACAATACTTTACACTTACATATTTATATTATGTTTGTACCATTTGCATTTGAGTTTTGCAGCCATAAGTGAATCTTTCAAACATTGTCTATAGTTTGATTTAAAAATAGAAAAATTTGAAGTAATATTTAAACATTGTAAGTACATGAATATTACTTTCTGGAACATGTGGTATGGTTAGACATATGGTGAGAACACCATAATCTCTTACTGTACCAAACGCTAAAGTAAAAAACATATGCAAATACATGTTTTATATAAAATATACTATATACTCATATATATCAACAGTTGCTCCGAATAATATTGCATTTACTTTGACTTATATTTCACCTTGAGTTTGTTTTACTTCTCTATTCTCATCCACATTACCCTTCAATGAATATAAATTAATTTTTATAAAGTCCTTTAATTTACTTTTATTTGAACTCATTACTTTCTTGGTCTACTATTAAATCTAAGATTTCTTTCAGTTTATCTGCAGGGTAAGTTTAAACTGCTTAAATTCTTTTTCTTCCTCTCTCTTGAATTATTCTTCATATTACTAGACTACTGTATATCCACACTTTTCTTGGAAAAAATAAACAAGAAGACAACTTTCTGATTTTTTTATACAGAAAAATTCCTTTATTTTTCTTAAACTTTACAATGATACTTAATCTAAAATTCTGTGCTTAAAATTATTTTAGTAACCTGTGCTGTTAAAAAATTGATGTTAATCTGATGCTCATTTCTTTAATAGTAGTATAACTGCATTTTTACTTTTTCTTTTCTTTTTTTTTTTTTTTTTGTGGTACCAGGGATTGAACTCAGGACCTTGTGCTTGTAAGGCAGGCGTGGTACCACTGAGCTAAATGCCTGGCCTAACTGCTTTCTTTTCTGAAAGTTTTTATGGCTTTTCTCTTCTTTTACAACTATGTATTTAGAATATATTTTTCAAGTTGACATTTGGTGGGGTCTACCAGTGATTGGATTACTACTGTTTTCCTGTGGAAAAATCATTTATCTATTTTCTTTTGTTATTTCTTTGATTATATCAGGTCTTTCATTGTTTTATCATCTTCAAATACCCATATACAGATAGATATAGAACCTTTTTGTATAGTTATGCTATACATTATTGCTTTTCAAGTTTTAATGCATGCATTTTTTAAAATTCAGAGGTTTATTTTTATATCACAAATACATTATATTCTTGAATTTTGATACTGATTGGACATTTTTAATGTTCTCTTTTATTCCTTACATTATCACTCTTTCTTCTAAGGTTAGTTTTTATATTTATTCATGTTGGTCTTTTTAATTCTATGTGATTTCTCTTCAATGCTTGGTAGTCTTGGTTGGTCACTGATTTTTGTGCATAAATATACAGAGTTGGCATGGCCTTTGAGGTTAAGTGGACCATTTTAGCCCAAAGTCACTAGTCTAAATAGGAGGGCTGCTTTCAGCTCTGTGTCAAAAGGCAAGTTCTACTGATAAGTGACTTTATCTTTCTAGCACAGGAACAGGCTTGAAGCACCACAACTGCCAAATAAGCCAAATACTCCATATATAGAGGGGAAATAGGGACTACTTAGCCTAGATTTCTGAGAATGGACTTCTTGTTACAGACCCTTGTTGCTGCCCCTTAGCCTCTTCTGCTGTACGTGCTTGGACACTCAGAGACCTTTGAAGGAAAATGACTCTCACCTCTACACCACACCCCCACCCTGTGCTGGGTTCTATTTTACCCTGTTAGACTTCATCTAACAATATAATCCAACCTGACTTCTATCTTCTAAGATTTCATCAAACTTTCTAGTCTGCTAATATTATCATCTTTCTCCTGTTTTTAAAATGGTTTTTAAAAATCCTTTCAAGGATTTATGTATTTTTGCACGTGAATTTTTATTTCAAAGTTAATTTAAAATACAGAGGAGGCAAATGCAGGGAACTAGGAAACTATACATAGCTATTTTAGAATGCCTCTAAAGGATTATCTGAATTTGGCTAAAACTTGTCTGCTGTTCACAAATAGATAGACCTAACTGTAAATAGGTAAATTCCCGTGCAAGCTCCCAGACCTTGATAATTATTCTTCATGGATCAAGTAGGATTTAATAGTGTTAAGGGCTTTGGATGACTCTAAATTGTTCCCTGAGCCTCTTGGCAGATTCATATGTGTATAGAAGAGCATGATCACAAAACAAAGTAACTATAGTGATGTGCGTAACTAAAGAGGGATATGATAAAAATCAAAGTTAAAGCACAATTTGAACTGGCTTAGAATTCACTTTGGGGCATTACATATTTTTATGTTAGTTGGGCTTGACCACTTCTACCTTGGATTTGCCAAGAAAATAATTGATGTAGTCACAGAGCCAAGAATGATAACAGGTGAAGATCTGTGGAAGACTGGCAAGACCTCAGGTCACTGGGAAAGAGCCAGTGAAGTAACTATCTTTAAAAGGCAATAAAAAATTGTTTGAGAATGAATGACCTTTTAAGTAGAGAAAAAAAGCAGTGCATACTGATTACCTTAACCCAGATATGTTTTAGACAGTCTTAGACAGAAATGGCAATAATGAGTAGAGGAAAAGTGTACTCATATATTATATCAACAGAACATGCAGTATCCAAAACTGAATAAGAGTTTTTAAAGGAAAATATGGGCTTTTAATTTATTTTATTTATTATAACCACTTAATTAGCATCCATAGCTTGTTAAGTATCTAGATAATTTAAGGCACCTGTATTTTGGCCACATTTCTCCACTTTTGCCCAATATATGCTGTTATCTGGATCCTCCAAATAACACAAGAGGGTAATATTAAATTGAAAATGTTCATAGTCATTATTTAGATGTTAGTTTCTTCCTTAATATATATGAAGGATGTATATTAAAAACCTGCGAATATGACAAATATGGTGGTGGCTGCCTTGGTCTAGAATTTAAAATAAAATTAACCCTAATAAACCAAAACAGGCACTGATACAAGGTATTCTCATTAAGAAGGAAAATAGGCCCTTGCAAATGTGAATTGGGGAAAGCAATCGTGGAATGATTCGGGGGAGAATTAACTAGTTGAGTCCCCAGCTAGTAATTAATGTATATATTGATTCACGATTTGATGGGATCCTTCAAATTTTCTGGCCTTTGTATCTAATGATTCTTTGGAATCTATTTCTTTTCCTTCCTTATCTTGCAAATTCTCCATCTTAGTCTGAACTTTGGGAAAGATTTCTTGACTCACATTTTGAATTGATTTCAGTCTTTTGTGTTCTTTGGGTGTTGTATACAGCCAGATACAACCAGTGCTTGTTGAGTGTCTTTTCCTCCAGGTCACTGCACTGTGAAGTAACAAGTACATCACAGGGGCACAACCTCAATCTTATTTACCCAGTTGATGAAGCTGAGGTCCTGAGAAGCTACCTGAATTGCTCAAGGCCACATAACTAGCAAGTAGCAAATACAGATTTAAACTGTATAATTATTTGTTTATGGTTATTTCTCCCTCTGTAGACTCCAAACCCTTCAAGGGCAGAGAAAGTATTTTTTACCCCTCAGTCTTAGCAGCTGCACAGTGCTCGGCCCATGGTCAAAACCTATTTGCTGAACAAGTAAATTAACAAATAAACAATGTAGTGAACTTGCATTAAAGGCAAGCTGAACTTCAGTGTAAATAATTTACTTGTCTCATCTCTTAAAAGACAGCATTGAATAGGTTTTCATTAACATTTCCACCTGCATGCATCAGTCAGATTTCAGTGTATGTAGACACATCATAAAGAGTGAGGTTGGAAACATGGACTGTACAAATAGCTAAAGGAGCAAGGTGTGCTTGAGGTAGAAGCCCTATACTGACAGCTTGGTTCTAAAGCTGCCTATAATGTTAAGTAATCCGTTCCTCCTTTTACTAGTTATTTACTTATGCTTAATGTGTACAAGGCACTTTATCAGTCATTATGGAGGTAATAAAGTATATAGACACAATCTCTGACTTAAACTTTAAAATCATAGCACAAGACAGAATACATGTGTTGTGTAGAGCAACAACACAAGGTAAAATGTATCAGTGTTACTGGAGCCATAAAGCAATGTGCTGTGTGATAAGGGAGCAGCATATAAAGGACTAAGAAGTGGGAGAGGCCCCAGACAAGGCCTGTTAGCTGGTAGGTGCTTGATGTTTGTTGAATGATGAGTGGCATTTTGAAGGCTGACGTTTAGAACAAAGTCTATTCCTTCCTTCATGTATTAATTCATGTAATACATTTCAGTGCATATTATACACCAGCCACTCTCTTAGCCACTGGTATATTGGCCATTTCCCTAGGTGCTGACCTTTCTTCAAATCTATTCACACGGTGTTAGATTCTTAACAGAATCAAAACACAGTTATGAACTTTGTGCTCTTTCATATGGTTCCAGCACCATGGCAAACTACTGTAAGTGGGAAATTAAAACTCCAACAAAGGACGAATTGTATGTTAGGAAATAAATTGACAATTGGTCCCAATAAATATTTTATTGAGATTAGAGTCTAGGTAGTAGTGTGGCAGTATCTTAAAAAGTATCAACAACCACATTGAGAGAGTGAGAAATACATTACAAAGTACCACTTACATAGCTCAAGATGATTTTATGACAATCGCAAGAATATCATTCATCAGCTCCAAACATGGCTTGAGTGGTTATGACCATAGAGGGCTGGCTATGAGGAGGGCCCATTGTACTGGGGAGACTTTCACAAATGCTTTCTATTCCAATATAGGACATTTGAGTGGGTTAGTGGCTCTTGAAGGATGGGGAGAGAAAATTTCCATTGATTCTCAGACTTTTAGCAAGAGATCTTGTAAAAATTGGCAAGAACTAAACTTTATATTTATGTAACCATTTTCTATTAGTAAATTTGCAGTCTCTAATGTTGAGCTGCAAATGAATAAAACTCTAAGGTAATCTATATTTGTCATCAACATGTGTGATGGGGAAAGAGAGAGAGAGAGAGAGAGGAGACTGAGATACCTCAAAACAAGGCTTATCTACCAAAATTATTTTGTAGAAATAAATATTTGCTTAGAGACTGAAAACCTGCCACATTTCATGGTAGCTTAATATGTCTTTAAAGCGACAAAATGCCTTAACAATTGACAAATGATTAACAAGCAGAAAAATGCATACTGAAACATTCATCTATGGAGAGTTGTGAAAGGGGAGGGAGGAATGAGGAGGACCAAGGATGAGATGTTCATCTTGCCTTTCAGAGTAATTGCATTGCTCATTCTGAGGACATTGTTGAGGAAAAATAACACTGAACGGCAGGATCCAATTGCCTGCATTTGTTTTTTATTTTGTCATAGATCTACATGATGAATCTTCAGTTTTTCTCTTCATTTCTTCTGTCCTTTCACCAAGAGCTGGTTCTGAGACCCTCCCCAGCCCAGTTCCCCCTACCCACCCAGCACATCCAGGAGGAGATTCCTTTTCCCCACTCCAACATCCAGAAACAGAAGCTCATTGCTTATGCTGCAATTTTGATAACCTAACTGGCAGAACAGTTATTCAAATTTTAAGCTTCTGAATGCAGCAAGATCAACCTGGCCTATCCACATAAATAATTTTGACACGATAAGTATGCGAGAGCGATGATAACCGATAAGTGAAGCAATTACCTTGCTTTTTTGGATTATATTAAATGAAGATTCTGATAGAGTAATGAAAAAAGACAAAGCAGACAAAAAGTCGGCTGCAGAGCTTTTGGGCACTGTGTTATCTCTATTATACCATATTGAAATAGAGAAGCTATCACCAATCATGCATTTCTATGTAACTTCTGGCTTCTAACAGTGAACAATGAATAAATTGTCACAAGACAGTAACTGATAAATTGGGATTGACAGTGCTTTTTAAAAAGCATAAATAAACTTACTAGTCACTTTTTTCTTTTTCAAAGCAGTTTTTAGGGGGCTCAAGGAGTAGGTGGGTGGGCAGAATTTATTACAACTTATGCCTCCTTTTATTCTCTACCTCTACCCCAGCCCATTCCCTGCCACTCTTCTTTGTTTAGTATCAGTTTTAGAGAATCAAGACTGTGTTCTGACTTTATCACTCATATTTTACCAATCCATGGCCTGTTTGATTTAGTATGTGGCTTCAGAGTCTGGAATTCAGATTATTAAATTAGTTTAGAAGTTCGTGTTTGATAAAGTTAGTCTTAGATTAAAAAAGGCAGATATAAAACATGGACAATTGATCCATGAGCTTTAAGTTCCAGCAGAATGAAATGTTTTAAACTCACAAATGCTGATGGCCCAGTCCTGCATTTGTACACTGTTTGGAAATAATATTCTTGTCAGAGGAGGTAGCAGTAGGCACTTCTGTGGTCACAACCCCGTAAAAGTACAAAGGGTCCCTTAGGTGTGAGTGCATGAAGTTTTCTCATTTGAATCATTCCTACTCAATATCCTGGCAAAATCTGTTCACCCAGGAGGTTTGCAGATTTAATGGTGAGTTGTTGTTTAGCCATGTTTTCTTTTTAAGATGGCCTGTGGTATGAGAAAGTAGAATTTAGGAATGAGCATGATTCTGTTCTTTTCAGAATCACAGCATGGACTGCCATGTAATGTAACTGCCTGAGCTAGTTAGGTTAATGCACTACATGTTATGGTGTAGAGGAGGGAGTTTAACTGTGGAAGGCTTCGGGTCTAGTGTTAACCTTTACTTATGTTTTAAGTTAGTTGTACTCACAGGATCTGTGAAATGGGAGGAAAAAGGTCAAAAGGAATGCATGTTGGTGAAAGAGTTTGCAAATTTTTAGGCACCATGTAAATGTTAGCGTTGCTCTGACTGATGGAGACTGTATCTCAAGGTTCAGCAGAAGGAACAGGCCCAGTGTCACCTATGGCTTTATCAAGATGGCTGAGTTTCAGGGCAGTCAGTTGTAATGGCAGTGTGGGCTGACTGTTCTATGAAACAGTGTGGGAATGAGAGTCATTATTAGTCCTCTGCTCCTACAATAATTTATCTCTTCCCTCATTAAATACAAAAGGCAAACCATTCACATGGCCACTTTTCAAAATGAAAGAGCCAGTAAAGTTAGTAAAAGCAAATCACATTTGATTAAATTATTATCATTATGCTGTTTAAAATAGCATTTGTTCTGTTTATCAAGCTCTAGTCTTACTGCATCTGTAAAGAATTTGCCTTTAAAGACCAGAAAAACAAAAACATGAAAATGAAGCCCAGTGCCTACACCAGACTGGATCTGCTTTGCAGGAATTCCTGACAACAGTACTGCTGCCAAAGCTCAAGTCTCCGTCCAGCCCAAGAACGAGTTAACGACAGCGGTGCTGAGAAGATCCAGGGATGCGGGGGAGAGATGGGAAGAGGAGCAGGGGTTGCGGGTGTTGTCAGCTCCAGTGCAGGATCTGGTTTTACATTTGCTTGGCAGTGTGTTTGCTTCTGGCACACACAGAACAAGCTAATTTCATGTAATCATTCCTTACCTGCCCAATTCCTTCAAAATGTATAGTTTCTTCTTTATGCGAAAAACGAGAGGTTGTTGGTGTTACTTGAAAGAAATACAAAGGATATTTATTAATTTTTACATGAACAATACTAGCGCTGTCCCCCACTTTGAGAAATTAGCAATCTTAAAATATAGCTTGTCCGTGATTGGCCATAACCAGAGAAGTAAGGGACACAGAAGTACACGTCCTTGTGGCACCGTCCCAATTGTGATGCTTCGTCAAAAGCAGAATCCAGAAGACCTCAAAGCATTTCCCTTACTCACACTGTCCTGGTTACCACAGTGTCCCTTTCAAAACTCCCTGTCACCCAACAACTAAAGCTTAATGACAGGCACGTCTGGACTCTCTCTGTGCTTATTCTGATTGGTTGGTACCTGTAGCCTACTGGTTGTTTATTATTTGAATATCGTGCATATCTATTTAGTATTACAAAATCAAGTAGAAAGAATAAAGGGCTATATTTTAGTTCATGGAAATTAACTTTTTTTTGGCTGTAGCCTTTATTTTTTTCTTTATTTATTTTTCTCCAATCAGTTTGTCTGTAGCCTTTAAAAGAAGACAAGACAAGCCTAACAATTCAAGCAGGCAAACTTAGCCACATCGCATACTTTCAATCAGTTTATTCTATTTGTGCTTCCATGGGTACCTTTGAGTATATTTAATAAGGATTAATAAGCTTACCACTTCAGTTGGGTATTAAACATGGAGAAAATTCAAATCTTATGACAAAGATCCTTGAATTAGCTAAATAGTCTACAAAAATCTTACACTGTTAAACTTTTGACCACTAACCCTAAAAGTATGGAGTAGATCTATTTGGGTGTTTTTTCATTGTTGTTTTTCTTTTTGTATTAGGTCTAAAAGAATGGGACTTGATCCTCTTGACACCATTTGGAAGATCATGTTTAGAAGAACTACAAAAACTATGCTGGGCTTGTACATGTCTCAGGACATAAATATGGTTTTCATAAAGCCCAGATTGTATTCCAAAATAGCCCATAAGTCCAACAACAGGTGTTATATATTGTACCCTTTTTAAGCACTTTACTTTGAAGAGGGATACAAATGAGAGCTTCTGATGAGATGACTAGGGATCTACTGGGCCAGCATGTCTTGAAGATGGAGCTTGCTCATGTGAATGGCTCAGCAGATGCAGTGAACTCACATCCCACTGGAGGCCATCGCATGGAGGGGGGTAGCTGTGCCAATGTTCATGTGAAGAGGACACTGGGAATTGAAGGAGGTGTGTATATTCTCTGCCAGCATGGAGAGCAGAAATTCAGATATGTACTTCCTCCAGCTCCCTCAATGGTTTATATTCCGCATCCTTAGTGTCTTGCAGGTAGTGACCACTCAAAAAATGTTTGGTAAAAAACAAGTGTTCTTGAAGGTTAACTTTTAAAGTCCTTATTTCATACCTTATGCTGGTACTTTTCATTCTCTTTATGCCCTTCTTCTCATTCTTCATTCTTTATCAAGCACGTATATATTTTGAACTTCCCATAATCCAGGAACCAGATAAGGTACTAGCATAGGGTCCTGAACAACATCTGGCTCAAATATTGCCACCTTTGGGAAGCTTTTGCTCAGCCCCTTAAGCAGAAGTTATTGCACATTTAGGTCTTGTATGCTCTCCCCATCATGATGTCATTAGCTGTGTCTGCTTCCTCCTCTTACTCTAAGGTACAGTTTTCGTGAAGACAATTGGGCTTGATTCTCTCTGTATCCTCACAGCTAAAGACATGCCTGCACATAGCAGTCCATTAGAACATTGTTTATGAAAGAATTGATTGCATAAAAGCCATAATTCTTTTCTCCTCCCTGCAGCCATGGCCTATGCCATATGAATTTGCAGCTCCTTGCAATAAGAAGAATCTCAAGGGCCAGGGATTTAGCTCAGTGGTGCCGACCCCTGCTCTGCAAGCGCAAGGTCCTGAGTTTGATCAGTGGTACCAAAAAAATAAATAAATAAAATAAAGAAGAATCCCATTTCCTCACTCTTAGAATCTGGGCTGGCCTTATGACTTATTCTGACCAATACAACATGGCAAAAGTGATGGTGGCAGTTTTGAGCCTCAAGAAAGAATAAGTCTGCTCTGTCATAGATGATCATGAGAGTCCCATGACTTGGCTACCCTTGTCTCTCCGGCTCACAGATAGCCAGGTACCACAGATGTAAGTAAGGCTATCCTAAGCCATTACCCTTCAACCAACTGACCAGCTGAATGCAAATAAGCAAGTAGTCCCACTAGGATATGCTGAGCCTAGCCTAGATCAGCCAACTATATAACTGATCTGTAAACTTGTAAAAAAATAATACATGCTTTTTGTTTGGAGCCATTGAGTTTTGGTGTGCTTTGTTATGTGACAATAGCTAACTGATTTACAGTGACTTCTACAAATGAATCTTTACTTTTTTCCTTTCACCTAAATAAACAAATAAAAGGCTGTATGTACTGCTGACTAGAAAGCTTATCCTTTTATTATATGGTAAAACATTGTCTACCCTTTGCCCTTCTTAGAGTTATCTACTTGGTAAAAATCATGAACTCATTGAGTATTAGATCTTCAAAGATCCTTTGGTCACCTATGAATATGCCCCCATGTCTTGAAAACAAGAAATTTGCTGTAATTTATACATAGTCACCTAGATAGTAGTGATGTGCAGACTCAACCTCAGTCTATTGGAGGGCCATAAGACTTCACAGTCACGTACAGGTCTTACTTCTCAACCAAACTCACTAAAGTCTTTCATTTATCTTGTAATTTTAAGGTATAGTTGGCACAAAATATTCATAAACATAGACTTAATGAGGAATGCTATAAGCATCCAAGAGCAAGGTTATCTAATTGCTCCAATTACTAAAGAAATGCAGCTTGAGTATTTTCTTCTGCCCCATTTATAATGTTTTTGGACCCTCACTGCAGGCTATACTGATGCCAAGAGTTCCCCAACTGACAGATATGTGTACATGTACCCCCCCGCCATCTTAAAGCTTAAAAGTCTTAAGAAACACCAGTCCCTCAACTGGCTGAATGATTATACACCACTGACTTGGAGTGTTCACTCCTAAGGCTTGTTTGTTAGAGGAATTTCATTCGCTGGCTCGTGTTCTTCGTGCATGATCAAAACTAAATGGAACTCGAGCCAGGTTGCTCTTTAAGAAACATTATTTTTTTAGCTAGAAAGGGAACACCTTCATCTGGAAAATATATTCTGGGGCCTCACACTGTTGTGTTTGGTTTAGTAGAAGATAATGTAGGTCTTTTCTAGGCAGATGAGAGCACTACAGACTGGAGATTGGGACAAAAGAGCTGAGAGTTGTAGTTGAAACATCTGAATGTTGATACCTTGTCTTCCCAGTATAAGTCTATAGTTAAGAAACTGATAGTCTAAATTTATAATCATCAACAACTATGAAGGAAAGGTATTTGGTATTGATCTTCTCCTAATCAGAAACCAAACTGAACTTTATCTCATGACAAAGTAAAATTAACTATTTTGTTAATTACTGTAATTATCTTCCCCACATTTATTTTGACAGCAGTGTCATTTGGTAGAAAACTATCTCCTTAAATTACCTCTTTCCTATTATGAATTACAAATTCATACAATTTTGATAAATTATTTTATTCTTTCCTTTACACTTGCTCTGAGGTCTTTTGCAGTGTGATTTTTTTCAGAGAAATGCTTTGGTGACTTAAAAGTAAAGAAATGAGAATAAAGGTCATATCAAAAAGATCAACTATATGGAGAGACATCAGGCCTTGGAACTGCCTGCCAATCACAGGGAGTCTCATCCTTCCCTTTTTGTTTCATATTAAGAGTTTTCCAGAACCCTGGAATCCTGTGAGCAAAATCTGAGAAGTTGTTGTGATTGGTTAAAGTGCACCTCACCTATGTTTGGGAGTAGGGCAAGGAGGAAAGGAGTCAAAAGGCTCCCTGAAACACTAAGATAGACACTATTCAGGGCTGCCAGTCTTATATCTGGCAAGCTGGTGGGGGATTTCTGCAGATTGCTGGGCTTGTTCATGCCGGCAAGTCAGTGAGCTCATCTGCTCAAGTGGAGATGTAATGTGGTTTGTGCTGTGTTTTGTGGTTAGCTTTCATTTATGTGATTATTACTGATGGTATCTGTTATGGATGCCCAAGTAACAACTTCTTTTGCTTTCTCTCTAGTGGCTCAAAGCACAGGAGAGTTTTACAAACAAACAAATAAATTTTAAATTGCCCAATGCTGAGAGACTGTGAGGCCTGCTCCTTGATAAACACATTGGCATTTTCATCTGGAATGTTCTTGTTTTCTGAAGAATGGTTTTCTTGTTGTTTTTGAGTAGCTCTATAATATTTTACAGCACTACATAAAAGATTGAAAAAGTAGGTAATTTTCACAGTTAAAATGAGACTTTAAAATTTCCTTGGACTTTTTAGGGATTTTTCTTGCACATTTTGCACATTTTATACATTTTACATTTAATACACTCACGAAGGCTGTTCTGGCTTATCTATGAGTAACTAGACTCTACCTTGGCTCAGACATTTCTAAATCCATCTATTTTAAGAATTTTAAAGTACCTCTTATCATTTCAGAATTCAGATTCAAAGTCAGAGAAAGGAAGAGAGATGCTTATTCTTGGCCTCAATCCCATTCTGAACAACATAAAGTTGATATGGAAGCTTGGAGAATGAATTTAGGATGTGTATAGATTTTATTTTAAAACAACTTACATTTACTTACATCCTCTTTTTCATGAGCAAGTAAATGGTGGTTTTGCAGTAATCTCCCAACTAAGAACACATCAATGGTGAAAGGAACACTCTCTTAGTTCTTTCTGTGTCTCTTTAAAAAAAATGAAATTATTTGTTTGTAGGAAGATTAAGGCACTTTTTAAAGAAAAAATTCGTGTATAGACAGAAATTCAGTAAAAACAAATAAGACCATTTATATCACCTTTTCTTGGCAACTTAGCTGCTTAGGTAGGAAAGGCCCCAGCCCTATTTCCAGTGTACAAGTAACTGCCTTGTGCAGACTGAGGCTTCCAGTCTCCTTCATCTGTGTGAAAAATTTACAGGAATTCTTTAGATCACTGATTTTTCTTGGTGTTTGGGGGCTTTAGTGATTATAGAAATAATGAAAACGACCCCATGGTGAGACTATAAAGACCATATAGACGTTAAGTTTTAGAGTATCTTGCTTCATTGCCAAAGTGTTTGTATCCTGTACATAATAAGATGCAGCATAAGACAAAGCATTTCCAGTGTCACAGTTCATTTTGATATTATCCTGAGAACTTATCTTAGGGTCAGTCCTACCTACCAGGGAATGGTGAGGAGGGTTTCACTCTCAAGTCTCCTTGGCGGGTCTTGGAGCTGAATCTTGTTCACAGTCTGTGGACAGCATTTCCTGGCGAAGCTACCCATGCTAACAGCCTAATAATTTTCTTACTTTCTCGCTTTTTTAGTTCATTCTGGTGCTTCCCTCCAAGGGCTCTCGCTTTCAATAGTTTTTCTCTAGTGAGATGTGAGAAAGTGTCCTTTTGTTTTCTCTGTTGTTTGTATTTTTCTTTACTCTCACCATGGGGTCATTGCAAACTATCATTTTTAAAGGTCATTTGTTTTGTCCTATATGCATTTGAGCCTGACAATGGGTTAATAACACTTGAACAGGCCATATTAAAATTACATCCTGTATGATCATTAACAATTATTGAGTAAAAGGAGAAGTACATAAATAAACTCCTTCCAAGAAACCAACATGGAAGATATTAGTTAAAATGTTAAAGTATATTAGCCAATTACATAAAATCCTTTTATATTGCCTTGCTTCATTTCAAACATGGCATGGGCTATTTTGTCTGTGAACTCAAGTGGAACAAAAAGCTACAGAATGCAATTTGTGTCAGGAGCTGGACTACAGAAGGACAACTAATTCTAATTAGTACGAATTCCCCATAGGCCAGAAGGAGGCCAAATGCAGGAACCAACTGCCTAATGCTGTGTCTATCTTGCAACAGGTGGGCCAAGGCCTTCTAAAGGTTGTCATGGCAATAGCTAATGGTAGACCTTTAGCCAGACACCAGTAATTAATTGCAGGCATGTCCAGCCTTTGAATGTGATATCTTTTAATACATTTCTGAAATAAAAGACTGGCTCTTCTAATTGGTTAAAATTAAAACAGCAGAAGGCTTTGCCAAGTACTACTGCAACATAATGCAAGTCTGATTTCAGCCTCTTAAACTTGGATTCTTTGCCTATCACTACATGAAGGAGTAAAGGGAAAGGTATTTACTTCTGATAACACTAATATTCAGCCTAATGTGGACTCAAGAGCAAAATATTTATGTAATGCACTTAGACCATGTTTGAGGCCTTTAAGAAACATACTTTTCAAATTCTGACAAGTGATCAGATATGTTTACCTGATTTACTGGGCCTGAGTGTTTACTGCTTATAGGGCAGCTATCATTCAGTTAGCAGTCATTTTCTGTGACAGCCGTGCTTGAGGGCTGGCCTCAGTGCTGTTTGGCTTGGGGATGTGGTCAAGAACTGGGTGGCATTGGAGGTATTCATAGAGTGAGGGTACTGAAAGAAGACAGCTGCACTATGTGTTTCTCAGTAATTAAATACCTGAGAATGGAGCAGAATTTGACATTGTGCTATTGCATGTTCTGGAATTATAAAATAAAAAGAGCAACCATGCATCTATGCAACTGGGCATCGTGCTAAGTACTTTGCATGCCTGAACTTACTTGATTCTCTTAAAAGCATTAGAAAGGAAGTGTGATTATTATTTCAGTTTTAAGGATAGAAAATTCCAACTTAGAGAAGTTGACTTACCCATTTCTTCCATTATAGTAAGAACCAGGACTTGAAACCAGGCCCGATCCCAAGTCATGAGCTGTTGACAAAAGCAAAGCCATTAAAACATGAGTGAAGTTTTGTTTATTTAATGTAGAAAACAATCAAACCCTCTTTATATTATTCAATTCAAAGCACATTATGAAATCTTTGACTTTTAGTTCTGAGCCCTGAACCTGAGTTCCTGAACTCAGCCCTATTTACTGAAATGATTCTTTCAAGAGACTGCTTATTAAGTACTCATATTTTTTGTTCCTGATCCATTCTTCCCTCTTTCCTTTTAGCTGAACATATGGGAAATGCAGTTATTCTTCTCTCTTGTTATAATGGTAAAAAAGTAAATAAATTAGGAAGATACTGTCCTCTTCCTCACTATATGAGCCAAAAACACATTTGAAATTTTCCAGCCACTTTTCCCTTTTGCTTGATATTTTAAAACAAAGTTTTAGTGTAACAAAGTCAGATCCAATCCATCTCAACAAATGGATGTTTTTAAAATGTGAGTTTCTAAGTAAAATGATGCAGAATTGTATATTTATGTGGATTAACTTGTTTTTGTCTATAGTGCAGCTTTTCCTGAGTGAAAAATTTCCTTTTGGCTTCACTGGATAAGAAAAAT
This sequence comes from Heterocephalus glaber, assembly GCF_000247695.1. The sequence goes on along the minus strand of NW_004624742.1, from coordinate 10,018,802 downwards.
ATACATGCAAGTAATTTTTTTTTTTGGTACTAGGGATCGAACTCGGGAACTTGTGCTTGCGAGGCAGGCGGCGGAATCGCTGAGCTAAATCCCTGGCCCCATGCAAGTAATTTTTGCACATATCTCAGTTCTTCAGGTGAGTGCATGATTTAGAAATATTTACTTTTTCTATTTTCCAAGCATGAGTAAATAGAAAGTATAAGAGGAAAAGCAAAACTAAGGCATCTTCAGTAATACAATTCCCTGAAAAAAATGTCTTAGCCCAGTTCTTTGACCATCTTAAGTGATGTGCTAAAGTGGGCAATAGACTTCCACACCATGGAATGAAGCATCCCTACAGGGGTAGGTATGTGTTCATACTTGCCAACTTTATACCTACATATGTTCAAAGTGCCTACTCCATACTGTTGCTGTGAGAATCAAATAAAGATAAATGCATAGAATATACAATTTTTATTCACTGTAACAGATGGAAATTTCTAAGCTATGGACCTCAAAAGGAGATTTAGAGTGTCACTGCTCTAACACTGTTCCTTTATCAGCCAGCACTGCTCGGTAAATAAGGCAGCCATTGGGTCCTCGATGGATTTACTTTTACCAAACAATTGGACTGAAAATACACCAGAGAGTTGTGGCCTCCCTCATTCTGTTACTAGATTCATTTTATTAATAAAATGCTTCTAACCTGACCTCCCAAGATTTTTTGACTTTTATTGCTTGGGTGGCACTAGAGGCTAAAACGGGGCTCCTTTTAATAACACATTTGCATAAGTTGATCTGAAAGATCCCCATGTGATTACATGACTCCAGGGTTGGCCTGTCATAGCAGAAAAGCCTGAGGTACTCATCCCAAAGAGATCAAAACCCAAGAATTAACTAGTCTTCATAAAATAAGAACATCTCTAGGAGCAGTAAAACAAATGATTATCATTTCTTTTTGGCGTTGGACTATGCCAAGCTAGAGAAAAACAGCTCTCAAACGTTGACAATCTGGTATATTGAAGTATGACCATTATTTTTTATTTTCCACATTTTTGGTCCAAAGACAGTTCTGAGTAATTGATTCCCATAATGAGCTATGGTTCGTTAGTCAATTTAATTTATAATTGAATTGGATGGATGTAACTCTGTGTAAAATTGTCTCTGAAGAATCTGTTTTGTTCGTCTGTTCAACTTCTGACAGGGATGGAAGAAAATCTAAATTATTCCCTCCTGCAAGGGGGAAAATTCAGAGTCTCAGTCTCCCTGGTGAAATTAAGAGGAAAAATATTTTTAATAGTTGCCATGCAAAAATATTATGGCTTTACTAAAATTTATACAAGCATGTCAATTAACACATTCATGGCAAGGATGGTAGGTTCAGGAATCTGAGTAAATGCCTGAGGCAAAGACCTTTTCTGAGTACCAGGAAGGATTTTTCATTATTAGAGTGAACACCAGGTTTTTCTGCATTTATTTTTATCAGTTATTGACAAGGATTGTCTTATTGCTACATAAATATGCCCCAGAAAACAATAGCTCTAATTCTCCAGGTGTTTTGCAATCATTACAACTTGTATTTTCTATACATTTTCAATAATGGTATAATTTATGGAACAATTATTAAAATAACCATATAGCATTTTTATTTTTTTTAAGTTTTGAATGACTGTCAGGAAATTTTTAACTTTAATTGTTAACAACAGGCTTGTCGTTTTGCTCAAAGATTTTTCTCTTATTCTTGAAGCCCTTCACATTTAAAACTTTTACAACCATCTTAGCACACACTCAAAACAAAGCCATAATTATGTAAAAAGAAATGTTTTACAGTTAATGCCATTTAAGACACTTACAAAGTGCCAAAATGCATAGGATTTTGGTAAAAGGCAATCTGTTCTTTGAGGATAATGCATGCAAACTATGCTTGTGCAAAACCTGAGGCAGGAATAGTATACCGTCTTAGATCACACCTATGGAGCTGACTTTGATACTATGCCCAGAAGTGGGTTACAGGCTGTGATTTGAATGAAGTTTAATCATTTTTAGAAGCGAAGGGCCTTTAGGGTACTCTTTTTCCATAAGACTTATTATATCTAAGAAAGACAGAGGCGTAGGCTTTATTCTTCCTTCTTAACAATGGTAATACAGTAATGATCTCTAATGATGGACTGTTGTATGAAATAGACTGACTGGGAAGCAAAGCTAGATGAAAACAGCTGTCATTTTACATCATCAAACCCTGCTCTTATGTGGACAAAGAGATCATGAATTCATGTCCCAGAATCTGATGGGCAAGGCATTATATCACTGTTATGTCCACTGCCATTTCTATAAGCTTTAATCTAATCCCTTGCAAATGTTAAAAATATATATTTTAGTTAGTTATAATGAGCTGAATAAATGAGTTTGAATTAAGGCGGGTCAGGATATAAAGTTCAAATGTTACAGTTCTCAAGAGACAAATCTTCTGTAGTTTCTCTCTGCTCACAGACACCTGGCTATTCTCTTTGCCTGGACCTTTGCAGGGTTTTAACCAGTAGTTTTTTTTCTTTAACTTCTGATACAGACAGAAAAAAGATATTTCATTTGGAAAAATACTCCCCAAATGAGGCAGGCTTGATTTTGGCTCTGTGATTCTAAACAAAGCAGGAATTAGCCTTAATAGATGAACCAAAATCCCAGGGATCACTTCAATTCATAATTGCTGCATTCTTCCTGGAGAATTTTTAGTAGGACTCATCTTTTATGTAAGTCAGCTATGTAAAATGGATTGAAAGCTGAATCTAACAAAATATTCAAACCCACATCAATCGTTCATCCATACGCAGAGTTCAGTGAGGGCCGATTCTGGAGATCCCGTAAGCAGCATCACAGTAAGTTATGTGGCAGCAAAATCAGCTGTGATCTGTCACTTAGCAACCAGCCTCGGTTACATTTTTACTTTAGTCCTTCAACTCTTTTGAGTGTACTTTGAAAAGTATTGTTTTTATCTAAAGTAGTAGATCAATACTTGTGATCAATAAACATTCATTTCCAACCAACAAGGACAATGGTGAGTGAATTCATTGAAACACTTTCATAGCAAAGAATGTAGGGCTGAAGAGGAGACCATTAATATGTCAAATTTTAGGACAGGGGGTCTTAAAAATATCTTCGAGGACAACTCTCAAAGAATGCTTCTGTTCTTCAAGATAACTGGTCCATTTCTAGGATTTCTAATAAAATCATCAAAAGCTGGTGTATTGATAGCTTTTGCAGTTTCAATCCAACAAAATGTAAAAGCGTTATTTATTGATGGTATTGGCCTTTGTGAAATTTTGAAACATGCTTTGGTATTTTAAAAAAACATTATAAAATGTGTGAAAACCATGCAATGGCAATAACAAGCATTGGAATGGGAGACACAGACAGGGTTTTGCTCATGGGCCCACGCTCTGCTCCATGTGTGAGGTTGTGCAGGGGTCAGCTTACTGGTCTTGGTGTCAGGAGAAAGAAGGAAGACTTAAGCACTAGTGACATGAGTCAATCTTTTGTAGCTATTCACTAGTTTGAACACTAACTTTTTAAAGCCATTCCTCCCAGATAGGACCATGGCTTATATTTCTTTTTTTTTCTTTTTTTGGTATCGGGGATGGAACTCAGATCCTTGTGCTGGCGAGGCAGGCGGCGGAACCACTGAGCTAAATCCCCGGCCTCTTATATTTCTTTGTATTTAGCAATTGCTAGTCTGTACTTTTAGTGACAAAGATAGTAAGGGAATATCTGATGGAAATGTTTCTGTATGGTCATATAGCTCTGGCTAAAAAGCTTGCTTTCTGTTGAGTTAGTGGCTTGACTCCTACATCAGCAGAGGGTTGGCCTGGGTGAGAAATACACAGGAACTGGGCAGCACTACAGAAGCAGGTCCTTGAAAGGAACAGTAAGCTTCAGTCTTTGAGAGTGCTGTGAGACAATGGAGAAAGCAGAATGGGGAAGAAGGGAGGCGTTCACTACTCCAGGACTGCTGTTCCTTAAGCTCTTCAGATTGAACACCCCTTGACTTAGAAAATCCTTTGAACATGCACCCACCTGTATTCCTTTACAAATTATATATATATATATGTTGTTATCATCAGTTAATATCTCAGTGCCTAAGACTTGGACCATAATTTAATCATAGGTTACAATGAATGTACTAGTCCTTTAAAATTATTTTGACTAGTTTGGTTGACTCATATCATATAAACTTATATTGTCCTATTTTAGTTAGTAATGTGGCTATGGGAACACTCACGGTAGGAATAGTAGATGTGCCAACTAGTGCTTACATTACTGGTATCATCTCTGATCTGTATAGCTTTTTGCAGTCTATATGAACTTCAATCTGTAGTTTTGCAGCAATTTTAAAACATAAGGTGTCTACCTTGTGAAGCACGGCTAACTAAAGTTATGTAACACAGCCCAAAAGTTCATTTGATGTGTGTAGGTAACCTGCAGTAACTGCGTGTTGTGTGTGCTTGCACTCCCTGCCTTCAGGACCTAGAGCTTATGGCCCCATTCAGAGCTGTCTGTCATATGCATCAGGGTGGGCAAAATGTCAGTCCATACAAAAAATATTCATAAGGTTTATTTTTTACATAATTTTTATTATACATGAATATTATAATGCTTTCTGCATAACAAAGGATCATCCTGTACAGCCCATTTTGGGGACCACTGTGTTAGACTACAGGGAAAAATGTGCAACTGTTCTCTGGGAGAATTTTACCTAACATGGGCACCACAAAGACTGAACTTGGCAGGTAGGATTCTATTATAGACAAAGAGCATCACTCTATTTCCTTGTCCTTTAAAGCAATACATCAGGATATGTGTTTATTCATCAATTCACTAATTCTGTAAATATTTACTGAGAACAATCTGTAAGCTTTATCATTGAATGTCTCTGTCCATTATAAAATTTGTGGTCTGAATAAGAATATGGAGACAGGAAATTATAATTCGTGATAATAAGGGCCCTGGTGGCAGCAAGCACAGGTGCTCTGAGGACGAAGGAGAGACAGCTCACCAGCGGGTGTCAGGTCAGGGAGAGCTCTTCAGAGGGAGTGATATAGGAGTTGAGACCTTCAAAATAAATAGGACCAGTTTCAAGACAAGGAGAGCAGTATCCCAGAAGAACTGAAGGGTGTCCTTGATGGCTGAGCACATGGAATATAACACAGCGGGAAATTACACTGAAAAAGTTAAGAGAGCTGTTAGATAAAGCAAGGTTCCATGTATTCTGTTAAGGTTTGAACTTATCCTGCAGGTGATGGAAGGTCATTGAAGCCATTTCAATGTGGTACAGATAGGATTTGGTAAAGTCCGGTACGGAGTGTTCGTGATAATGCCTGACATACACTGAGCAATCAATTATGTGTATACTGATCAACATTATTATCAATATCAATATCATGATCAAATTTGATTTATTATCACTATTGTTACCAGATTGGATTTGTAGATGAACCTTCTGGTTGCAATTTGGAGAATAGATTGAAGGAGACAAGACATTTTATCTGAGCCCTTTTTTCTTCATAATTTCTCTCTTTTGTTCCTGAGTTTGGTCCAGCCTATTTAGTGCTATGCTTTATCTCTTAAAGATTAATTCATATATTTTGAAATTTATCTATTTATTTGCTGTTATTGAAATGGACAAAGTGAGGAGGCCAGTGGGAGTAGGAGTTGAGGAAGTGTTACTGACTTCATTGTAGCTTTCATTACAGAGAACTACACATTTCATAGGGAAAGCATTTCACACTGAGTCAGTTACGTACGCATACTTAATAAATACCTAATAACTGACACAGTTTTTCTTTTAACCTGAGGAAACTTCTCATTTTTGCATGACTTAATTTTCTAGCACAAATGACTTACTTTTATCCTATATAAAAATATCTGGTTTTTCCTTCTCTTTTGAGATGTGTGTGTGTGTGTGTGTGTGTGTGTGTTAAGTTATATAACTGTGTGGTCAATTCTTTTGACTTATCTTTCTGGTGTCCTGAAAAACAATTACTGTCCTTTTAAAAAATTGTACTGAGCATTACTTGAATATTGTTACACTAACTTCACAAATTATAGCCACTAAAATAAATTCTTCATTGAGCACTAGGGATCAAACATTTCTTTACAATATGTACACATTCACAGTGGTATTGGTTATGGTGTTGCTGATGGTTTTGAAGATAATTTCTCTGGGTCATCAACATCTGTGTAGAAAGATTCAGAGATTGCTTTCCTTTGATGTTCTCAGGCTGCTATTTTGTTAACAGGAAGCAGCCCCAGACTTTTCTGTTGTGTACAAGTCTCAGTTCAAAAAGTATCCAGATGAATATAGATGTAGAATTTCACATTCCTAGTGAGGAAGATGGGCTACAGGACATTATCTCAGAAATAGTCAAGGGAATTGACCAAAAGTACCATTTTTAAAAGGAACAGGCACTGACTGTTAAGGGAATAAAGGACTAAATGCAGTCAAAACCTAGCTGTGTTTTAAGCATTTCATCATACAAGGAAACAGGCAGCTTATTCCCATTTTTTGATACACTATTACCTGCTGTGCTGAAATTAAACATTGCATGAAACAGGTATTTAGAATGCCCATCGGAAAAAAGATTAAAAACAGTAAATCTCAGGCCCATGAGGCCTAGACAAATCTGGCAAGCAGCCGATCCTGCAACAGGCTTCCTGCTTTTGAAGACAGCAAACTTTAGTTAGAGCAGGCAAAGGCCAAGCATAAATATTGCAAGGGAATCTTTTATTTTTCTTTCCGGTGTGAAGGCTACTGATTCTTCACTCTTTTTCTCCTTTAAGATTTTTTTCCTGGAGGACATAACTGAATTCCCAGAGATGAGAGAGTAGAGAATATACTGAAAGATGTAATGTTCAAGTGAGAAAAGCAACTCTTCAGATGATGTAGGGATGGCCCACATGGGTGTAGGTCTGAAGGGACCGTCTGTCTATGGAGCAGGTCGTCTGCTCCTGTCCAAATGTGAGGTTGTGTACTCTGCCACCTTCACAGACTTACTTGCAACAAGAGATGATTCTCCTCCAGATAAATAGCAAAAGTATGAATTGGTTTGTGATTCTATTTAACAAGTCTGAAAATGCACAAGAAAGATAAACATAATTTAAAGTTGGCACTGGAAAGCTAAAGTATATAATTTGGAAGAGAAGATTTTTTGTGCACATTGTCAAGTTATAGCTTATCTTTGACTTTTATGTGTGCTTTCCCTTTTGGGTGCATTTTCATCCAATACTGTTCCAGATTTATATATGTAATATAACCTAGAGAATGATGTACAGTATGCAATACTGGTATTGTTGATACTATTCATTTACAATAATAAAAAGTTAAAAAGACAAAATGTAATGATAATAGTAAACAAAAAATTAAATGCTTTTCTAGCTTTTCATTTCTAATTTTTCATTCTCTAGCATTTCCTCTAGTGGATATCAAGTGACTCTTTTAGAATCTCTTTCTTTTTACCTTCTGTTTCATTTTTTCCTCTGTTCTTTCTGTATTCCTCTAGGTTTCTACCTCCTGAAACATTTCCTTTTGCTTTCACATTTACGAGAAGCATTAAAAATATTATTTATTTTTAAATACTGAAGTGTTCATATTTTCTTTGCCATTTCTTTTAGTACTTTGCTCCACATTGGCAGTGTTTGCAAAGTTCCACTTTCTGTCCCATCCTTCCTCCCTGTTCACCAGATTCTACTACTTTAATTGTTAATTTTCTTCATCTTTGCCCTTCACTATTCTTTCTCCTCTCTACTTTTTTCATCACTTTTCTTCCCTCTTCCTTTTAGCCTTCTTTCTGTCAATTTATCTCTATTTTTTCCTTGTCTGTTTCTTTTTCTTAAAATGTGCCCCATTTTAGGTATTAATCAGGATATGCAAAAGTGTAACTTGTGTTTTTTCTTTGGAATAATGAGAACAGAAAAAAAGGAAAAGGTGCAATAATTTATGAAAATAATCTTATATCAGCAACAGTGTATTATGCAGTCTTAGAGCAAAGCTTAGAATTGAATTGATCAGCACCTTCTTGAAATGAATGGATAACTGGGACACATTTCTTCCAGGAACTCTTAGTTTGTAAACAGTCATTTATTCTCAATCCGTAAATATCCAAGAATGCTCTAAGATTCCACTAACTGTGGTGAATTCACCCAGTCACTTGCATTTGAAGAATACTGTGCTATGTGATTTACACATTTTCTGCCTAGGCTGCTGATGGTCTACTGGCCTTCAGATGTTAAAGGCATGTTAGAAAAAAATGGCTGTATGTTGGAGGTGTGAAGGTAGCTTCAATCCAAAGAGAACACTTGATTTCAATGTTGGAGCCCAAAATAAGACCCCACACAAAGCATTAGCAGAGAAATTGAGCAAATTTCTTTATTCAGGAGATAGAAATCAGAACAATCAAGAAGCTACTAATCTTATTGGTCACATTTTAGAATTAAAATGAAGAAGTAGTAAGGGGACATGGAGATTGCTAAATAATGGGCAGATTACTAGATTTCTTTTGTCATTTTATTTTAATGTGGATTGGTAGATTGACTGTAAAGACCTTTTTCAAACTTGGGGAGAAAGGATCATTTCACACAGGGCATATGGCTGTTGTGTGGGTGTATGATGTTAACTTTAATTACTAAAATTCACTACGGCTTCTGACACCCTTGGTTTCGAAACCCCTAGTAGAGAACGAGTCTCCTGGTGAATGACTCCAGGGCAGGTGCCCTAGTTCCTTCTCTAGTGCACACCATGGTTTCTGCTGCCTTCCATGTCTGCTCACTCAGCTCTCCAGAGTTACCTCTCACTGCTCAAGCTTACTTCCTGCTTGGCTATGGCTTTACTCTGCTCCCTATGACCTACTAAGTTCAGAATCCAGAATCACAAGTAACAGTTCTCACCTGGGATATGCCATTCTTTTGACATAGAGAAAAGAATGAGAAAGAGAAATATGAAGAAAGCACTCCTGAAAGCCCTTAAAGGTTTTACTCAGAATAAATAAACCCAACATGTGCTCTGATTTCATTGGCCAAGGTTAGTCACATGACCAAGTCTAAGATTAGGTAGGCAGAGCTTACTCTTCCAAGGAAAGGAGCTGTTTGTCTTCAGATGGCATCAGATTGGATGTAGAATATTCTTACAGAGAAAGGGAGAAAATTACTGGCAGAAGCATGATTTTCATACATAAGAAATGCTACTGAATCGAATTAAAATCAGAAGCAGTTAAAAGACTAGTATATTCTATTGAGAATGTGTAGACAGTGAGAACTATAGTTTAAGAACTATTTTTTCTTTGTTTACCTTCCTAGCAAGATCATCCATTTATAAGAGAAATTGAATAACCTTATAGATTGAGTACTTAACGCTAATTCAGTGGACGTATATGTCAATCCTGAAATGGTTAAAGAACAAAGATATGACAGAGGAAGAAATTATAGAGTTTTTTTTTTTCTCTTAGGAACCAGAGAAAGCTTTGTGGTGTTCTTCAAACCAGAAATTGCTCTACTCCAAATCCAGAGAAGTCTTTTGGAATCCCCTTTGCTACAACAACCTTGGAGGGAAGAAAACACGGTTTCTTAGATTGTCTATCCAAGGAACACACACCAGCCTTTTCACAGAAAACTGGCAGCTAATCAAAATATACTGTTAGAGGTACAAGTGGTTCAAAAAGACTGAAGACCTAAAAGTTTAAACTTTTTTCTGACTTCCCTGACAAGGGCACTTTGCAGCCCAAGATCTTGCTTCTCAGCACCTAGCACAGTTTGCCCCCATGTTTTAGATTGGTCTTTCTCCTCTAGAAGACTCCAGGAGGGCTGGTGCCCTGACATAGGCTGAGTGCTCAGAATTTGTTCAGTGAATCAACAAATGTTGAGCAGTTGCTGACATGGAGGCTGAGAATTCTCTACAATTAGCAGATCAGATTTGATAAAAGGAAATGACCAGTCTGATCTAGATTCTTGTAGGTTGTAGACTACATGTCTACAGTGCATGCATGGCATTAGTGCATGAATGATTTTACTGCATGTGTGACACTGTATCACAGAATGCCAGAGGTAAGATACGAGGAAGGCATAGATTTTTCTGTTTCTAAGTGCAAAACATTAAACATGAATCTGAGATGGACAAAAGAGTCTGTATTTTCATCAGTTAAAATTGTATACTTTTAGCCTATTGTCTATGGCCATATCTATTTGCTTTCAAAATTATTTTCCTATTAAAAATAAAAATTTAGGAAATCATTTCCCATCTGGCTAAGGAGATCTAAAGTGGATGGAGCTGAAATGGTTTTCATCATGTGCCTAAGAGGTCAGAGAGGAAAGATCACAAGGTAAATAACTTCCCTTTCAGAGTCCACCTGAGCACAGCCTGAGCCCTTTGGGGGGTCTCCCCCTATACAAACACCTTGCACACAGTAAATGCTCAATAAATATTTGTTGAATTGAACAGGAAAGTTAAAGCTAGGTAGTAGTAATGGAACAGAAAGGTTAACTCACACCCGCCCCAGAAATCCAGACTGCTCACCAGCTGAATATGTCTGAACAACTCATTAAAAACCAGAGGAAATGCAAGAGAGCATTTCTTCCCTACCCCATTACTCTGTGGGAAATATAAATGAAATAGATCATTTACATAACGGCATAATGTGCCTAGATATAACAGATTATTTGCATAACTGCATAATGCCACTAATCAGAGAAAAAGCCTTAAATATTTCTGGGATATGAACATACAGAATTATATAAGGTATGCATATCAACCAATAATCAGCACCTTCTCTTTTTTATAACTTGTATTCTAATAAGAAGAAATAGATCTACAGAAGTGAATGAGGCATCCCAGCACCGGGAGCTGAAGCCATACATGCTTTTGAGACATAAGACTGTGATCTGGGTTCAGTTTCTCCAAACCAACGATTGTTGCTGCACCACGAGCTGCTACTCAGAACCAGTACTCATTATAATAAATAAGCAAGGCCTTTTGCAAGTAATTTTAAGGTGAATAATGAGGAAGGAAGGATGAGACTGTTCTCTTCGTGCCTTACTTTTCCTGTTAAATGCTAGCACTTCGAGGCACTGGCAGGATAAGGGAAGGAAAAAAAGAGGGAACACAGTTTAGTGAGCTTTAATTTTTTTTTTTTACATAATCAGAGTAGCTATGCTCTGTTATATATTTTCCTTAGTTCAAAAATTCTTTAGCATGTACAACTCTACTGACTTCATTATATTTTTAATGTATTTCAGATCTTGTTTTCCCAGTACAAACTAGAGTAACAAATATATAATTATTCTCATAAATAACTCAGCACCTTATATTTCAAACAAGTTTTCCCACAAGGCACAAGTGCCCTATATTAAATTCCTTTAAATGTAAGTTGATTAAGGTAAAAATTAGTTGTTATTTCCTTATGGACATTTTAGTTTTAGCAGCAATTCAAAACCAGGTCTATCACAAGTAGATTTGTTGCCGCCCACAGGTATAATCATCAAGAAAATTAATAATCATGTTCAGTATGACTATAAATCATTGTGGTTTAGGCAATTAATTTCTGTAGAAAAATGAAAGATCTATATGTATTATTACAGTGCAAACTACATGTTGTGAAAACCCAGATCCAACACAGGCAAATTGCAAATGGAGGGCTTCTCATTTTAGACTGTGATAACAGGAGGTCATCAGAGCCAGGGAAGCTGACTATCGTGCGTAAATAATGCGGTCATTTTTTGGCAGTTTATGAATGTAGCTCTCGGAGCAATACAGTGTTTGGGATCTCTAAACCAGATGCAGCGGCAATAGTTGCTAATTTCCAGTAAAGGCAGAGAAAGCCACTAGAAGAAAATGAACACAGGGCTGTTTGAATGAGTCCACCCTCATGGCTGGACAAATATCTTAGCAGCTATCATAGGAGACATGTTGCTTGCAAAACAAAACTTCTTAAAACAAACAAATAAAACAGAACTTCTTTTATTCTGGTCAATCTACTCAACATGCAAAGTCAGATTAGGGAAGCAAGGCTCTCTAATAAAAAATAGTAATGTCTGTTCATTTGTGAATACTAATAGTGCTACAGACAATCTCCTAGGCACTTATTTTCTCATTTAGGTCCCACAGCATAAAGTCTGTATGATTATCTATATTAGTAGATGAGGAAATAAACTCAGAATGGTTAAACAATTTGTTAAAGGCCGAAGAGTGAGAGATGGTATCGTAGTGTCATAATTCCAATCCTAGTTGAGCACCAAAATGTACAGCTTTCTTCTCTAATCTCTTCCTATGCTTTTTCCTTTGCCTTTCTCTTTCCTTATCCTTCCCTTATGTTTTTAAAGTACGATTTTCTTTTTAAGATTTTTTTTTAACCACAATCTTTATGCTTTCCCTTGTTTGTGGATCAGGTCTCCTGTGATGGGCCCAGAATTTCATAGGCAATCAATGGCCCTGAGGCTTGAACCCTTTGGGCAAGCATGGCACTGGGGCATGCGACAATTTACAGAACAATTTATTTCTCTTTTTAGTTGTACGAATTCTCTCTTTTCCAAGCCTGCCTCAATATCTATATTTTTGTCTCTTTGTATCCAGCTTTATTAATTTCTGCTCTAGGAAGGCATTCACTGTCATGGTTTTGTTTGTGTACTACATTTCCTAAAGCAGGCTGTGTCCTAACTTATGGTTTAGGGAAACTAGACCAAGAAAAGTGAAGAGAAAAAGAAAGAAACAGAGAGAGAAAGGAAGAAAGGACAGAGAAGAAGAAGAAGAAGAAAGAGAAAGAAAGGAAAAATTTTGCAGAATGACTCTTCACAGTAAAAACATGTTGTCATTTTTCAAAGGATTCACCCTCGGTTCCTTTAAATAGCAAACTAATTTTAAACACTGAGTACTATTTGATTTGTGCAACTTTTCAGGAAATCACTCATGGCATAAAGTGAGCCACTTCTATTATTAGTTCAGCAATACCTCACTTTATAGAATACAATTTATGGTTAATAATGCATTTACCTCCCTAGCTCATTTGACTCTCAGAAAAGCTGCATGGGGTGGGTAGAGAAAAGGTCTTATTTCTGTTTTTTACTTGAGGAAGGAACTTATCCCTGAGGGATTAAGTGACTTGATTGGCCCACAAGGAGAGAAGAGGTGGGATGGAACTGTAAACCCAGTTCCTCTGACGCCATAGCTGTGTGTCTTTCAACTATATGCACAAATGCTTTCTTTGAGATTATTTTTCTCTTAGGTTAAAAATTAACCCAGGTTCTGTGCTGTTTGAGATGGCACATGCCTGTAATCCCAGCTACTCAAGAGGCTGAGGCAGGAAGATCCCACATTTGAGGCCTGCCTCTGAAACTTAGTCAGACCCTGTCTCAAAATAAAGTAAAAAGACTGGGATATAGCTTAGTGGCAGAGTGTTTGCCTCGCATGCACAAGGGTCTGGATTCTATCCCCAATACCACACATACAAAACAAAACAAAAAACGTAAAAATTAATCCAGTTTCTGTTTTCATATTTCTGTTGAATTTGCTCTGGTTAATGAGATGAGAATCCTTCCATTATTTGGTCCAATAGAAATTGTCCAATCTTTACCTTATTTGATAGACTATACTCTTTGCTTGAAATTATTGTTTTGTTTCTAGAGACTTCTTTCTCCTACATCTTAGATTCACACATTTAAATGTTAATTTGGCTTTAGCCCATTTTTATTTAAGTACACTCCCTGTTCAGTTGTTTTTTTTTCTTCCCAGAGAGTCAACTATTGCTTATTTGCTGATGATGAATGCACAGGTACGTACATTCATACCTGTGGTGCAGTCTTCTTCCTTCAGTGCCGTGTCTTCAAACCTAATTATATCCCGAGCTGAGCTTGTCATTTCTTTCCACCAGACTTTCCCATTTGCCTTCCTCTTTAGGTAACAGTACTACCCTCCAACAACCCTCAGCTAGATGGAGTCAAACATCAGCAGAGGTGGCTCACCAACTTCTGTTGGATCCACCTTTTAAGTATGCCTTGTGCTTATGCTTGTCCCTTCCTCTGTCCTCCTAAGTTCCTGCAGTCCAGGTCCCCATCATTGTGCCTACATTATCACAATAGCCATTTAACCAGTTAGCTACAATACGGGCCCACTGACGAAATAAAAGTGGCCATAGATTATGCCCCCGTCCCTAAGCACTAGCTATATTTTGATTTTCTACACCCTGGCAAGAAATCATATCTAACTTTCTCATGCTTTTCTTCAAGAATTGAATATAACACCTCTAATCCTTTCTATGACATCCTATTCTTGTTTGCTTAATTTTCTGTCTGTATTCAAATGTTACTGTATTCCAAAGTGATTCCTCATGCAGTTAATACCTGCTTCCTTTGGACTTTTACAATACTTTGAAATGCCTTTATTTATACTGTCATCCCTCCATTGTATTATTTATATTTCTTTTACAAGATTGTCCTTGCAAGCAGAGACTATGGTTTTATTTACTATGATATTCCAGTATGTATACAATGCTCAGTACATAGTACTTAGTGAAGACATATTTAGTGAATAAATGAGTAACAGAAAGGAGTTGAAAGTGCTTATCCATCCAGTTTGACACCAACTCACTGCATTTAGAATCCAAGGTGTGAAACAGAATTATTTTGGGGGGATTGTAAAAGCTTTGTAAAAGTGATTCTTCTAATTTTTATGTACAGGTATATAGATACTTAATTCTTTAACGTTCATTCATTAGCTAAAAATCAAAATAGCCCAGTAAGGTTAAAACGCCTAGAGAAGAAAATCAACAAATGGAAGGTGTGGATTTTAACAGAGTATCAAGGCATACCTACTCTCACATATTAGAAACAATCTGTCTGGGCAGGGATTTAGCTCAGTGGTGCTGACGCCTGCCTCGCAAGTGCAAGGGTCACCTGAGTTCGATCCCTGGTACCAAAAAAAGAATCTGTCAACCATAAATCACTGTACAAATATTCATGACTTATTATTCACCATAGTTAGTCATCATCACCTGGTAAGAGATACAGTTAACTAAATTCAGAAAAAACTATCAAATATTTGCAACAAGAATGGAGCAATATTAAATAAAATAAATTCTGTTTTCCACTTTTCCTGGTTTCTCTAGTGTAGTTTTCCATCACTGTTTTTCATTTTACATTTCTTCTGAGACAAAATGTACATGCTTTAGAATTCACATATCTTATATGCATTTTGACATATATATACACACATGCAGCAAGCATACTTATCAAGAAGAACACATTCAACAGAAGTTTCCTCTCTTCTCTCTTTAAATCAATTTCCTTAGGCAACATTGTTCCACTTTCTAATAACAGATTAGCTTCCTCTGTTTTTGAACTTTATATAAATGAAAACGCACACTATATATTCATTTGTCTGGTGCATGACTCAACATAATGGCTATGAGATATTCCCATATGGTGCATATCAAGGGTTTGTTCCTTTTAATTTGAGTAATATTATAGTATATGAACATACTACAATTGTTTGTCCATTCTCCTATTAATGCCATTTAATTTTTTATAGTTTTTGGTTATTATAAATAAAGCAGCCATAAACATTCATGTGTAAGTATTCCTGCATACATCTGCTTTCATTTCTCTTTTGTAAATCTCTAGGAATGTGGTTACTGGGTAGGTGTATTTTTAACTTTATAAGAACTCTCAAATATTTCCCCAGCATTGTACCATCTTACACTCTCATCACTGATACAGAAAGATTTCAGTTATACCACATTCTTTACAAAATTTAGTATTTCCAGTTTTTTAAATTTTAGCCATTATGCCATTGTGGTAGCTTTGAAGGAATATCTCATTGAGGTTTAATGTGTATTTCCTTGATGGCTAGTGATGTTGATCTTTGTATATGTGTTTACTGAGTTTTTGTGGTGTCTTCTCAAGACACATTTCCATTGTTTTTAAGTGAATGATTTGTCTTTTTATTAAATTGTAACAATTCTTTATACATACTTGATACAAGTTCTTTTCCAGATACACACACACACACACATACACACACTTTGTAGGGAAAGGAAAGAATATTGAATCATTTTCTTAGTGCTTTTTGGTGTTTTTATTTTGAATGAAGTACAAATTATTATTTTTTTCTTTTATAATTAGTGGTTTCTGTGTCCCCTAAAGGGTTAGAGACAAATTATCTATCTCCTGGGCATGATAGTCATGAAAATATACACCTACATTTTCTTCAAGCAAATTTATAGCTTTAGCTTTCATGGATACATATATGATCCCTGTCAAGTTACTATTTTGAAGAGTATGAGGTAGTGGCCAATGTTCTTTTTATTTTTTCAAATGGATGTTTCAGCATCAATTTTTAAAGACTTTCCTTTTCTCGTTGAATTGCTTTGGCATCTTTGTCGTGTATCATTTGACCAGGTATGTGTGTGGAGTCCATATTTGGGCTGTCTATCCTGTTGCATTGACCTATTTGTCAATTCTTTTATCATTACCAGTGTTTGATTATTGCAATTTTAGAGAAATCTTTGAATTAGTAGGTAAGTGAACACTGTATTTTCCTTTTTAAGCCTGTTTTGTTTCTTCTAAGTTCTATTCTCATAAACATTTTAGAATCAGCTTGTCAATTTCTAGAAGAAGGCCCTTTTCTCATCAATAAAAACCCATTGGATTATGATTTCATTGACTCTCTGGGTCGGTTTGGGGAGGATTGACATTCTCGAATTATTAATATTCAATATAATAATATCAATAGTGTTGATAATATTGAAATTAAAAATTCCAAGACTATATTATATTCCTTCATTTATTTAGTTCTTTTTTCATTTTCTTCAGCAGTATTTTGAAATTTGTAGTATTTTATGTGGGTTTTCACATCTTTTCTTAAATTTATTCCTAATTATGTAAGTGTCAATACTATTTTAAACATAATTTAAAATTTTTCTCTGGCTTTTTGTTTCTAGTATATGTAAATCTAGTTGATTTTTATTTCTCCTTTTTACTAAGGGGCAGTTCTGAAGGCAGGACTTGCTTGTGAAAATTTGACTTAGAAGAACTTTATGATGTTTGACAGGCAGGGAAAAAAGCTATTGGATTCTATGGTGATCTCTTTAAAGTGAGGTTGAATTAGCCTCTCAGTTTTTAACATTACAAATGCCAGACACAAGGAATGGAGTCCACTTTCTTTTAGGTGAGCGGGGCATTTTTCACTCTCCCTAGAGCAGTAGTGTCATCTCTGACATTTACTCTCAGGAGTCTCCTGTCCAAGATCCTGTTGCTGATCAACTCGGGACAAAAAGAAGTCCATATTTTCATCAGTCACACATCTCTGTCCCCCTGGAAGCCATCCAGTCCAGGGGTCCAGCTCTCTAACCCAAGATGCCATTGTGGAGCTACATGTTTTTTGGTGACAGATTCCATTTTTAAGCATCAGAAAGCACACTGCATGCAGTCATTTAAAACTTTTCTACTTTATCTCCTTGGGTATAAAGTTTCTAGGAGCCAGTGTATACAGAGAGCTATGTTTTAACTTTTTCAAATGAATCAAGTGCATAGCAGGTAACCAGTGACCCACAACTCTTTATGGAAGATGTAATGCTGTGGTCATGGTATTGCTGATATCTTCTGTCGGGAGCAATGCTACATAATTTCAGGGAAAAACCATTTGATTAGGCCTAGTTCTCCTGCCTACAGGCCAGCTATGGAATTCTGAGATATAATTCCATTTTGGCCCCCCGGTCACAACTGAGACCTCCATGACCGGGTGATGCTGTGATGCTCCAGGACAGGATTACACCAGCTGAAGACATCCTGGGAGGAACAAACTCACATCTACTCAGTTCCTCATTGTTCTTGGATTGTTACACTTTGTTTATGCCATGTACTGAACTCTCTGCAAGTCATTTGTTACACCCTGTTTATCCGGATGTACTGAACTCTCTGCAAGTCATTTGTTACATGTGTTTCTCCTGATGTACTGAATAAAAGGTGCGGTAAGCTGGGGGCTTTCCATCTTTGCCGCCCAGAGCAGCACTGATCAGGCCCAAAGCTCAGCGTCTTCTCCTAGTCTCATTTTCCTACCTTTCCTGTATAATAAGTTAATTTGCCTTGTGCTGCCGTGGCTCGCAGGAGACTAGGACTTACTGCAGAGGTTCTAGTAACGTCCCCTTTTCCTGTTTCTTACAATCTTCACCTTGGGCAACTTTTCAATTCAATTTATAGAAGAAAACATATTGTTTACTGGTTGTGTCTGCTTCAAAGACACTTGGACCTTCAAAATCCTTCTATCTTTTGGAATATGAACTTATGGGTAAGGAAGAGAAATTGTCTATTTCAAACAAGTTAGAAGTTTTTGTCACATTCTTCTCCAGAATGTACTTGCACAAGCACTTACACGGCAAAGGAAGACTAAAGTTAGGCGCAATCAGGGCTTTTCTGGGAGATACTGAACAGAAACACTGAAAATTCAGTCCTTGAAATTCTCATCCTTTTGACACAGGGCCAACTTCTGTATTTAGGTGAACTCATATCATCAAATAAACTGTCCAACTAAATACTCAAGTTTTCCAAAGTGTATTTGTATGATGTGATTCTTAAGGTCATAAAATATACCACAGAGAACTTATTGCAGTCTTCTGTGAGTAGTGTTCAGTGATTCGATTTTCATACTCAGTTTGTATATCACTAGATGCATCAGTAAAGACAGAATTGCAATAGGGCTATACTTTCAGTCCAGTACTGTTTGTTAAGCTCCTTTTTAGTTTATCCTCTGGAGAAGCTTTTGATTCCTAAGAGACAGGGACATAAATCTATCAGTAAGTATTTAGGCAAATTAGGTTTAATAACCACAGAGTTGAAATGTTGCCACTGTACTTTCTAAATATCCATTCTAATTTGTTAATACAGTGTAGATTAGTTGGAGGATAATCTGAGACCCCTCTGTTGAGAGTTTTACATACGTAAAATGTCTTTAAGGTCAGAAGTGAATATGCATAGTTCCAAAAGGCCTTTGACCTTCTAGGATAATAATGCAACTTTATGGTCTAAGTTAAGAATTTTTCTAGTTACTAAGACTGAAGAATGTATCTTGAACCCAAAGAAAACCTGATCCAAGAGTGAGAAACGGGGCTACTGTTCATATCCCACCAGCAGAGCTGCCACAAGGAAGGCAGAAAAGTAAGAAAAAGAAAACAAAAAAGCTTCCAACAGACAATTCACACATGTCACAAAAATCCACCCTCCTGTGTCTGAAGTCACACATATGTCTCTGTATTTCTATATTTAGGGTTATCTTTGAAATATCTTTGATTGTAGAAACTATAGAGATGTTTATTCAAATGGGCATTTGCAAATGATACGTTTCCATTTGCAGTATACATCATTTCAAATCCTCCAGATATCATGAGCCCTTGCATAGTCCACTAATTTATGTGATTATAGAATTGTCAGATTAAAGCCTAATTTGTTGACCAAATTTGCTTGTAAATGTAATTAGAAATACAAGGCATGAGGTAACCATACGGCAGCTCTAGCTAAGTCAAAACTATCTATGCGTCTTAAAACTTTTACTCCTTTTCATTTGAATCATCCATATCTTATATTTAAATATGTACTTCATTTCCATCAACAATAGAATAATTTTCATATTGTTCTGAGCTCTCTTAAAAGATAATGTCATACTCATACAGCTTTTATCAAGGTTTTATGAAGAATGTTTCATGTCCAGTACAAATGAAAGAAACCCACACAAGCATTTGCAAAACTGGATATATTCATATATCATACATTAATGAAGGTATCATTAACTGTCATAGTGCATGCACTTCCCCCATCTCAGTGGCTTATCACAAAATGCTTTGTTTCCTCTCATATATGAAGTCTAAACTTGATGTTCATGGTAAATGGAATGGCTTTCTTCCAAACTGAGGTTTAAAGATTCAGACTCCTTCCATTTTGTGGCTCTTAGCATCCTCAACTTGTGATTGGTAGGGGCACCGAGCTTTCTTGAATCAATCTGATGAAGATGGAAAGAATGTCAGGGATAGCAGGTGGGAGGTTCTCTGGGCCTGGCAGGGAGCTGGCACTCATCACGTCTGGGTTCCTTGGAGGGGAGTCACATGGGCCCAGTTAAGTGCAGGAGAGGAAGAAGAGAATAGCCACCTAGCTCTTTGCCCAGAAGAACAGCAACATCCTTTTCACTAAAGATAGCTACATTACTTCTATACTATGTCAAATTAAATAATGTAACTGGAACTCTTCAATGAAAAACATTACTAGAAAAACTGAGGGTGAACGTTTCTCTATTTGTTGGTCACACTCATATTTCAGAGATAAGCATATTTCGCTATTTTCTGACTCTCTAAGAAGCAGGGCTCCCTAAAGAAATGGTGTAGTATGTTTGAAAAAGCCATGCACCCATATTCATAAACTCTCAATTGCCTGTCCCTCTCTCGTATTAACTACTTGAGTGACCTTGGGAAAGTCACTCTGTGGGTTTCATTTTTTTCTCATTGGTAAAACTAGAACATTAAATTAGACAGTTGCTGCTAAATAATATAACTGTTATTTTTTTCTTTAAACTTAAAGGGCTTTGTGTTTGATAAATATTTTTGTCTTTTTATCCCCTTTCCATACCATGGCTTTTAAAGATTTTACTCTCTTTATAAAGTTTCTCACTGCCTATTCCTTTGTGAAATAAAAGTTAACGAGAATGCTACTTTCACCAATATCTACTCATGAAATCATTACAATCTTAGATTTATAAGATAAACTGGGTCATGAAACTCACTGACTGTCATCCAAGAGGACAGTGAGTGAGGAACTGAACTTGGGTCTTTTCAATTCCCAGCTGTCAAATTGCCTGTAGACAAAGATAGGATTTTGTTTAACATTAAAATGTTTCCCAAGGGTCCTTGCCGTCTCCCTTCTGAAAACATCGTAGAAAACAGATTTTCACAGCTTTTCCCTTTTTCCTAATTTCTTCTCTCTCCATGAGTATAAATATGCATGTGTGTATGTGTATTTAAAATAATATACACGCTTTCCAATTTCCATTTTCATTGAGTATGTTTTCTTTTCCAGGGCCGATATTTTAAATAGGGAAATGGTTAAGATTTTCTTTTGTCAATTTGAGTTTCCCAGATCTTTTTTATTCTGCTCAACCCAAGACCTATGCTCTCATGTTAATAAACTTACATAGGAGAAGATCAGGAAATTTTCCTGTGAAATGGCACAAGATGGCAGGTATGCTAGCATGCTTCATCTTGACTGGAGAGTACATAATCATTACCTCTTGGCTTAAATCATTTTCTTTTTTGCTAACGTGGAAAAAACCCAATACAACATAAAGACTTAAGGGTCCTGTTGCAGGATTAAGCATCATAACAAGAGGCCAAGGCCTTATCCTTCACAATCCTCTAAGTGTAGATATTTCTTTAATTCTCCTTGGGCTCAAGGGAATGTGGATCTGACCAACTACCTGACTCCAAGTTATCTATTTTCATCTGAGAACTTGAAAACATTTTATCAATACAGATTCATTCCCATTACTCTTATTAGAAGTAATATTGACCCCATTTTTCTTATAAGAAAATGGAGGCACTGAGAATGCAAGTGACAAATTCAGAGGAGGTGGTAGGACAGGGATCTGGAGAGCCAGATTCTTTTTCTAACTGTGTGAGATGCCTCCGAGGCTGTGGATGGACATAGGTTTTTATTTTATTTTATTTTATTTTATTTTATTTTATAGATACAGAGAAACTGCAGGAGAGACTAAAAAAATCTAATAAGAAATCTCACTTAGTAGTTGAATGATGCACATTGTTAGGACTTAGAAATATCTCCCACCTGGAACAATCCAAGATGCTGAAAAGCTTTGAAACTATTAATAAACAACAAAATACGAAAGGAAAAATATTCATAGGAATTTAAAAAATAGAAATATCTTGGTCTAAATGCTAAATGTGAAAATGGTACCTTTCTAGGTTCTTTGAAATATACATCTTCATTACTGATTCTCTCCAGTGAAAATGTATTTGGATGCTTTTTCAACTCCACACATTCTCTGTGCATCTGTCTCTCCATCAGTATATTTTTAGGGTGATCTTTGTCATTTGATCCTTCCATTTGGGCAAGCCAGGCTTGTGTATTAAACAAAATCCAAAATATGCCAAAAGTGATGAACTTTTGAAGGCATCAGCTTAGGTAAGCTTTTCAACAATAAGGCATTGATAATCTTCTGTGCATGATATGAAGCAACGTTAATGATTGAATAATAGCTATTTGATGCAAGCAGGGATAACAATGAATGTATATGTTAGTTGTTGTGTAGGCAGATAGACAGATCATGCTGCAAATAAAAATTACCCTATAATTAATAAACAAGAACATACAAAAGTTAAATGTGCCTCTAGCCCGAAAGCCAGCCACGATATAACATTTGTAATTATTTTAAATTTTACTGAGAGAGCAGTTACTCAGGAGATAAGATGAAAAGGTGACTTTGTTGGTAAAGAACATACTTTTAAAATCCTGCCCAACAAAATGATGAAAATAAGCAGATACTCATAGATCCTGGCTGAAAAAAAATGTATTCTGGGTTTAAAAAGGCAACTCACCCA
The DNA here is from genome assembly GCF_000247695.1 of Heterocephalus glaber. The sequence continues at coordinate 9,996,201 of NW_004624742.1, read as the reverse complement.
TAAGAAATGATATACCTTGCTTCTCTTAGTTTTCTTCTCATTCAAGCATGTATGTTAAAGTTCTAAGTATGTCTCCTGCAAGTTATTTGTAGTCTTTTATTATAAGAACAGGGAGAGGAAGAGATAGTTTAGGCCTGGAAGACTATGAGAAGTATGATGTGGTGAGGCCCAAACAAACTTTGAGGACCAGTAAGAATTTAGGAATGTTTATGGGATTTTTCAAATCCACTAGGAAGGAAAAGGATACAAAACACAGCTGTTGGAACGATGTATAGAATTGTAAACCTTTTAGTAATTGTGTCATTGCCAAATTATATTTTCTCTTTGATTTACTCTGTAAAGTTCTACACAGTCCAGAGGAATTCAATACATAACAATGATAAAAATGATGGGGATTACACATTGGCAGTGAGTTGTACTGTGGTTTTTGTAAAGCAGTGTTTCTCAAAGTGTGGTCCTTGGACTTACAGTATCCACATGTGGGAACTTATTAGAAATGCAATTCTCTGGAGCCCACACATCAGCAACTCTGGATACAAGGCCCAGAAATTCTCATTTTTACAAACCTTCCAGATGATTCCAGCTAAGCAGGACTCATGGGGTAACTTGACCTATAGAAGAATCATATCGAATAGAACCTTTTTCAGAGAGTTTAAGTCTGGGATAAAGGTTTTAAATTTGTGGACTCAAGCAAGGTGTAAGAACCAGGTACGTTAGCTCTCAAAGGCCTTTAAATCACATACAAGTGTGCGCAGATTATCCCACCTTGAGAGTCTGCCTCAGTGTACCTTCTGGAATTAAGTGACGACAGGCTAGGAGCAGTCCTGGTGAGCTTCTCAGAGTGTCCTTTGGAAGGACAGCACACAGGATCCGTAACAACTTTTTCCTTGTTAAGGCAACAGCAATGCAAATCCCACAACATGAATTCCTCTCAGTGCCCTCTTTAGCTTCTTCTGAAACAAGAATTAAAGACACAAATTAGTTTCCTTTATGTCACATTATGCTCAGTGGGGTAAGTGTGGCTTAGGCAGGAAAGTTTAGCAAGGTAGATCTTATGCATAGTTTGAAGATCACCAGCCCCTCAAGTATTAGATAGCAAATTCAGTGTGAAATTTGTGTTTTGTAGAATTAGGGCTTGTGGTACAAACTTAAAATTACCCCAAAATTCATCAGTACATATTGCATCTACATGTCCACCAGTGTCTTCTCAGTATTATCTTTGTTACTGGTGCAGAAAGATGCAGGAAACAGTGGTCACTGCAGCAGCACCAGGGTGCTGTGACCAGCAGTGTGGGACAGGATCTGGAGTCTCTCTTGTGCAGGCATTGGTCTGTTTAGGGAAGGCCCAGAGATGCCTCTGGAAGAGGACACCATGGCCAGGGCATGGGAGGCACTGGGGAGCCAGGGAGGTAGTGATTTACAAGTGGATGGGACCATTAGGTACACATGTGCTGTATGGCAGCTCTCACCTTACAGAAAGAAAATAGGCACTATTTTTAAAAACTACTGTGGGATAAAATGATTCTGTTAATATTGACACGTTAATCTCATAGGCCTCTGTGCAGTGTCTCTTGAGTGGGTCTGAGTGTAACTTGGATGATCTTCACATTTTTTGACAAACTAACTTTTCTCTTACCATAGCACTGATTACATTGCATTGCAATGACCTGTTTGCTTTCAACCCTCAGGTATGGCTGGTGCCTGCCCTGTTAAAAACTGGGTTGCTCAACAGGAAGTGAGCAGCAGGCAAATCAGCAAAGCTTCACCTGTATTTACAGCTGCTCCCCATGCTCACATTACCACTTGAGCTTTGCCTCCTGTGAGATCATTACATTCTCATAGGAGCAAGAACCCTACTATGAAAAGCACATTCGAGGGATTTAGGTTACAAACTCCATATGAAAATCGAATGTAATAATGATAGAAATAAAGGGCACAATATATGTAATGCTCTTGAACCATTCCTTACCCCCACCCCAATCCCCACGTGTTTCCATAAAACCAGACCCTAGTGCCAAAAAGGTTGGAGACCATTGCTCTAATAGACTAAAAGCTCTCAGAGCACAGGGCTGACTTTCCCCACTATTTTCCCTCGCTTTTCTCTTTTACTGTCCTAGCGTCTAGAATGTTTGGTACAGGTCAGTAACCAATAAACAGTTTTGAATGAATGAATAAGCAGATGCAGGCTGACGACATCTGACTGCTAAAAGTTGATGGGCAAATGTCAGACAGGAGATGCCTCTAGTTTATTACAAGACAGTCTGGCTCTGGGTTTTAGATCAAACCACAAAGAAAAGGACACACATACCTCTCAGTCTTTGGCAGACAAAACGTAATTACACAAATCTAGAAGGGAATTCATTCAGGAGCTGAGGGCAGAAATAGTATCTTGTTTGGGTTCTAAAGACCTGTCAGAAAAGAATGGAGTTCAGTTGAGACAGAATATGAATTTGAGGGAGCAGTAGAGTGGAAATCAAGAGGAAATTGTGGGGTGAAATAAATAGGACCCATGTGTAAATACCAAATAGTTTCTCTAGTGTGAGAAAATGAAAGTGTAAATAAGGAATAAAAGGTATAATAGATAATGTGAAATAGGAAGAAAAGGGGCAAAGGAGAAGGGGAAGTGGGAGGGGTCAGGGAAAGGAAGGAAGGGAATGGAATTAATATGAGAAAAGGAAAAAATGGAAACAAAACCTTTGTAAATAGGGAGGGATGGAGGGGTTGAATGGAGGGCAGGGGAAGGGAAAAAAATAAGAACCAGGAGAGATTATGTAAAGGTGCAAATTTCCAATGATGAATGTCATTATATTGTATACCTAAAATGTACCAATAAAATTAATTACAAAAA
>NW_004624742.1:9964142-9991708 GCF_000247695.1 Heterocephalus glaber | reverse complement strand
ATGACATTCATCATTGGAAATTTGCACCTTTACATAGTCTCTCTTGGTTCTTATTTTTCCCCCTTCCCCTGCCCTCCCTTCAAACCTTCCATCCCTCCCTATTTACAAAGACTTTGTTTCCATTTTTTTCTTTTCTCATATGAATTCCATTCCCTTCTTTCCTTTCCCCTACCCCTCTCATTTCCCCCTCCCCTTTGCCCCTTTTCTTCCTATTTCACATTATCTACTATACCTTTTAGTCCTTATTTACACTTTCATTTTCTCACACTAGAGAAACTATTCGGTATTTACACATGTGTGTCCTGTTTATTTCATTGCTACCCCTTTAAAAAAAGGGTCCATGGATATTTTCCTCTTTGGTAGCAATTGGACTAGCTGTGCTCTGCCACCAGTCACAGAGAGGGAGCTTATGAAATGCACTTCAAAACACCTGCTCAACCTGGGCTGGAGGGCAATGCTGGCTCAGCTTCTGCAGGTACCGCCCAGAGGGCCTGAGCAGCTCAGGAGGCAGTGTGAGAGTTTAGGAGCCAGGGAGTGTCTGGGGCTGCACCCTAGGTGGCAGCCTCCCCAGACAGGACCACCTACTGGATTAGAAAATCAAGTCTATGGGTCCACACAGCAGAGGTAAGAAGAGCTGCTTCCATTGTTTGTAAGCAGCTGAGCATTGGGAATCATAGGAGGCCCTGAGCAACCAGAGACTCTGGCTTTCAGTGTTCTTCATTCTCCATTTGTGCCCGTGGGCTCCTGCTGTCACTCTCCACTCTTAAGAATCCAAGGCTGCCCTGCTTCTGTGGGCATGTGAGGCGACTTTCCTCCCCATTGCTTTGGCTTTTCCACTGCCACTCCTGTGTCCTGACCGCTTCTAGTCATTAGTCATGTCCTCCTCACTTCCTCACACTCACCAGCTTGCATCCTCTCTCCACACTACCTGCATTTTCAAGTGAATTATTTTGAGGGTTGGGGTTCTGAATCTTTTTCTTTCTAATACCTGCTTTCACTTTTTCGCTTTTTCTCTCTGAAATATACTACAAATGTAGCTGGCCACAGCCTCAGGACCCTGTGGCACTCCGTGCACTGTAGGTCCTACCATTGAGTCCTGGGGTAAGTCATCTAACCTTTTGCAATTTGGCTTCTGACTACAACAGAAGAAGGCCTAGCAGTTTTCAACTTCTTGTTTCATAATATTATCAGGAATAAGTGAGAGAATGTGGGTAAAAGGTTTTATATGAAATAAAAAGTACTATATATTTGGAAGACTTCTTATGGTAAAATCAGTTTGAGTTAGTGATTGGTGATAAAATAATGTTTTTCTCAGATAACTTGCATGTTTGCACTGAGCAAGCACATCATTTAAAAAAGCTTGGTTCTGGGACCAGAGATTTAGCCCAGTGGTTCTGCCGCCTGCTTCAAAAGGGCAAGGACCTGAGTTCGATCCCTGGTACCAAACAAACAAACAACAACAACAACAACAAAAAACAATTAAAAGCTTGATTCTGTTCAGTGAAGTTACTACAGTGCCTAGCATCAAAAAATAGAGCGAATGTTGACATTCAGGTGAGATAAAAAAAATAGAGTGAATTTTGACATTCTAAAAAATGTATTACAATAAAAGATACATTACCCCTAATTCACCTCAAAATACTCCTCCTTGCTTTGAACACACTTATTCTCCCATTCTTGCCACTTTCAGAAGTAGTTCTGCATGTCCTCTTTCATGAGTGTCTTTATGAAGTGTGATGGAAAATACAGTGAATGCTTCTGCCAGTGACATCCGACAGGGAGATAGGATTATAACAAGATTACTGTGTGTCTTTGTCCATCTTATTTACCAGATCTGGCGCATGTGACTTCTGGCTCTCCCTGAAGTCAAAATGACTGTGAAAGGCAAACATTTCAAATCAATTTAGGACACCATGGGAGCCTTGACAGTGCAACTAAAGACACTTATGAAAGAGGATTCCAGGACTGCTTTAGAAAGTGGCAAGAATGGTGGGATAAAAGTGTTTTTGAAGCAAAGAGTATTATTTTGAGGAAGATTAATGACAATGTATCTTTTACTGTAATAAACTTTTAAAAAATTAAACATTCACAGTAATTTTTATCACACTATGTTTATCTACAATTTCATACACACTGTTGAAATTTTGAAAGGGGTGTATGAATATTGACTAGTTTTTTTACTTTGTATTTTTGGTACCAGGGATTGAACTCAAGATCTTGCGCTTGCAAGGCAGGCACAGTGCCATTGAGCTATATCCCCGCCCTGAAAGGGTTGTATGAAATGGTTACTTTCTGAGAAAGGGTATGTTCAGAAGTGGCTACACCTCACTCTGATGAACTACTCATCTGAGGTTTAAGACATGTCCTCAAGATTTTGGAACTTGACTTCTCAGACCCATAAACAAAAAAGAATACACATTGGGAGATCAACATTCAGGTGTCATTTTTTAATTTTTCATTTTCGTTTACCAATTCTAAAATAGTATTTGGAATTTGTATGTAGTAGCATAGAAAACCATATAACACCAAAAAAAAATCCATAAGAAGTTAAAGGTTTACTCATGTGAGTTTTATGGAAAACAGAAGCTCTTTCTCATTCTACTTTGAGCTCCTCTGCACTTGGTTATGGACCAGGAACCAGGCACCACTGCTTGAGCACACAGGAAATCTGGGTGAAGTCGGTCCTCTGGGTCTAATACTGTTCAGTTTTCACCGAGTGGATGTGAGACTTTCACTGAAGGCTGTGAACCTCTCTAGGATCCCTTTCTACTTTTGTAAAATAAGCATTGGTTTAGAATGTGTGCTTCCCAATATGGCAGCCTGTAGCCACATGTGGCCATTTAAAGTTAAATTAAATTAAATTTTAATTTTAATCCTTTGGTTCTACTAGCCATTTTTCAAATGCTTACTATCCACATGTGGCTAAGAGTAATTGTACTGGATGACACAAATTTAGATCATGTCTAAGACTGCAGAAAGTTATAATGGATGTCCTGGACTCCATGATTTCTATTTTTTTAAATTTTAAAATTCCAGAAAATTTGTGGTTACATATAGGACTTACTTAGCTTCTGCCACAATGTGGCCCAACTCATATAAAGTTGTTACACAGACCTTCAGTCGTCTCTTAAATCTTAACGGTAATAATAATGATTCTTAGCCAACTCTGACAAATAGCATGGATATTGATTGTTTCCTAAAAAATACCGATTTTGTTGAAAATGCAATGTAGGTTGGTTAAACCAAAGTCTCACATTCAACCTACTATCCTACCATATATATATAGATCTATATCTATATCTATATCTATATCTATATATCTATCTATCTATCTATCTACAGCGAGATATTCTATTTGAATATCTACTTTCTTGTAATCCATACCAGGTCTTTTCTGTTTTCTCTCTCTCTCTCTCTCTCTCTCTCTCTCTCTCTCTTTTCTTTTTTCTTTCATGTCTGAGATTAATATCCCTTAGCATTTTCACAATGAGGAAAAGTGAATCTAAATGACAAGTGGTTTCTTTTTTGTTCTTCAGTCTACCATAAAATTGCCAATGTGTTTTTAAAGCCACTATTTTTGTAGAATATGTATAAACACTGTTTTGGATTCCATCTGTTGAGCCAGCCCTAGAACTAACAAGTATTGTTATGAGATTCGTCATCACTGGTGATGCGGATGGGTACAAACTTGGCTTGGCAACAAGCAGCACTACTGTCCTTGCTGCTGAAGATAGCACCAATGCCATTTTGGCTCCACACACAGTCTAAGATGGGCACTGACCCAGCACTTGGTTTCTGAATCTAAAAGAGCACAATCATTGAAAAAAATAAAAGTGGCTCCAAATTTCCAACACATAAAAGTAAATAAATAAATATATTCATGGGGGAAAAGATATGAAAGAACAAAACAGAGTAAACCCAATGGTCCCTAAAAATGACTTTACAAACTCCATCACCAAGACAATGACAATTTTTGAACATCAAAGCCTCTTTTTTCAGCATCCTTTCTTCAACTTTTTCTCTCTGAGAAGGCAGAGATTCCACAGCTCATCACCATTCTCTTTGCACTTTGAAGGAAATATAAGACAAGTAAGATCTGAAACTACTGACCAAAGAGTTGACAAGAACATTTGGTGTAGGCCAATGACATATCCCACCCCAGCTTCCCAGAGTCACCAGCGCTGCGCTGTTCTTGCTCAGGGACTCTGCTTCTTGTCAGTTTCGCATTGCTGCTGTTACTACCATACTGCTCACGTGCTATGTCGAGAGCAGAGAAACTGCCGCTGGAGTGGGCTTGTGTCAACATTTTTATTGCAAATTCCCATTTTCTGATCATTAAAAAGCTTTTGGCACAGAAGTAACTTCGTGAAAGTTCAAACTTTGAAAGGATTCATTTAATGGCTTAAAAATAACATTTGGGCCACGCCCATAATTTAAAATGTTCTAGCTAGCTCTGTGGCCTGGATTTTTTCAAAATGCGTAAACTTAAAATATGAAGGGACTCATGACTTGGAGCAATTCCAAAGGTTGGTTTTTAGTGTTTGGTGAGATGGAATGAAGTCCCTTAATGGTAAGCTTTAGTTGCAGAAGTGAAACTGTAGGGTCAGTTTAGTTGGAATGTTGTCTAACTTTAGCTGGAAATAGGTTTCTCAGTAACTTCCTTACAGGGCTATGAGGGAAGAAAGGGCAGGTCTAGGATGGGCCCTGGGCAAAGTGAAAATACAAGGTCTCTTGTTGAAAAATTATTAAGAATTATAAAATGGTGACAGCGGAATATCAAACCAAATGTGGAACTAAATGTAGGGCCCACGAAGAGCCTGGGCCTTGCTTGGCCTCTTCTGTCTGACTTTGTCTTTCTGTCCATGTCTCTGTTTCTGTTCCTGTCCCTGTCCCTGTTCCTGTCCCTGTCCCTCTCTCTTGTATTTTCAGGGTAGACTAAAGATCTAGCTGTTTCTAGGTACTGTTATTAAGCATCATTAACTCAAGGATAATTTACAAATGAATGCTATTATTTTAACAGGTTCTGTCTTAATTCCTTTACAAAACACCAATATTCCCAACTGTCTTTCCAAACGCTGCTTCATAATAACAAATAAAATACTTGAGAGAAGGTAGTTTTTCTACAGTACACAAAATGTCTTCAAATCTATTTTCAAATGAGATTGTCAAAAGAATCCCATGAAGTTAGTGAGCTAAAAGAAACCCATTTTTTAGATTAAGGGATTGAAGAACTACAGTAAAGTTAAGTGATTTGCACAAAACATTATAGGTCCTTATCAGAAGAACCGGTATCAGGAGTTTATCTTCTTGACATTTAATCCTGTTTTCAGTGAAAGGACTCCAGATATTACAAAGTTTAAATACCAAGTAGGGTGAAACCTTGGATCAAGAAATAAAGGAAATATTATTAAATGGATTTTTGATAATACTAGGATTGGAGCAAATTAACAGGCCCTGGAAAGACTTTAAAAACCATGTCTTTATGAAAGTTGTTCTGTTTCATGGGACCAGTCCTACAACTGGGCTGAATTCACGTGATATGAGGTTGTGCTATAAATGGGCTTGGATACAACTTTGTGGTCAAAAGAGGTGGAACGGGCCATCCACAGGGTGCTGTTGAACCAAAGAAAAACTTCAGGAACAGCTAGATGATAGAGACTGGCAGTTTGAAGCTCATATTTGTTTATTAAAATATTGAATGGGCTGTTAATAATGTGTCACCAATAAAAGCAGCTCTTTTTGGTCAATTAAGTTTGGGAAAAGAATGACTTTGACAAAGTTAAACAGCTTCCTAACTGCAGGTCATCTCAAATATTTACTGAGCCCCTGTGATTTGTCACTCCCAGAAGAGGAGAATAGCTTTTCCAAACTTAAATTTGACTATAGAACATCTTACACGACCCCCCCCCCCCGAATCTCTCGGGCCTATTGCTTGACAGAACACATTTTGTGAAATGATGCCTTGGATTAAGGAACTGACATCGTTAATAATAGATCTGTAGTGAATTGAATTGTGGCTCTCAAAAGATATGATTATCAGGAACTTCAGAGAGTGACTTTTTTTGGAATATGGAGTCAAATAAAGATGCCATAAAGGTAAGGATCTCAAGGTGAGATCATCCCAGATTTAAACATTTTAGAGTGGGATTTCAATCCAGTGAATAGGGCAAAGAGAAACGAGAAACCATTGAGACACCGACACGAATAAGAGGGCCACGTGAAGATAGAAGCAGAGCTTGGAGACATGTTGCCAGAAGCCAGGGAATTCCAAGAAGCATCAGAAGCTGGAAGAGGAAGAACAGTTTCTCCACCAGGGAGAGGCTGGACGTCCAGCCTCCAGAACTTATTCTTTAATTCAAGGTATCATTCAGGCCTTCTAACTTTGAGAACTGTGCCAATGGATTTGTCTTTTGTGAAGGTACTTAGATTGTGGTGATTTGTTACAGCAGCCCCAAACAAGATGTGTCATCCATCCTAGGTGCCTGGAAATGTGGCCATTTTTATTACAACTGCTCTAAGGGACTGGGGAGATGCTCACAAAGGGTTTAAGTCCTAGGTAAGTTGAAGCGAAGGAATCCTATAGAAAAAGCCAATGCTGTCAGCACCCTAGCAGCTGTATAATGAAAAATAGCATGATGGGACAGTCACTGGTGAAGCCCCTAACAATGCCACTCCTGTCCTAAGGGGATTCTCCCACGAGTCTCCAAGTCGCTTATGGGGTGAGAACCCTAAATGCTCTCAATGCCCTCAGCCCTACCGCTTGGTTCTCAAATAGGACTGGGAAAATTTCCAAGCTTGCTTTGTATTCTGACCTCTCTAAGCATGTTCATGGTTTGTTCTCTTGGCTCTTAGTTGAAGAGGTCATTTCTTTTCTTTGTCTCTTTGTAGCCTTTACCCCACATTGTTGCCTTAGTCATTTATTTCTGACCTGTAATTGGGCAGCATCATAAGGGCTTTCTTTGGCTCAGAGCAAGGAAGAGCTGTGTTAAATAAACTAAACTAGTTCTCTAATTACTTGTGTGGTTATTGTGTGTTAGCAGAAGTGGCTGAAATGTCAAAGAACCTTTTGCTCAATGGCTTTCACTCTGGACATTTAAGGGTTATGGTGCTTGGGAGGGTCCTTGAGTTACACTGGATTTGTAACTGTGGTTAGCATAACATTATGCGAGTGGAAGACTACAGCGAACGCACTCGTGGCTGCCCCTTCTGGAGACTCAAAGAGTGAATCTAACTGGCTCCACCCTTCTGGGGAGATAAACAGAAGCGTGGACTTCAGAGGACCGCTCTTCCAATTGCATTTAGCAATTGCTTAACCCTTCTGAGTCTCCCTATAGTCCCACCAGTCGGAGGCACCCTGGCAAGGACAAGATGTGTTGAGCACAGGGGAGTTCAGGAGCAGATTGGGACCTTGCCTTGCTGGTCTGTCCTCTGCCCCTACTGGCAAGAAAGAAAATTGAAAGAGGGGTTGGTTCCAAAACAACTTCCTGGTGCCACTGCCAAAGAGCAATCTGATGGCAGTGGGGAAGTGATTAAGATGTGGTGAAAGGGGGAACTAGCAGAAATTTTCCCCCTGTGACTGACCCATAAATTTTGGAAACCCTGGTGATCACCCCTATTAAAAAAGCAAAAATACGGGCCACAGAGAGGTTATTCCAAGTTCATCCTGAGACACCGGGCGATACAGGAAAGTAAATGCCTGACTCCTTATTCCTGCTCTACACCAGCACTCCAGGAGAACCATGGTACACCAGCCTGTCACCCTACTCATAAATACAAGCAGTGAATCCACTTCCAGAATTCCTTTGCCTGCTCCTCCTACTTTAACTCCCCATCCATCCCCAGTGAGTGTGCATGGGTAAATCCGTCAGACTGAGAAAGCTTTCGGGGACTTTGTGTAAGAACGCAAGGAAATCACAAGCAATAGAGAAAGACCAGAGAAACATCTGGAAAAAATACCAGGGTGCACAATTCTGATAACGGCACCCAGGAAGTTCCCAGTGTAAAGATTTCTAGGGATTCTCTTTTCCTTATCTGCTGTGCACCCCCACAAGCAAAGCAGAAATCCTTGCCTTGGTGCCTCCCGCCAGCCACACTCCCAACCTGTGAACCTTCCTAGAGTTACCTTCCCATTTTAATATTTATTTGCTTCTAACATGCAGGCACCATAGACTGTCTTTTCATGATTTAAGTCTAAATAGTTAAGAAACAGACATATCTGAAAAGAAATACCCTTTAAGATGCAATTTTGTTCTTTGATAACATGACCAGGAGAAAAACTTTCTCTGGGCTGTTTTTAAACAACATAGCCCCTCTCCAGGGCATTCCAAGTACCGTTTTTCCCTCTTCAGCCAGCATTTGTTGCAGCGAAACTGCCCATATTTAGATCAAACATCCAAGCAAAAGTTTGAAGGAATGGAGGCTAATACGAGAATGTAAGATCCATTAAACTATGCAAGTATGCATGAAGTGGAAAAAGTGGATCCCATACATAGTGCCATAGCCCTTAGCTGTTAGCAGGTGTGAGTTAGTCAGTTGTACAATTCATTTGTCTACCTAATTGCACTGAAGATAGGCTTTTACTTTGCCTATAACATCTCTAATGAGTAAGTTTTCAGTTCGATCTAACTAATTAATTCTTGTTAACTTCCTTTGCATTGCTGTTCTTTTAATTTAACCAGAGACATCCTAGAGTTGCGACTACTGTTTAGTCTCAGCTAGATTACTCCAATTCATTAGGGCCTATGATTACTGGTCAGACCCTTCCAAGTGGTCATTACAACCTCTGGCCTGCATATTGAATAACAGCAATTTCCTGACTCCAACAGACTCTTGTGTGAGGGAGGAGAAAATGCTAATAAAGAAAGAATAAATGATTCTCGACTCCATTCAGGGCTGTGTAGATTTCTTTTGCAGCAGAAATTGTACCGAGGTGGTAAAACGGGCTTCTTGCAGGCCCCCTACCTCCACCCTGAGCGAAAACAATAAGAACCAAGTGAAGCATTCCCTGCTACTGTGATTACAGCATCCGTAAAAGTGATTATATGGCTGCTGTAATCAACTTCAATGAAAGCTGCCTGTTAGAGCTTCAATAATTACTCATTTCTGTTAACAGCTTGCTTGCAGTTTAGCACTTTGAGGCCAAGAGGAAGAAAAAAACTTGGGGCATTTTAATAAAAGATCCCACTCACATGGTATTTTGGGGGGTAAGTGCTTGTGTGTGGGCCAAAAAATGCACATGTAAGTTTTTTATCCCTTTCTCAAAAGCAGCCCCCTTTCATTTTAAGCTTAGATTCTATTTAACCAGCAAAAGTACAAGTTCATACAGGGTTCAATCATGTACTGAATGTTTACTGAAGGAGGCACAATAGTTTAAATAAAGTAGTGGTTTTAAATATTTTACCCATTTCTTTAAACAAATTGCCAATCCTCAAAGTCTGTGCTAAACACATTTCAAAAGAGAAATACCACAAGAATTTTTCAGTAAAACTTCCACATTGGGTGTTTCATTCGCTCGCCTGCATTTCCTCCCCCACCCTTGCTTTGGGTACAATTTATTATTTTATTTAACTTTTTTTTTTTTTTTTTTTAGGAGAGGGCAAGTTTGGGAGAATAAATTTGTTCAAAAGTGCTTCATATATTTTTTTTATAGGTAAGATATTTTACTGAAAAGACAAATTGTTTTCTTGTATCATAAGTAAAAAGAAAAATATCAGGCATTATGTCCCACTCAACAAATGGAATGTATATACAAGTGTGGTTAACAAGCGATTGCCTCATTGTTATTTAAATCAGTTCATAAAAATCTAATCTATGAACAAAAAATTCCGTATTCTCTACTATAGACTATAAGAATCAAGTATTACATCTAAAACAATAAATTAAAATTAGCTTCCAGACATCTCTGAAGTGGTTAATTCTATCCAGGCTGGTAACAAGTTTTTCCAAGCATTAAATGGCAACATAAGCAAAATGCATAGTTGAAAAATGGCGATCAGACCCCTTCTTCTTCATACATTGTAAGATGATTGATATACTCAAAACCTGCAAATTCATATCCATCAAGCTCCTTCACGATGTCATTATCATCTGGGGTGAGCTGGACAGGTTAATTAGTAAATTCAGGATCAAAGTTGTCCAAACCAAATGGCTCAGAGATATTTGGTTTAAACAGAGGCACCACCTGCTTTTGCTCCATCATGTCCCAGTCCACATTTTGAAAGAATGGATGCTCCTGAATATTAGCAAAGCCCCTGTGAGGATGACAACCCAGTCGTTCTTTTGGGTCCTTGTTCAGAAAACTCTGTAGGACACTTGCAGCTTGTACAGACAGAAAACAAGGTATGACACAATGTCTCTTTCCAAAATTACTTGCAAGACTTGCTCGATTGAGTTTTCGTAAGGGTCATCAGAGCTCTCATCAAGATGGAATGGAGACTCTCCGATCATCATGATATATATCATTACTCCAAGATTCCACCAGTCCACACTGAAACTATAATCTTCCCTTCTTATAGGTTCTGGAGCCACGAAATTAGGAGTGCCACAGAAAGTTCGGGTTGTGTCTCCTGGCTGTAAGCCTTCTTTACACAAGCAAAAATTGATGAGTTTAATGTGTCCTTCTGAGTCCAGTAATACATTTTCTAATTTTAAAATTCTGTAAAGTATTCCTTGCCGATGAAGGTAGTTGACTGCTAAACTGACCTCTGCAGAGTAAAACCTGGCATGTTCTTCAGGAAGTGTTCTTTGTTGCTGCACATGAAACAGTAGATCTCCCTCACTGACATAGTCTAGAACAAGGAACAGTCTGCTTTCTGTCTGGAAGCAAGCATGCAGTGCAACTAGAAAAGGACAATTGGATGCCTACTCTAGAATGCGCTTCTCTCTCTGTATCTGATCAACGTTGACATGCTCTTTATTCACTGCTTTCATTGCACACATACGATTTGATTCTTTCAGTTAGACTAACAGTATTTTCCCTAAGTTCCTCTGCCAATCACTTGGAGCAAATCAAAGTCGTCAAGACCTAGACCAGATGAAGCTTTGCCACCTTCCCTGGTGTTCCCTGCCTCATTCTCTTCATCAACTTGTTCTAAAGCCTCATGAGTTTAAAGGTTATGTGGGATCGCTGTGTGTGCTGGGTCTGAAGCCATGGATGATGGATCGACTGGCACCATGGGCTCTGATGGTAAAGAATGCTGCCCACATTCACTTGTGGCAAATTTGTGGCACTTCCTGTGAACTGAGAGTTTGCAGTTGGTGCATTTATATATCTGGTGGCCAAGTCCCCCTACACAGTCTGTGCAGACAGCACAGTGAGCTCACCTGCTGAAGCGTTTGGCCTTAAAAGTGTGGCCATTCACATAACACAGCTTTCTCCAGCAGCCTGCAACTCTGTGGTGGATGGATTTCTCTTCTTCTGGACAAGGCACTTTAGGATGCTCTGGTATACAAGGCGATGAATGAATTAAGAGCTCAGAATCTTTCTTTAGGTCAGAAAGCCTAATGGCCACTTCCAGCTCCAACTGAGGTGACATAGTATATGGATCTCCTTCTTCCTCCACCCAGTGTATGGTGAAAAGCTGTTATTGTCCAAATACCACACATCTCAATTTTTATCACACAATCCCTCAAAGGGGATGGAATTCTCAAGAGATCTTGTCATGATGTCTCTCCCCAGAATCAGGGCCGATCAGGTAGAGGTGTGGGTGGTGGAGGTGCCCAGGAAGAAGGGACCATAGATGGGTTGGCTGCCCAGGGAAACAGGCAGGCAGGGCTCAGACAACAAGAGCAGCCTGACTGCCTGCAGGGACCACACTGGCTGGAATTCTGCAAGGCTCTTTGTGAAGTTGTTTCCAATAGTGGCAGCCAGGCCTGGCTGGATGTATACCAGTCTTCTCAGTGTCTCTTGGGGGCCGGTGGCTGTGACTTTGGTCTTCCCCCCTGGACTTTGACTCTCTAGGTTTCCTGTGCCCGGCTCTGGGGAGGCCTGCCCAGAGCTGCTGGATGTTTATGGGCCTGGTGATACTTGCCCCACACTCTTCTTAGTTTCCATGCCATTGGTATTTGGGCTTTGGGAGACTTCACTGGGGTACCTTGATTTTGGTAGGTCACTGGTGGTCACTCCTGGGGAGACCATCCCTGGGGTGTCTGTGACAGTGGTGTGGGTGCTGCAGCATGGCCTGTGGCATCTAGATGGAGTCAGCCATTTACTTAATCTTTCACCAATACTTTCTCTACCTGGGGTCCTGAGGCTGTGGCCTCTCAAAGTGGAGAAGCAGCTCAGCATGTTCGCTGTTGACCGTCTCTGGCCAAGTGAGCTTGGGAGACAGCTGTTACTAGAGTGTGACACCCATTAACAAGGGTTCCAAGTTCTGTTTGGAGATGTGGCCAAGGAAGTGAGCTCATGTCTTGGGTTCCATAACCTGAGTCTCCATGTAATAGAAAAGCCAATAGCCCATAGGGATAGAGACCCCTATGCAGGGAGAGATGAGCCCCTCCCCAAAGGAGTTCAGATAGCTGGCAGTATGGGCTTAACCACTCATGAAAAGCTGACAGTCTGCTGAGGTTGCCCCTCCTCTTCACACTGTACCCTGCAAAGCTTGGTTTGCTAAGATCAAAAGGAAAAAGAACCTTGGCCCTAAGACATAAAGGGCCCCTGAAAAGACCCTTCCCTGTTGTCCCTAGTAATGAGCTAAGTTAATCATTAACCAATCAAGTAGGGGCACCCTCAGCCCAGAGGCAGGATAGGCCCCCAACTACTATAAAACCAGCAACTTGAACCCCCCTTCAATGGTAGTTCCGTTTCGGTCACCCCTGCCTGTGTCTCTGCGAGAAGGCAGCTGTACTCTTGCATGCTTGCTGAATAAAAGTACAACTTTGCTTCTAAGCTTTTGGTTTCTATGTGATTCTTCCACAACCTTCTGCATCATTGGGAGAGTCAGGCCCGGGACTATGGGGACTCTCCCCCGTCACTGCTAGTGACAGCCATTTTTTCTTCATATTAATAAATCAGTGGCCACCTATTTTGTTATTTTTATCTAAGTATCTATGAATATTTTTTTCTATTTCTCATCTATCTGTTAGTTTTTCACCTTTGCATTACTGGGGCTTATACTCTGCATCTCCTCAGTGAACTATATCCTCAGACATTTTACTTCAGATACCCATTAAGGGTCTCACTAACTCACCAAATTGGTCAGGCTGGACTCCACCATGTGACCTTCTTCCCTCAGCTGTTCAGCGTGCTGGGACTGCAGTCACACACCATCCTGCCTGATTCAGTGTGTAACTACAGTGGTCTGGGGTGCCTTTATTGCAGAGATTTTCTTCACTTTTCCAGTGGGCTTCCATTTTCATCAAGGAGCCTGAGAGAGGCCCTCTTTCTGTTGCTCACTTCTGCTCTATCTTCTGGAGCTCAGAGCAATGTCCTTTATGACCCCCTGCCCTCTGGGCTGTGGATCCCAATACTGTCTCAGTGCAGCCACCGGGATGCGGGGAGAGTGGTGCTGCTGGCAACTGCGCAGCTCACCTCTTCGGCACTGGGTGGGGAGGTCTCTGCTCCTCCAGTTTTTTGCTGTTTTGCACTGTGAAGTACATCTGAGGATTTTATGTGGCTATGATGTCCCTGGGCCTGCTCTAGAAAGTTGTATAACAAATTTCTTCTATGTGAGGGTCAATCTGATACCAGCAACATTGAGCTATTGAAATCTTGATTTCAGGCTCTGCAAAGAGGTCAACCTGAAGAAGATAGCTTGTACAGGACAGTCCCCTTCGGAGCACCGCTTGTTTACCCTTCATGACTGTGTGGCCGGCTGGGAGCAGCAGCATTTGTCAGGAAGAGAATATCAGGTCACGTGTGGTCAGCAAATTGTTAACCGCTTCCAGATATGGTGGAGGATGCTTGTAATCCCAGCACTGGGAGACTGAGGATATGCATTTGAAGTCAGCCTCAGCTACATACTGTGTTCAAGGCCAGCCCGAACTACATAGCAAGATCCTGTGCATGGGGCTGGTGTGGCTTCCACACCTCCATCACAGGGGCTCTCTGATGTCCAAGAGGAGGCAGCACAGCTCCTTGTCCTCCCCTTACTCCCAGACCCTGATGTCTTCACAGAAATCAGCATCCTGGTTCCATTATCACTGCATAAGGAACCATCTCAGGATATAAAGACTTCAAATATCTTCAATATTAGGGACCATGAGTCTGGTTGCATCGTGGCTTCTTCAGCTGACCCTGCCTGCATCATTCTTGGAGCAACATTCCATTAATGGACATTCTCAGTAGTATGCCTTGAAAGAACATCTACAAGACACTGATGGATACCATCGCTGCTGTGGATGATGAGAGGCACAAATCTTTCTTGCTGAGATCAGAAATATGGCAAAGGTTTCTCTTCTCACAACTTTTCTTCAATATCAGTAGAAGTTGTAGCTGTGCCTCAGAGCTGAGCCCAGCAGATGCTGGATGCTGAGGCCTGAGCACCTGTGTGTGGTGGCAGGAGGGCCATGGACTCCCACTGCAGCCAGTGTGTTTGTCAGGGGGCTGGTACTTTCCAGTGCGTGGCTGGCATTCATTGCTCCCCCTACACCATGACTCCAGTCCAGTTCGTAGAAGTTTCAGTCCATAATCAGCCAACTCCAAGGCAGGGATGACAAACAGATATGGCAGAGCAGAAACAACATGGGGCGCACAGGCAGCAAAGGTAACAAGAGGGCTTCATATATTTTTTCTAAATGCCTTTGTTGGGGCCAAATAAAGCCAAAGAAGAGATTATGTTAATCCCAGCAACACCAGGCATGCAGGTGGTCAACTTTTAGGGTTCTGGGCAAGGTGTGGCTAGATAGACAAAGAAATAAATCAGATCTACCAGAACCTGACCCACAGACCTCTTGCAGGTTTCATTTCCAGCGTTTCTGAATGACAAACAGATCATACAAACGTAATACTACAAGACCAATAATAACAGAGACTTTGCTTTCATCAGATAGGGAAAGCCAGATGACTCATGTGCAGAAGTTCTTAGAGCTCAGTTCCCGTGCGGTAAACCTTACTCTCCTCCTCCCCAAACCAATGCTTAGAATAGAAAATGCCGAAAACCTTACAAGAGAGTTAGGCCCGTTTATATTTTCATGCTTTCAAAGTTCAGATTATTTGAGAAATCGTCGAAAGTTGGATGTAGTTTCATTCCAAATCTGAATTTATTTTTGTTTCTCCACAATGTATAAAATCCAAAACATATTAAAGTAAAATTCTGGTACCTTTAAGTCCTTCCAGTACCTTTGAAATTGCTTTAGGGGGTGGCGTACACAAAACAAAACAAATAACTCAATTTAATTTTTTATTGTACTTTCCTCAAATGACTAAATGACCAGTGTGGAAAGTTACCATTTTTTTGAAAACTCTGATATGAAAATTTAATTAAAAATTTTAATAAAATACAATTGTTTTCTCAAGAGTAATAATGTTATTGGCTTTGATTTTAACTTTTTTTCAAAGAGTCTCATTTCACCTATTTCAAAATTTCACTGCATTGTTATAGGAAACACATAGCAAGAAGGAGACTTGTCTAGGATATAAACATTCTTCACCTGTGCATAAGACAGCGTTCAGCACACGAACAACAGGTTCCTCATCTCTGGGACTCACTGATGTATTAGAGTGAGGAAACAGGTTTCCATTCATTCTCCTTCACAGCTGTTACATTGGAACGTTTCAAATGGGCTTTCATCTAAACTGTATCTTTCTGGATGACACATTTTTGTCTCTTCCCTCCCATTACTCCCACTTCTGGATTTGTTTCAGGGTGAAGTGTCTCCCATTGGACTGTGAATCTTCATTAATGCTCATAGTTTAATTGTCCTTCCCATTGAAGCCTGGCTGTGTGTAGACAATAGTGGTAGGGTGGAGGGTGTGAATGGGCTTTGGGCTGGGCCCCAGGTAGGGGGAGTGGAGAGATTTTCCCATTGGTAGTTTAAGGCAATTGATTCAATAACACTCCTAGTCTCTCATCAGAAAGGCTATGGGGACTCCTAAACCAAGTTCATTATGCTGATCCTTTCTGTATTTTCTTCCATATGGCCAAGCCAGGATGGTCTTACTCTAATTTGGAAGGTTCTATCACATTAAATATTTGCCAATCCTTTGATGAAGACAGAAAGATAAAGCTATATATTTGGAGTCCAAATGAAAATAAGATAGTCCCTTTTAAGGTACTTATATTTTTTGAGAAATAGAATGTAGCTAATATTTTAGAGTTTTAAGACTATATTTGTTTTCATTTGTATATGTAAAGTTACAACTTAAACATAAACTGGAGAACTTAGAGTTTTCATTAGCATTTTTATAAAATGCACTCTGTGAAACATAAGATAATCAGGGCCTCTAAGGAGGATCTGAGTGATTTTACTTTCTGCTTTCCATTTAAAACAGCCACATTCTACCAAAAAATTTGAGTGCTGCCAGCATTTACACACCAGACTAATATTGTAGAGGCTGAGAACCTTAGCATGTCGTACCCTGCAAAATTTTATATTCTCTGAATGAGGATACGGGAGAGAGATAAGATGAGCCTTTGAAGTCAAAACAAAGCAGAGACTTCCAAGGATGCTTTTTTTTTTTTGGTACAGGGAATCAAACTTGGGACCTTGCGCTTGCGAGACAGGCAGCGGAACCACTGAGCTAAATCTCCAGCTCCCAAGGATAGTTTTTCACTGGGAACTTTATACCAAAAATTCCTGTAGTTGGGTCCCATGGTTTCTAGTCTTGTGTTTCTTTTGGTTTGTATACACCAGGGCATCTGTTTTCCTTTATTTGTGTAAACTAGTACTATCCAGGTGTCTACAACTAACCAGAAATATTTGATGGGATTCAGGTCATTTGGCCCAGGACTTCAAGGTAGACAAATGAATTGGTAATGTTCTGACATTTGTGTTTTTAAAACATGAAGATTGGCTTTAAACCTCTTAGCAGACAGAAATGATTAAGAAAGACAGGTTCTGTAGCAGCTAAGAGAAAGTAATGTGTTAGTGCTTAGCTTCTAGCTACCTTATCAAATTACAGCTGCCAACTGCCCACCCTACCAAATACCAGGGCTCCACAGGTGTGGGAGCTGGGCATGGGGAAGAAACTCTACAAAGATTTCAAGAGAGAATTTGTTCACAATTAGTCATTTCCTTTGCGAACTGAAGGCACTAGAATTTAGTAGTCAGCGTAATACTTGCTTAGAGGATAAAATAATACCTTTTTCGTATTTTTCTGATCCTTATTGTTGCCCTGAGAATTAGTGAACTATAGGCATAAAACATGATGTTTTAAAATATGTAAATATTGTGGAATGGCTAAATTAGACTAATTAACATAGCCATTAGTGTACCTAATTAAACCGTTTTTGGGGATAAGAACATTTAAAATTTACTCTCCCAGCATTTTCAAATATACAATTCAATGTTATTAATTATAGTCACCATATTGTACAGTAGATGTCTTGAAAAAACTTTTTTCTGCAGTGCAAGGGACTGAACCAAGTGCCGTTGGACTGAGCTACATCCCTCACCCTTTCTTGTTTTTTATTTTGAGGCAGGGTCTTACTAAGTCATTATGTTGCCCAGGCTGGGCTTGAATTTGAGATCCTCCTGCCTCAGCCTCCCAGAGTTCTGGGATTAAAGGCCTGTGCCACCACTCTGAGCCAGATCTCTTGAATTTATTCCTCCTATCTGAAACTGTAATTTTTTTTTTAACCAATATTTCCCTTCTTCCCATACTCCTTCTGTATCCTATCTGTCCCCTGATAAACACCACTGTACTCTCAGTTTCAATGAGTTTCACTTTTTCAGACTTTGTATATAAGTGAGCTTATGCTATATTTGTTGTGCATGTACCTGGCTTATTTCACTTAATATAATTATCTTCCACTTTCATCTGTTATTGCAAATGACATGATTTCCTTCCTTTTTAAGACTGAATAGTATTCCATTAAATATATGTGTATATATATATACTACATTTATACTATATATATACTACAGTATATATATACACACAGTGTTTATATATATATATATATATACTACATTTTGTTTATTCATCTATTGATGGACATATGGTTTGATTCCATATATATCTTTCTGTCTATTATCATGAATAATGCTGCTGTAAACATGGGAGTGCAGGTATTGCTTCAACATACTGATTTAATTTCCTTTGGATACATGGGATAGTTGGTTCATATAGAAGTGCTTTTTTAAAATTTTATTTTTCTATTGTAAATTGATAATATATAGTTCAATGTATTTATGCAGCATAAGTACTGTTATTATTTATGAATACAATGTGGAATAATTAAATAAAGCTAGTAAACATATCCATCACTTCAAATACTTAGCATTTTTTTGTGGTGAGAACATTTGAAATTTGCTCTCTTAGCAATTTTGAAATGTACAATATATTATTATTAACTATATTTATTGTTTTGGGCAATAGATCTAAAAAATTCCTCTAAATTTTTTGAGAAGTCTCCATATTATTTTCCACAATGGCTGCAACTAATTCCCAACTGTGTACAAGCATTTTCTTTTCTCCACATCCTCTCGCGCACTTCATCTTTTGTCTTTTTGATGACAGCATTCCAACAGGTACAAGGCAATAGCTCATTGGGGTTTTAATTTGCGTCCTCAAATTAGTTATTAGTTCTGTTGATATTTTTTATATACCTACTGGCCATTTGTATGCCTTCTTTTGAGAAGTATCTGTTCAGACTCTTCGCCTATTTTTTTAATTGGATAATTTGTTTTCTTTCTATTGAATTCCTCGTATATTTTGCATATTAATCTTTATTGGATGTGCAGTTTGCAAGAGTTTTGTTTCATTCTGTAGGTTGTCTCTTTACTTTGTTATTTCCTTTGCTGTAAATAGTTTTAGTAGTCCCATTTGTTTATTTTTCCTTTTATCATCTTTTTTTTTTTCTTTTTTGGTACTGGGGATTGAACTCGGGACCTGTGTTTGTGAGGCAGGTGCCAGAATCCCTGAGCTAAATCCCCGGGCTGCTTTTATCATCTTTATTTTAAAGATCATAGTGAAAATGTATTGCCAAGATGAATGCCTGGAACATTTTTCTTCTGTTTTCTTCTGGTAGTTTTGCAGTTTCAGTTCATATGTTTAAGCTTATAATGCATTTGGTATTGGTTTCTGTATAGTATAAGATAAAGGCTTAATAACATTCTTCTGCATGTGAATATCCAGTTTTCTCAATACTAGGTATTGAAAAGAGAGAGTATTCGTTCACCATTGGGAATATTTGGCTGTCTTGTTGAAAATCAATTGACCCTAAACTCATGGGTTTATCTCTGGGCTCTCTATTCTGTCCCAGTTTTATAATGTTTTTTACAAAATTAACATTGGAATTTTTCTAGGGTTTGCACTGAATCTGTAGACTGCTTTTGGAATTATGGACATTTTAACAATATTAATTACTTCAATTCATGAACTTTGGCTATCTTTCCAATTATTTGTGTCTTTTTCAATTTTTTTGGTGGTAGTGATTAAACCTAGAAACTCAACTATGCTAATTACCTGTTTTTCCACTAAAGTACACCCTAATTCTTATTCAATGTCTCTCATCAGTGCATTAGAGTTCCTAGTGTATAGATCTTTCATTCCCTTGATTAAAATCATTCCTAAGTAATTAATTTTTTTCTTAATTTCTTTTTTGGGTAGTTTGTCTTTAACATATAAAAATACTACTAATTTTTATATGTTTATTTTATATCCTGCAAATTACTGAAAGTACTTATTAATTCTAACAACTTTGGAGTGGTCTTTAGAATTTCCTGTCTATATTTAAAATCATGTTATCTGCAAGCAATGTTAATTTCCTTCTTTCTGATTTGAATGCCTTTTATTTCTTTCTTTTTCCTAATTCTGGGACTGTTTCCATTAGTTTTGGATCATGTAACTGGAACATGGAAGCCTGCCTGAGTAAGAGGGCATCTTTGGTTCATTAGTGTTGCTATAAGAAAGTACCTGATAGTGTGTAATTTAGAACAGGAATTTATTTCTCACAGTTCTGGAGACTGGAAGTCCTAGATGAAGCTACCAGCAGAATAGTGTCTGTGAAGGATTCCCTTTGCTTCCAAGATAGTGCCTGATAAGAGAATATGCAGAAAGGATGAATGCTGTGTCCTCATGTGGCAAAAGGCAGAAGAGAAAAAGGTCGAGCCAGTTCCCTTGGGCCTTTTATAATGGTACTGATCCACTGATGAGAGATCTGCCCTCATAACTTAACGGCCTCTCAAAGTTCATTCTCTTAGTGCTATTGCACTGGGATTTAATTTCAGCATTAATTTTGAAGAGGCACAACTTTTCAAATTGTATCAAGTGGCTACAGGCAGGAAGTTTCTGTGGATAGAAGTATAGTCAAGGAACAGAGACTCAGAGGTTGAACACTAAAAGGTATAGTTCTTTTTCTTATGGTACCTTGGCTATATCTGTATCTTTAAAAAAAACAACCAAATTGTACATGAGAAAGTACAATTTAATTCTCTAAGTTTTTTTATAGCTTTTATTGTATTTATTTGTGTATATTGAATTTGGATAAATCATTATCATTGGAAAGTAGGATTTATTTTTGGAAACAGCCAGAAGTTATTCAGAGCTATTTTTGAGTAAAGAGAATGAAGGTAGGAATTATAAATTTGTCAAAAAGGAGGTGTGATTATAGAAAAGAGAGACAATTTTTTTGGGTTCATAAATTGACCCTAACAGCAATTCCATGAGGAAGTTTAAAAGAGTTTTGAGCAATGACAGCAAATTAAATAAACGTGTTATCTTCCTGAGGTGATTGCTTCATTAGAAGGACAAAATTCAGGTGTTTGTCCAGGTTGGCAGTGAGGGTATGTATGAGACCGTGTGTGTGTGTGTGTGTGTGTGTGTGTGTGTGTGTGTGTGTTAGCACATCATGCTTAATCTTCATTCTATAGAAAGGGGAAACACTGACTTGATTCTAAGTCCAAGAAGAGCTAATATTCAGTAGAAAGTCCCTGTAGGAAGGCCCTGCTTAAACTTGTGAACTGTTCTAAGTGGATTTGATGTGTATTCGTTGATGGATATTTTGAGTATCATCCAACTGAGTCTTCTGCCATCAATCACTGGGTCCCCTTAGCAAAAGGAGGCATGGTGAACTGGGTCTATTCTGTAGACTATACTAACATCACAACATACTCAAAGGCAAGGTTAGATCATGACTAACCCAGAGAAGGTATACAAAAGGTGAATCAAATGCAACTCACTACTCACTGTTCTCTAACCCCAGTGTTGCTGTATTCACTATGCTTCCAGGAGATCTGAGATTTCTTAAAATTGCCATTAATGTTTAAAACAGTTGAGAACAACAATTTAAACAGCATAACTTTTACTCATTGGAAACTAGTGTCCAATCTTTTTTGCTGAGCTTTTCCTACAGGAACACAGAGATTTGGAAAGTGCAGCATTACTCTCAGAGAGCTTCCCATCAGGGAGTGGAAGCATTTTATTCCTTGTGACCCATGTAAAGGAGTACTTGTTATTTTCCACAATTAGCTAGAATGATGCTTTCTTCCTCACACAGCAATATCCATCCACTCCTGTGTTCCTTTTCATTGTTCATGCATTGCATCAGGCAGAAAAGAGTGCTCAGGCATGAAGTCATTTTATCTACAGGACAACACTTGTAAGTGGTAAGGTGTTAACATGATATGATAAAGACACTAGGAAAAAAATCAATGCCACCTGAATTTGAATTCTGTCCCTGACACCTGCCAGTTGTATTGCCTGAGGAAAGCCCTTTGAAAGTTTTAAACTTCTTTTCTACTTTGGTTCCTTCATTTGTACACAATTGACAATATTAAGTGAGATAATAGGTACACAAAGAACTCTTATAGTATAATCTTTAGAGTCCTAAATAATCTAAGTAATCTGCTTGTATTTGTTATACTCACTCAATATTTGTTTAGGTCCTTCTATGTGCTGGGAATTCTGTTGTCCTTGTCAGGGTAATGACAAAGAATATTCTTTTATAACCCACTCCATGATACCCAATTCAATTTTTTGAACCTTAATATTATCTTAATTTTATTTTTCACTTATATAAAAATATTTTTGTGATTTTCTCCAGAAGTCAAACTTTCCATAGGAATGAATTTGCATCTAGCAGGAGTGTAGTTATTGCTGAAGATTACATATGTGGGTAGGGAGTGAGAGAGTAACGTAGCTACAGGACACTGAAATTGCAGAACATGGTATCCCAAGTTGATAAATTATAATTGATCCAGGAGTCTCATTCTATACTTATCCTGAAGTCATACTCTATGATCTATTGCTTAATGAAAGAAGAAATTAATTAATTAAGAATATGTGCAAGGAAGCCCAGGGGTTCAATTTCAATGTAAAATATGTAGCTTGCATCTAATAGAGTGGATATAGCAATGTAGTTCAACCATAGGCAAGACAACCTTGAAAAGCAGGGCCTAGGCCAGAGCACCATGCTTGGAGACTTGTTTTACCATCTAACTTGTTTTCTCTGTCATTTAGTTAAGTATTGTAGATGTGAGGTTATGGTCTTTAGTTTAATCACTTTTGGGGTCCACAGCACTCTGCAGATTCAAGCTCACAGTTTAAATGTTGATCCCCAATTAGTCATACTGCAAACCCTGCCACTGGTTGGGAGGCCATCATTTGTCTCTTGGCTCTTGGGTCATTCATTTGGTTTTGTTTTCACTGATACTTTGCTTGTCCCCTTGTGACCTCTTTGGGAATGCTTATTAGTCACTGGTGTTCTATGGTCAGTGGTTATTTATTGAACTAATTAATTAATAAAAAACAAGAACAAGAGCAACAAAAGCTTTTTCTGGCTCAAGCCACAATTATTAGATGAACTAGTAGTGTGAAAATCAACCAACTTTCCAGTCCACAGATGTGGGTACAAGTATCACCTCCACTGAGAAAGGACAACCTCATTGGGATCTAGTTGGTTCTAGCTTTTTTTTTTTTAATCAGTTCTTTTGTTTCCAGGCGAAACTTTCAGAAGACCCTTTTAAGGCTCCCTCCTTCTCTTAAGGCCCCCAGGTCATTCCCCTACATAGTGACACTTTCTCATTAGTTTTACAGAAAGGTGAGATTTACAATGTCTGTAGGAGTTTCCTGTACAGAGTAACAGGGAAGGAAGCTGTAACTGCTTGAATTAGCACAACATATTTGCTTTCCTTCCGGCTACCATAAATTTTTAGGATGACACAGAATCAACATTTCAAATGATTATGTCTGGCTTGTAAATTGTCCCCCAAATTGTCACCTTCTCCCTGTAATGCCACACCTGGAGGACTTAGCTACTGGAGCAGGTCTGACCTCTCACCTTAGGGTCAAGGTTAATTGGCACCAAGATCACAAGAGTTGCCACTCCTTTCAAGGCAAGCCTTAGGAATTCTACCTGGTTCTTTTTTCAGAAGTGTTTGATTTTTTTTTTTTACTAGAAAGCTTTTCATTGCCAAATCCTCTGTTAGGAGAATCTACCCAAGATTCTTCAAAAAATGTCAAAACCATACTTGATTCCTTGAAACCTGGACTGCCTAATAAAGGGATTACTAGTGATTGTTAGCAACAGGTAGGTCACAGCTGGTCTTGTGACTTATAAAACCATCATGTACTGTACTCTGAATAATAAATTACAGTACATTCAGAATATTTATTTGTTAAATTTGTCACGATTGTTAACCAACAGAAAGCACATTTTAATTTTTAAGAAGGAAATATATTTTATTTTTAGTACCAAGACAGAAAAATGAATAGATTCCTAAATACCACATTTTTCTGGACATTCAGAGTTGGAGAATACTAGGCTTTGGGCTAATTTGAGCTTTGAAACAAGAAGGGAAACCAAAGGAAATTTTTCACTATTAGAATACATTTGAAGAAACAAGGAGAGTGCAAACCTGTCTACCACTGTTGTCATCAACAAGTGATCTTGAGCTATTTAGAGTCACATACGGGAAATGTGAGTTCCTTAAAACATTTAATTACTTCTGTTTAGTCCTAGTTTACAGCCTTACATAAAAACACTTTGTAGTAAGCTTTTGGGCAAGGGTAAAAGTTGGCACTAGTGCTTTTCCATGAGAAATTTCAGAGAAGTTAAAAAACCAAAGAGCCTTTCCCTGGTTCCTTCCTTTATGTACTGCAAACACACAAAGCTTCTTGTCGATTTCATAGTCAATCATGGACAGCAAACCAGAAACACAGCAGCAAGACCCTGATGACATCCTGAACAATTTTGAAAAACCAAGATAAAGGTCATTTCTAGAGGAAAGACAAGCAAAGATCTGACTAGTTTTTATTTTTACATGATCTGACTCTTGTGACAAGCATCATGATGTCCATGAAAACACAGGTGTTGCTTTTGGACAAGGGTCTGAAGTCAGGATTTAGAGAGTGCAGTTCGTAGTTGACTGACCTTGACAACTCGCTTCACTTCCCCAAACCTCATCTGACCACAGGAAGCATCTTCAAGGCTCCAGCTCAGCTTCATATGGGGTCTGATGGTCATGCTCTCTGGTTAGATTCAGTATATCTCAGGTAAGATGGGGTGCTATAGAAAAGAAAGGAAAAGTTTACCTCTTTGCTAGTTAAATAAAGACAAAAGGAAAGTAGGCAAGCAGAAAGGAAGGAAGGGAGGAAGGAAGGAGAGAAAGAGAAAGAAAGGAAAGAAAGAAAGGAAGAAAGAAAGGAAGGAAGGAGAAAAGGAAGGAAGGAAGGAGAGAACAAGAAAGAGGAAGAAGAAAAGGAAGGAGAGAAAGAAAGAGGAAGAAGAAAAGGAAGGAGAGAAAGAAAGAGGAAGAAGAAAAGGAAGGAGAGAAAGAAAGAGGAAGAAGAAAGGAAGAAGAGAAAGAAAGAGGAAGAAGAAAGGAAGGAAGGAAGGAGAGAAAGAAAGAAAGAAGAAGAAGAAAAGGAAGGGAGGAAGGAGAAGGAGTTGGAGGGAAGGAGTGAGAGAGGAAGCACGGATGGGATCTAACTCGTGTGTACGCTTCATGTCTGTGTTCCCTGCAGGGATCCTGTTGAAGATCGGACGGCCCAGGGATAACTCCTCAATGCCACCCTTCTCATTCAAGTGCTCTCATTCTGTTTGACAGTGAACTCTGAAGATCCATCTTCTGAAACCAGATTCAAGGGACTAACAGTCCAGGACAAAGCCTGGACTATCCCCTTGAATGCTATGCATTTAAATACATTTATTGTCTTGAAGAAGAGTGTTAGTCCTTTGTGGCAAAAAAAAAAAAAATTGTCTCCATCCTCACATGTAGACACTGTATTAATCTAACCAAAATATTTAGAAATCTTTGCTCTCTGTGACATAGAAATTATTTTTTAAAAAGCCAACTAAATAGGGCTCCCAATTAGACAACTTCTAATTTCTTCTGGATATGTCTCTAAAACAACCATTAAGATTGGAGAAATAAGAGCAGAAAGACTAAGTCACTTGGTCAAGTGCTCAAGTTTCTTCCTTTTGGAAGCCAGCAGGCACCTTTTGATGAGTGAGTGTGACATCATTAGGCAGGGCCTCTATTGCAACGTGGTTGCCATGTAAATTGAGTAAACTCAACATGATTTTGGTCAGGGGTCTTGTAGGGTTCAAATGCTTGTGTTTTACTCAGAATACATCCTCCTCTTCCCTTTCTCTAAAAACTATAATTTCCACTTTGTGAAACCGGTGGTTCTTAAGAAATAGACTCCTTTCCGGACCTAAGGGTTAGACCATGTGACCCAGGCCAACCCAGTGAATGTATATCCTCCACCAGCCTAGTGGTTCTGGACGGACCATGTGAGCAAAGCTGGCCCAGGCCAAAGACTGTCAAGACTTGGTAGTGACGCTGAGACATTGCTCTTTTCCCTTGGAGAGAAGAAGCACATAGCTCCAGGCAGTTGATGACATCATTTAGGCACCACAAAAGGAGTCATCTTTAGGATGAAGTGAGATCAAGGAAAGCAGAGTAAAGAAAATGATACTTGGTCATCGTGTTGTGTTGCTGGATCAAGCATCATTTGATATTTGCTGTTATTTCTGAATTTATTCATTTATAGAAAGCCATACATTCCTTTCTGTTGTTTAAATAAGTTGTAGTGCGTTTCTCTAACTGCAGTTGAATGCATTCCCATGGATACTGTGGCAAATAGAGAACAGAGTGCTTATAGGATGAGGGTGGGGACTCAGAGCTAACTATGGGTTTACGTGACAAAACAGTTGACCCGGGATGTCTCTCTCACACAAGTGCAGGTATCGTAAGCCTCTGAGGTCTTCATCCTCATACAAAAGAGTATAAAATATTTGTTTTGCTGTATTGAGATGATTAAAGTCAACACTCTTGTGGACAAGAAGAGCTTCCTTTTCATTCCCTGGATGTGCGTGGGTATGTGTGTGTGTGTCCATGTACACGAGTGTGTGAGGGACTGCGTATGTGTATGTGGCATCCACCCATGTGCAAGTCCTGACGGCAAATGGCTCTGCCAGAGGGAGTGAACAGACGCCTTTGGCCTTTGATCATTCCTCACCACATGCAACTCCTGGTGGCGAAGACAGGAAGCAGAGAAGGTGAGAGCTCTGCCCAAAGGTTTACAATCAACTAATCAGGGAGTGAGTTATATTCCAGAATTGAGTAAAAATTAGTGTGTGGAATTAAAAAAATTTTAAAATTATATTGAAAGGAATATAGTTATTCTTAAACTTTTCTTTTACTGGAGTTCATTTTTTGGTTTTTTTTAGGTTAAAATGTGGGAGCTTTCTAAAGAAAGCATTTTTCCTCCTTCTGACAGAAAAGGGTCTACCATGGTGAGGTAAGCAGAGCAAAAGCAAAGTATGAAGCCTGAGCAAGGAGCTGGAAGGAGAAACAGAAGAATCCCAGGGATGCAGAGATGCAGGATGCATCGTCTTCATTGGCATTTCTGAGGCCTAGTGGGATCGAGCTCACAGCCCGCATGTGAGCAATCCTATCAGGGCATTAGAATTCAAGAGAGCTAATTTGGGGGAATTTTAAAAAAAAAACCAGCGCGTATGCTATTGAAAGAGGGAATACTAAAACCCAGGAGAAGGCCAGGCTGCTGGAGTATCCACCATAATTAAAGCAGATTACAATTGCTCTGAGAAAAGAAGAATGCAAAGAGTAAGAATATCCAGAGCGCCGACCGAGACTGATGGGACAGCGGACCTGTAATGGCAGCGAGGAAATTGGGAGGGAGCCCTAGAGAAATTTCTCATAATACCTATTCTTCTTCTTCTCTTTTTAAAAGAGGAAATGATAATTATGACAAAACTCAGAATGAATAAAGTAGCTACATTGGAGAAGAGGCATTTGCACCTCCTATGGGAAAAAAGCAAGCACAGCTACTAATATCAACTCAAATATAGGAAGTAATGCTGTTTTTAATCTTTTTGAAAATGAGAGACACGAAAAAAAAGAAGAAAACAAAAAATTACTGTCACCCCTGTTAAAGTCACAGAGCAGGGAAAAATCATTTTTTTTCCCATTAACTTTATTGGTACATTTTAGGTATA
>NW_004624742.1:9944411-9961343 GCF_000247695.1 Heterocephalus glaber | reverse complement strand
AGGGTACATCAATCTGGGTTGGAGGCTGTTTTCCTTTAGGGCTTGAAATATGTCACTCCAAGCTCTTCTTGCCTTGAGGGTTTGCGTTGAGAAGTCTGCTATGATTCTGATGGGCTTTTCTTTGTATGTGATTTGTTTCTTTTCTCTAATGGCTTGCAGAATTTTGTTCTTCTGTTGGGTTTTTGGAATCTTAACTATTGTATGCATATGTGTAGATGATTTTTGATCATGACTAGTTGGAGTCCTATATGCCTCACTTATCTTTATGTCAAGTTCTTTTCCCTTGCTTGGGAATTTTTCTGCCATCACTTCTGTAAAGTTTTTTTTATGTCATCTGCACTCTCTCTTGTTTCTTCATTGACTGATCAGTCTTATATTATTCTTCTTTGCATCATCTAGCAGGTGCTGGATTGATTTCTCATGGTGCCTTACAATTTTGAAGCAATTTTTTTTTTTGGTACTGGGGATCAAACTCGGGTCCTTGCACTTGTGCAGCAGGTGGGAAACCACTGAGCTAAATCCCTGGCAATTTTGAAGCAATTTTTCTTTTCCTGGTCACTAATTGCAATCTTATCTTCTATATCTGAGATTTTTTCCTCACATTGGCTCACTCTGCTGTGTAGACTTTCAATGGAGTTTTTGATGTCTGGAAATCTATTTGCATCTGTTTTATGGATTCCATTTGTTTCTTATGTTGGGATTCCATCATGTTCCTCAGCTGCTATATTTTTAAATCTGTGTCCTCTCTAGATTTATTAATCATGTCTTGCACTATAAGCACAATCTCTGCTGTTATCTGAGAAATTACTTCTGATTTCATTTTTTCCAGATCCTCTTTTGTTGTCAGTTTAGGGAGTCCAGGTGGTTGAGTATCAGACTGTTCCATCTCTTTTCTCTTTGGGGTTCCTTTAGGTGATATAGAAGTCTGGTTTCGAGACTTGTTTACATGTCTTCTCATTTTGACTGGGGGGGGCATTTGCTTTTGGTGCCCACACAGAGGTCCACCTCCTCTGTGCTGGGGGTGGTGGTGGTACCGTTTTATATAAAGTACTAGAGCACCCCTGGATTTTGGTATCCATGGAAGGTCCTTGAACTGATCCCCCACAGGTGAGAAGAAACAGCTTCTTCTGAGAAGAAACAACTGACATCCTCAGCCTGTGAAGGTGGCTGTCCTGTGGACAGCCATCACCTGGGTGCTATGGAAACAGCCCTAGGGGGAGGGCATAGAACAAAGCCTTGGACTGATGAAGAACCTGTTTCTCCCACATCTGGTGACTCAGAAAAATCATTTTGAACAGCATACTATCGCAGTGTACTTGAAAATCAACTGATCTAGATGACAGACACAGGGTATCTGTTAAAGAAGAAAAAAGACAAATTTGGACCCAGTGACCTTTTTTCTTTCTCCCTATTTGAGGGGGAAAGGAAGTGTGAAGAAATGATTCTATTTGATACTTTCCCCTCCTTTAAAATTTGCTGTTGTTTTAAAGAAACTACTTCAGAAAGCTACCAGTACTGTCCACAGCAATGATCCAAATAAAACAGACTGATTCAGGCATTAATGATGACCAAGGATATTCACATCTAAGCAAGAATGTGAAATGTGGATTGCAAGTGGTGACTATTTACAAGACTATGGAGATAAATCTGGGAAACACTCCTCACGAACAGCCTGAAAATACTACTATGAAAAAGTTAAAAATTGTCCCTTCCAACCCAACAAATCTGTCAACATGACAGAGGCATCACTCCAAGAAGTGGCCATGTGGGAGACAGCCCTTGGTAGGTCCACTGGAGAAAGGCGCCTGTTTGTCAGCCATCATGCTGTATTTGTGAAACAGCCACGATGTGCAGGGGATCATGGGGAATTACCACCTTCATGTGCGAGTCTAGCTGGAAGCAAGGCCACACACATATGGAAATAGTGTACGCTACATAGCAATACACCCTAAGTATACTTCAGGCTCTGGAGGTCACATCACAGGTGTGATCTGTGAGGATACAGGAATGAGGCCTCAGTATTCTAGGCATGAGTAGAGGCAGAATTATCTAATGGCATTTTTTTAAAAGGAAGAGTTGATCATTACCAATGAGTTTATCAGTCTACCTGGAGTGGAATTCAATAGTATTAAGATCTCACCAATAAATTGAAATTTGAAAGTGAAGTATAAAACAATAAAAACTCTGAATCAACTAATTTGGAAGAAAATATTGTCATACTTTCATGATCTTGAGGAAGGAAAAGATTTCTTTACAAGAAACAAAAACACTATAAAATTAAAATGTATAAATTGATCTACATTACAATTAATAACTTCTCTTAATAAAAAGATGCCATTAAAGGAATAAAAAGGCAAGGTACAGACTGAGAGGAGATATTTGCCATGTACCTATTCACATACACAAACATTTGTAAATATATGTAAAATATCAGCCAAACAACTTTTACCCAGATTATATAAAGGGCTTCCACAAAACTATAAGAAAAAGAAAGTTCCCAGTGAAAGAAATGAGCAAAAAAGTTGAAGTACTTTATAAAAATGATATTTAATATACATATGAAAATGTTCAATAAGCAAATTAAAAAGTGGTTAATAAACCAGGCAGCACAGAAATAAAAATTAAAATCACACTACTATCTATCTGCTAAAATGGCTGAAAGTTAAAGAGTTTATAATACTAAGTGTTGGCAAAGATTTGGAACAAATGGAATCATATATTACACACTGGTCAGAGTAAAAATTGTTTCAATGACTTTAGAAAACTATTTGGAAGTTTTCTATGAAACTGAGGAGTCATACTCCATGAAACCCAGAAATTCTACTCCTACAAATATACCTAACAGAAATGCTTATGTCTGCAAAATAAGATATGAACAAGAATGTTCATAGCAGTTTTATTCATAGTAGCTCTGTCCCCAAGAGGAATTCATTGTCTATGAGTAGAACAATAAGCTATGGCATGCTTACAAGATGGAATACTGTCAGTGTGAAAAAGATTAAACCACTGTGTGAGAAAGAATAATGTTGAGTGAAGGACACCGACACAACAAATATTGTGCGATTGCATTTATTTGCAGTGTAGAACAGATAAAACCAATGTGTGGTGATAATGATCAGACTAGTGGTCACCTTTGGAGGAATGGTCTAGAAAGAGATGGAAACTTTGTGGGGGACAGATAGATAATCCTCTGTAATTTGATGCCAGTGATGGTTTTGGGGTGGATATATGTGTAAAAATTTATTCAGCACTACATTTTAGATTTGTGCACTTTACTGAATGCAATTTATACAACCAATTAAAATGAGGGTAGTAGAAAACAAAATTGAGGAGGAAAAAAAAGAGAAAAACATATATAAACACTTATTCCTTTCTACATTTCTTTAGGACTTAGGAGTCACATTGTGGAGAAAGCCAAATGACAGAAGGAAGATTCTATTTCATAGGGAATATAAAAAGCCATGTCAGACATTTAGGACTGAGTTAGTATTTTAGGAAGATTAACTTGGTAGTCATATGCAGAAAAAAAATTGAAAAAGGGGGAAAGAAGGGAGACAAAGAAACTCATTAAGAAGCTGTTATGGAAATCCAACAAAAGAACAATCAGTGTGTGCAAGGCAGAGTCTTTTCCCCAGCTTAGGATACAATAAAATATCAGTTTTAGTTTTCAATCAGGTCCTTGAGTCCCTATTTGGAGTTATTTACAAAAAGTTCTGTATTTCACTTGTGGTGTTCACCCAATTCTGAATTATCGGGATCTTTGGGGGAATTGTACTGTCCAAAGGAGGATAGAACTGTTCTACATTCTTCAGTTGCAAGAGGGGCTGAAGATTGGCCCTGTGCTTGCCAGAAACAGTGGGGGCATGCATTCTGCTGGGAATCAAGGTAACATGTTTTTAATTCAATTTTATTTGCTTGGCCATTTTTTCTTTACTCCTCCACACTGTCCCATGGTGGTTGGATCTAGACGGGCTTCCAGACTCAGCCACAGCTGTGTGGAGAGAGTTCTCTAATCTAATCTTTAGGTGTTTGTGTTGAGCTCAAGTCAAGTACTGTACAGGGCTTCTGGTACTCACTAGTAGTAGGTTTTTCTTTGGGGACTTAGGGACATCCCCTGTCAGTGGCTGTTGGATGAGGCAACTGTGGTCCAAAATGAGAGCTACTAATTACTCTTAGAGAAACAAAGAGCCTTGATCTTCTTATAAAAATGGCTCAACTCTACTTCCCCAACTCTCTGTGTTA
Source organism: Heterocephalus glaber (assembly GCF_000247695.1). Next base: position 9,957,101 of record NW_004624742.1, on the reverse strand, counting down.
AACGATCTCAAGAGGCACCATCTTTCTCAAGCCAATAAGGCTTTACCATGGCCTTTCCCCTGGTAGTAATTTTTCACCCTCTTTCACACAGTTTCTTAGTGAGAAGGGCCCATTTGAGTGAAGGCACATGATGATGAAACTTTGTCCCAAGACAATATGATATCTTCATCTGAGAACAGAGAAATAGCTGAAATCATTTTTTAAATTCCACTTCATCAGGTAAGCAAAGTGTTTTGTAAGTATGCTTTGCTAAAAAAATAATAAAATAGAAAATAAATGAGAAAAACCAAGCAACCTAACCAAAATTTGTTTATTTCTATTTAGTGTATGATAAATGATTTAAATTGCTTTTGTGTCACATGCTAAGACAATAGGTGGCTTTGGTGTGCATGTGGTCCTGGGGATGGAGCCCAGGGCCTTCTCACTGAGCTATATTCCCAGTCCATTTCTTATTTTGAGACAGGATCTGGCCAAGTTGCTAACTTGTCCATACTTAGCTTGAGCTTGTGACCCTCCTGACTCAGTGGCCCAGAGCACTGAGATTACAGGTGTGAGGCACCATGCTCAGCTAGATGGCATATTTTACCTAAAGAAAGAAAAAGTGAACTAGGATTTGGCTATGAATATTGAAAGGGGCTAAACTAAAAACAAACAAGAAATCAATATATGTCGATGGTATAGTGGGATTAAAAACCAAGTTCAAATCCTGGCTGTGCCATTCATTAGCTGTGTGACTTTATGCAGTTTATGAATTTCTGAGTCTCACTGTTCACACAAGAAAAATAAAATATTTTCAAAGAATTGATCTGAGAATGTGATGAGATAGCATATATTAAAGTATATACCATATAGTGGGTTCTAGAGCAAAACGCAGGTCAGTGTTCTTAAAATAAAATCTGAGGAGGTGGAGGAGATGGGAGAAGAAACTGTTTTGTAGATGGGTTTCAAAGTCCGTAGTAAATCCTCATTTATTTATTTGTCTGCCTTCATTAGAGACTTGGAAAATGAAGCAAACCACACAAAGGTGAAATTAAATGGTAAGGTAGAAATTATGGAGTTAATTTTAAGGTGTAATTTTAAAGGAACATTATTTGCTGCCAGTAAGTGATCATTGGTTTAGGCGTACATAGGCAAATGGAAGGTGTGGCAGAAAATGCATTGGAGACAATTAGAAAGGGATATATCGTCCTGGGGGATCAGGGTAGGAATCAGAGAGTTTTATCTTTTAAAAGACTGGGTTCCATATTTGCATCTATGTACCTGGATACCATGAGGAAAAAGGGAAGGGATACAGGGCAGGACAATTCCCAGTGATTATTGGAAACAGGTCATCAACAAGAGATTAAAGAAAAGTCTATGCAGCTGTGCCCAGTGACGGCAGGGATCTGGAGTGGTAAATGATAGAAGTCTTCTAGAGGTTGGGGATAAAGAAGCTGACCAGGTCAGGAAGAATGGTAAAGCAGCATCATGAAGGGGAACAAACCAAACTTTGATAAGGTAACACTTAGGAAGGATTTAGCGGACAAAGATGACCTTTCTGACAGTGGGAGCCTCAGTTAGGAGTAAGAAAATATAAAGTAGAAGTATCATACATGAAAAGGTGAGTAATCATTATCTTCTAGAAGAGTTTCAAATTATTTTCCGCCAAATGTTGTTTGGAGAGGCTGCGCCAACATTTTCCAAAAGATATTTTAATTGGAAACACAGATTGTTTGTTTTCCTACTCAAGTATCATTACAACCATTGACTAAGGTATCACCAGAGAGCCCAAGGGTCTGGGAAGCGGTATGTGGGACATTTGTTCCACACTGTCTCTAACATAAAGCATTACCAGGAAGCTTCCTCTATCTTCCCCAAATGTGCAAACAGAGTCTGTCTCTCTCTCGCCCTCAGCACACACATAGATGACCTCACTAGTCCTTTCTCTCTCCCTCTTCTAGTTTCCCTCAGCCACTCTCTTCCACAGGCAGCAGCGACCTCATCTTTATCAATAGCGAAACCCCTGCTCCTCTCAGGTCCATGCCTTCTAAATTCTGTCACTTCTGCCCTGTGCAGCTGACTCTCTCCTGTACTCTTCTTTCCAACCTACCTGTTTTTAACCCCACGGGGCTCTCCAGTCCATTGAGCCTACCATCTTGTCCAGGTCCCTCTGTCCCTTGGTGACTTCACTTCCTTTGCTCTAACGACTCCTGGCTTACGCTTTCAGCCTCCACCTGTCTCCAGCAGCTCTCAGCCTATTTTCATTGTAAAAGCCAGAGTGACAGTTTAAGAACTTAAATGAGGTAAAACAATTCATTGCTCAGTTACTCTAGTGAGTCCCCATTTATTTTCTTAAAAAAGCCAAAAACTACCATGGGAATGTTAAACTTGATATTTTCACATTAATCCAGAACCCTTAAAAGAGAATGATTAGTGTCTGCTTGCTAGTTTTCCCCGCAGAAGCAGTGAAAAATTTCCTAAAAAGAAAATACCCCTGCTTTAGACCTTTGCTCTTTGCATAGATGAAGATCACTTAAATATGAGTCCACAATTAGAAACAATCAACAAAAAAGGACAAAGATCTAGAATCCCAAGGGCTTTTGATATCAAATTGGTAGGTATAAAATATAAAATAAATATACATATACTATTTAAGAAAATAAAAAGAAATTAAAATGAGTAACATTCCAAGAGATCTTACAATCCCTTATAATTTGGGGGGAACACAAATGGAGTATTTAAGGATAAAAATATTTTTTCATTTTTAAAGATAGAGTACTGATGGAGAAGGAATTAGTAAACTGAATGGTAGATCTGAACAAATTATTAATAATACCACCTAGAAAGAAAGAAAGATACATAGAAAATATAGAAGACAATGTAAGTATAATATAAATATAACAGACATAGAATACAGAGTAAGTCCTAACAGACATCTAGCAGAGTCACAAAGAGAGAATAGACAGAATAAAAGAGGTTTAATAATCAAAGAGCTTGGGCTGGGTATTTAGCTCAGTGGTTCCGCCGCCTGCCTCACAAGTGCAAGGTCCTGAGTTTGATCCCCAGTACCAAAAAAAGAAAGAACAAAGAGTTTATAGTTTCGAATTTCCTGGAAATGGTAGAAAGAGATGAATCTAAAGAGAAAAGAAACACATTTTTACTGAGTATTACAACTAAGAAGACATCACAACTAGACATAGTATAATGAATCTGCAGATCACGGGAGACAAAGAAAGATCTTAGCAGCAGCCAGAGAAAAATGATCACCTGCAGAGGAATGAAAATTTTACTGCAGCAGACTTTACATCAGCAATCATAGATGACATAAAAACACCAAACAAAACAAACTCTTCCAAGCATTGAAAGGCAGTAACTGCACACCTAGAATTGTGGACCTAGCAAAATATTATTTTAAAAATGGGGAGGAAGCCAGTGTATGTTTGTTATTCCAGCATTCTGGGAGGCTGAGGCAGGAGGACTGAAATTTCAAGTCCAGACTAAGACACTTGGGGATTTAGTGTAACATTGTCTCGAAATCTAAAAAAAAACAAAAACGTTTGGGGATATAACTCAGTGTGAAGGCTCTGGGTTCAATCCCTAATGGCATAAAATAAAATAAATAAATAGGAATTTTTAGGATAAATGGAAACTTGATGGTGTGTCTGTTTATCATTAACAAATTTGGAAAGGAGCAAAGAATATATTTAATAAAAATGAGCTCAAGAAGAATGGAAGTAATTTGAAATAAGAAGTACACAAATAGGGCTGGGGATTTAGCTCAGTGGTTCTGCCGCCTGCCTCGCAAGCACAAGGACCTGAGTTCAATCCCTGGTACCAAAAAAAAAAAAAAAAAAAAGAAGTACACAAATAACTTTTTAAGCTCCTAGAGAATTTAGAAAAATTATGTTGATTGTATAAATTATGTTAAAGATAAGGTCTAATTTATGAAGTTTCAAAGTGATGTGATTTAAATACAGAGCAATACCAGCATGTAAGCCAGCAGTGTGTAGGTCAGAGTCAGTGTTCCGAGACTGTCATTCTTTTCAAGATAAGACAACATCAGGTTGAGACTTCAGCAAATTAGCATAGAGGGTAAAAACTTCATAAGTAAATTCTAAATTACATAAATAGAATATATACTTTAGCGAGTAAAATGTATGATGTAAAAATGAAATAAACTCTTAATTAATTATAAGAAAAAAGAAGCAAAATGGTAGAAACAAATATAAAATATCAATACTTACAGTAAATATTAACAGGCTGAATATGCTAATTGAATCACAAAGTTTGTCATATTGGGAAAAAAATAAAGTACATGAGTATGCTTTCATATGACACATTCAAAATTTAATGATATGGAAAAGTGAAAACTAAAGAATGAAAGAATAGGCAAATTTCATCCTCAATAGAATTTGAGTAGCTTAATTGATACAAATAAAGTAAAATATAAGACACACACAAAAAGCTTTATTTGGCAGGATTACTTATATAATTATATAATTTAAAATTCCCAAGAATGTAGGTATCTATTCTAAGCTTGAGTTGACCTAGTAATATAGCATAAAAATGTGAAAATTAGTAATTCTGGAATTAAAAAGAAAAATGGACAAAATCCCTATTGTGGTGGAAGTCTTTCACATGGTACCTTTTAAAATTATTGATAAATCAATGGATGATATCTTAGTCATGATATAGAAGAACTGAGTCCTACTAGTAGCAAGTATGTTAAGTGAACATATATAAACCCCACCCTCAAGCAATACATATTATATTCAAATATGTGTAATCTTCATAAATCATACCACATATTATGATATGAGTCACAAAAATTTAAAAGAATAAGTACCATGTTCTCCTACTAGAGTACAGTTAAATTAGAGGTCAATAACAAAGACAAATTAAAATTTCTACCATTTTTATCAATGTTAGAAATTGATAATACACAGTTATAATTGCCCGAGGATGAAAGGAAACATCATAATTGAAATAAAAAGCTCACAACTGAGTGATAATGATAATACTGCATATCAAAATGTGATGTGGCTGAAAACAGACTGTGGAGTCATTTATTTTATTGTATTGCATTTTTTTGACTGAATGACAAAAGAGGCAGGCAGAATAGAGGAGGAAATCAGGGATGGCACAATGCTGTATGCCCTGGTTTCCTGGATCCTATTTGGCCCCAGGAGTTCAACATACCACAAATAAAGTTTCCTTCTCTGAAAGTCACCCACAAGCTGGTACCTTTTACTATGAAGGCCATTTACAGGCTAAAATTATTATATTAGAAAAGGAAAGCCAAAAATAATAAGTATATACAACTTAATAAGTTAGATCAATTATTCTGAAACATTTGTCTCAGGGACATGAGGACCCAAAGAGCCTTTTTTCATTTATGTGGGTTGTAACTATTAATATTTATAGAACTAGAAATTTGAAAATTTATTAACTTATTTAAAAATAATAAACTCATTAGGTATCAACTTTATATTTTAATAAAAAATATTTTGACAAACAATTATGGAATTGTTTTACCTTATTGACAATCTCTTTAATGTCTGACTTAATAGAAAAGAACTGAATTCTCAATATTTACTTCTGCATTCAATCTACTGTAATAAGTTAGGGTGATTGAAGTATAAAAAGAATGACTGGCCTCACATAGGCATATTAGGGAAAAGAGTTTGTTAATAACCTTTTCATATTATTATCAATATTCTTCTTTGATAGTATGCCACATCTCCTCCAGGGATAATCTCTTACAGGTTAGTTGCAAGGTGGAATCTGAAACCATATCATTGAGTCATTCATGGTCTGTTATATTAAGATCCATTGGTATATTTTGCACTTTGAATCTGTTACCCATGCAGGAATTTGTGATATTATTTGCTGATCATGTGGAAAATATTGGTAGACAGAGTTACACAGAGCTCTTGAAAGTTAACATTTCATTATACTATATGGGAAAAAATATACTTGTTAATGCCACCACTGATTTCATGAAATGGCCCATGAGTATTGGGAAGCTGTCGAGTTTACAGTACCAGGTGCAAGGTAAATTCTAATTTTACTCAAAAGCTCAAATTTTAACATTGGAGATAAATATTTTCAGTCGCTCACCTATAATATTTTCATTAGTTTTTGAGGAAATGTCTGACAGATATCCAAAGTTGAGCATCCAAACTACTAGTTCCTTGGCCTACCTCTTCTTTCAAGTAAAAATGGTGTCTCATGAAAATGGCTAGTTCAGTTTGCAACTCTAATCACGTAAGTGCTTTTCCTTGAAACAACCATCATACATTAAAATACAGTAGAAATACTTTATATATACACCTTAACTCACAAGACAAAGTTTAAAAGATATGTGATCAGGTTTCAAGTATTAATGAAATAATAATTTTTACTGTTTTATTAAGGACATTCTCAAGTGAGCAGGGATTCATTTTTACAGTGACACTGTAGTACTGAGAAATACGAATCACTACCAAGATTTGTGCTAAAGAGACAGATGTTATCCACCCTTGTTTTTCACCAGCAGTTTCATGCAATATAGTAAAAAGTCAAATAACATCCTACCATTATAATGAACATAGTTCTGCTCTTTCCTTCCCAAAAAATAAAGCCCTTAAAAGTCCTTGGAGAACTCCACAAACTTCTGTTGACTGCATACTGACAATGCATGAGATAGGCCAAAAGTCAGTAAACTATGATCCGAGGAACAGATTTTGCCTTGGTTTTTTAAGTTTTACTGGGACACAGCCATGACTGTTGATGTACCTGTTTTCTGTGACAATTTCTATGCTACAATGACAGGAACTGCATAGTTGCCACAAAGATCATATGGCTCACAAAGCCTAAAATATGTACTATGTCACCCATCACAGAAAAGCCTTTTTATGGCCAAATTAGGCTGCAACAACAAAATAAGTCCAACAAATATATCTGTAGAAGATAAAGAAGATCAGAAGTCAAAATAAAAAAATAAAAGATGCATAAAGATAAATGTGAGAGAAATGATAAACAATAAAGATAAATATGAGAGAAATGATAAATAATAAAGATAAATGTAAGAATCTGTGAGAAGATTACAGGAATACAAAAACTTTTGGCAATATTGACTAAAAAAGGGGAAAATTGCTACAAGTAATATTAGTAATAATAAAGAGGGATAAAGACATGGTAGAGATTTAGAACAGGAAAAATATGAAGAATTTTAATAAATTTTAAACTATAAATGGAAAGGATAAATATCAAAGAAAATATGAGTTACAAAGCCTGACAAAGAAATGCACAATCATTCTTCATATAATGTTAAAATTATCATCTAGAAAAAGTTAGGAATAAGTGGATTTTAAAGACAAGTTATGCAAATATTCAAAGGAAAGGTTATTCTAACCTTATACATTTTTTTAGAATACAGAAAAATACGACAGCATACTCTTCAATTACTATTATATAATGGTAGCATTACCTAATTATAAAAACAGACAAAGACAGAATAATAAAGGTACATTACCATTCAATTCCATTTACTTATTTCGTTATTTTAAACAAATTATTAGAAAACTGCATATAATAAGGTATGGGAAAGAATAAGCCAACATGACCAAATTCAGTTTGTCTCAGGGATACAAAGATGGTTTAGACAAGTTTAGCCAATGTAATTATTTAAAGAAGATAAAACAATATGTTTATTTTCCCAGTAGATGTTGAAAAAGCTTTTGATAAAATTCTAACAGTCATGATTTAAAATACAAACAAAATCTTTAGCAAATCAGGAGTAAAGTTTTCTTTCTTGATGTAATAGTTGGTATCTGTAGAAACCTATAACAATTCTGAATTATGAGAAATTGAACCATATCCTTTAAAGTCAGGAAAATCAAAGAGTTTCTCATTGTTACTGGTTCTACTTAAGACTGTACTAGAGAATATAGAAAGTACAATATCTCCCCTCCACCAAAGAAGTTAATGAAATTAAATAAATACGTGAAAAAAAGAGAAATAAAACAGCTATTATTCTCGAATTATATTACTTCCTACTTAGGAAACACAAAATAATCTATATAGATATTTGGAAATTGATATTAGAGTTTAGCAAGGTGCCTGGATATAGAACTAATATATAAAGATAAACTATATTTGTGTATATATATAATAAAACAAAACATATTTAAATAATACGGTATATAATTTAAACACATTGAAGTATACTAGTTATAATTTTAATTAAAAGATGTTCATTAATTAGTATAAAAACTTTTAATATTTGCTTAGGAAAAATTTACAACTTTATTGAAAGATAGTATAGAAATGCTAATAAATGGGAGATAAACCATGATCATAGATAGGAAATGTCAATATTGTAAGAATTTCAGTTATTTCTCATTTTAATTATACATATATTGAAATGTTCAAATAAAACTCCAAAAAGAACTTGATAAAGTGACTATAAAATTTACATGTAAGACTGAAGGCCTAAGAATTGTCAAGAATCTTCCGAAGAATAACTAGCAGAGGGCTTTGTTCTTTCCTATATGAAGATTTCCCACCGCGTCTCAGACAGTATGAGGCGCAAGGTTGATAAAAGTCGATCATCAGAGAGCGCAGAGACAAAGCCTTCCTCACGTGAAAACCTGAGGGTGTCATAGTGATTCTATGACACAGGTTCCCCACTGTCCCCTGGACAATGGTACTAGCACGATTAATTATCCATAATGACAAAAATGAAATCAAGTCTCTGGTTTGTTCACACAAAAAGATTCCAGATGGAATAAATCAGTAGAGATAAGATTTTGAGTCACAGGTAAATCTATAATACTACAGTTTTACTGCTATAAAAATAAGTCTGTGAGCTTACTCTTATTCATAGGATAACAAAAGTGAAAAGATTAAAAACAAACTGAAAGCTGTGTATTTGTAATGTATATGCTATAGGGCAACGCAGTGTCCCTCCAAATTTGCACACTGCCTCATAAGCCTCAGTGAGATGGTGTTTGCAGGGGCTCTTCAGGAGGTAATCAGATGACATCACGAGGGCATCGCTGCCTCCGCACAGAGACCACAGAACCCTTGCCCTCTCTCCATCTCAAGAGCACACATTACCAAGCGGGCTGTTGGCGAATCACAGAGAGAATCCTCACTAGAAACCCAGCCGGCTGGCACCCTTACCTCAGGCTTCCGGCCTCCAGAGCTATGAGAAATAAATTTTCTGGGCCGGGGATTTAGCTCAGTGGTTCCGGCGCCTGCCTTGCAAGTGCAAGGTCCTGAGTTCGATCCCCAGTAACCAAAAAAAAGAAAAAAAAAGAAAAAAGAAAAAAAGAAGTAAATTTTCTGTTGCGTAAGCCCCTCAGTTGATGGCATTTCATTATCACAGACAAAGCTGAATCACCATACGCCAACAATGTATGAATATCCTGATTACATAAAAAACTCTTTCAAAGTCAGCAAGAAAACACATCAGCCAAACTGAAAAAATGGATAGAATTATTTGGACATGGATATCAGAAGAAATATATATGTCTGATACATGAAAAAAAGCTCGAAATCAAAAAGCTCAAAATTACAACCATGGCAAGTAACAATTCATGCTCAGTAGATTGATAAAAATTAAGAAGTCTGAAATATTAACTATTAGTAAGGATGTAGCAAAACAGATATATTTTGCTACTCAGACTAAAAAAACTTCCATGAGTACTTTCGAAGACCATATGGTGAAATCAAACCTCATTCCCAAAGACCTGACAGTTCCATGCCTGGACAAGGTATCCCATATGGCCGAAGTTTCAACTTGGGTGAAGTGGTAGACTAATATGTCTGGAAGTCACAGGAGTTCTGTTGAGGTTGTAGAGTAGGGCTAGGAGCAGCTGTTCAGGTTACTGCAGGGTTGGACAGCACCATGATCTGAAATAGACTGGGAAGGATCACCCAAGTGAATTTTCAGCATATATGCACAAGGAGATATATAGTAGCTCATTAGATGTGTACACAAGGACATTCATGGCAGCTCATTAGAAGGAGCATGATTAAATTGTGTATAGCTATACAATGGAATATTATACAGCACTGAAAATGGATGGACTCTAGTTACACCAACAAATTGTCAAACATGTATATAGCTAGGATTGGATTGAACAGAATGTGTGGTATTGGTAACATTCTTTCTTCGTAAGTTGATGAAGGGTTTATTTTTTCTCTATGCTTCATAACTTATATGATATTAAATATATCCTTAATGCATTAGTATCACATAAAATGTTTACTTTTCAATTGCATGCAAAGAAAGGAGAAGGGGAAGAAGAAAAAGAAAAAGAAGGAAGATGATCTATGCTCTTCAGAAGGAAGATCAGAGACTCCTCTTTTATAATAGATTTTCAATGTGATTTAAGCTTCTCCAGGGCTTAGTTTTCAAAGCCTGTTATGCACAATTGTGTTTATTCTAACTACATTTAAGATATATGGCTTGGGATTTACTCACCAACTGTTAACAGGGTCTAAATAGTCTGTTCCCCATCACAGTGTTGGAAGAGTACTATTTCTGATTCTGTTTTTGTTTTGTTTTCAGAAGAGCACTAAATTAGTTTTTGGTTTGCATTAGGAACCAAAGTATTTTAAATAAATGTTTTTTATTTTGTGTTTGCTAAACATGTATAGTTGAACCTGTGTAAGTTAACTGCATATGTGATGCAATTAATTTGTGCTTTATTGTCACAAGAATAGACAGGGTAGAATTCTAATCTATCAAGCTGATAATTTCAGCTTTATATGTTGTTGTTAATTGGATACCCCATCTTAAGAGTATGAAATGTTAGAGCCAGAAGGGGCTATAAACACATGGCAGATGCAATAAATGTTTGCTGAGGGGTGAAAAAAAATAATATGGATTCTGAGCTATCATTAAGTTCAGTGGCTTTTGAATGTTTTTTTACTTCAACTCACAAAAAGAAATAGATTTAATATCATGTCCCACCAAACACACACAGAGTTTAAAAAAACCAGTTATACAAAACAGTATATTCCCTTACTACATGCAATTAACTCTTATTGTTTCTGTTCTAATCTGTTCTACTCCATAGTAACTGTTACCTACTAGATTAATCTCTGACCTTCTGTCTTAGTCATTTTCTTGTCACTGGGACACAATACTTATACCTCAAAAGGGGAGAAGCATATTTTGGCTCATATTTTTAGCTCATGGTCAGCCAGCTCTGAGGCAGGAAGGCATGGTAAAGGGCCTGGTAAAAGAAAGCTGCTCCCATGATGATGGCCAGGAAGCAGAAAGAGAAGGGAGGAACTGAAGAGGGAGCTGTGCCTTCCAGGTCTCATCTGCAGTGACCTGCCTCCCAACCAGGCCCCACCTCCTAATGGCAAGTCATCTATAGTGCACCCATGGTCCAATCCTCTCCTACAGCCCCACGTATAAGTGCATGGGGTACCATGTATAAGTGTATGAGGCTCCGAGGGGCATCTAGATATAAACTGTGTCACCCTCAGAGAGGCCAGGGCATGCAGTCTGAAAAACCCCATTTTTACAGAGTGACACCTGAAACTCCAAAGGGGCCAACAAAGAAATGATTCTGAAAAGCTTTATGCATCTACGTGTCTAGAATAAACCCATCTGAAGCTAGTTTTAAATGTACCCTAGTCACTGACATATCCTTATATATTTTATCTTTGTTGCCTCTTCTTATATACCCACAGTCCATCATTTGTCAGGTCTGTCACTCTCTCTAACAAGATCAGATTAATCCAGTGGAATTTATTCTGAATAAGCCATGTTGAGCATTACCTAGTGTCTATTTTTTTGGTTCGCAAATCAATCTCTTGATGACTCTCTAAATTTCTTTCCAGGTATTAAAGTTAAACCTACATTGCTATTTTAAAAAAATGTTGTGATAGAGCAACCAGCTACACAAAGCAGTCCTTGGATCTGTGACTTTATACATGTATTTCATTACCTAAGTTGGAGTTAAAAAATTCTTTGATGTCCAAACAAAAGTTTGTATTTGAATTCTCTGATGATGCTCATAACATACTGGCAAACACATCAGTTAGAAGTAAGAAAAAAAAAACTCTGAAGCTCAGTTTTTACATATTTCTCACTTCCCACATGCTTCCTCCCATATCTGTGTCTAGATGGTTAGATTAATGGGTCACTACTCTTTCTAAAGAATGTCCAAAACACATTACTCTGTGCTTAGCTTCTGAAGTAATTTTTAGTTTAAATTCATGTGCGAATTGAAATAACTCACAGGTGGATTCCTTTTTTGTTACTGTTCTCATTATCATGATTATTATCAGCAATTATACTGTTATTTTTAATCAAATATAGATTAATTCTTCGCTTTCCAACTGCTTAGAGGAGTCCAGAGCAAACTTGTCATTTGTTAGAGGGAAAGGAGGGAGAAGCTCAGTGTTTGGAGACCTGTGTGGGCCTGGGTGGCCCATGGATCCTGGGAAATGGTGGCTGGGCCCTATTTCTCCACATGCCTGCATCAGGTGGGATAGCCACTCGTGTAGGAAACAGTTTGGCTTAGAAACCTTTCAAGTTCCATTCATTGACTCCCAATTTAGCACTTCTGTGTCCTGTAAGATAATATGATGCGTTCCACAGAGTAAATTTTCAATAAATATGTATCTGATTTTTTAGAATATTATCCAGGAGAAGACCCTGGGAACCACACAGCCCACACCATCTCACTCCAGACAGGGTGA